>ML681979.1:41396921-41451010 GCA_007922195.1 Podocnemis expansa | reverse complement strand
ACACACACACACACACACACACACACACACACACACACACACACACAAAATAAAATTGAGGAAGCATAAAAGGGAGGGAGAAATAAAAACCAAAACATTTCAAGAGAAAAAAATATTCTGAATAAAATTACATTAAAATTTCTTCATATTTGCCACCTGCAGAATCAAAATAATTATTTTTAATTTTTTCATGATTTTTCCTATTCTACAACCAGCTGTAATGTAAAATGCAGTCTGAATAGTTTGTGATACATGCACTCAACCACTGACAATGTAGATTTTGTGATTAGATTTTCATCTTGGCAGTAGCATTAAGATATGATGGTCCTTGAATACTAGATGGTATTTCATTGCTCCTTAGAAAAGATCAGCTCATGAAGAAATATTATTTATACTATATGCTATTACTAGAGTAGCTTTAGTAGCCAGCTCTGGACATCAGATAAGAAGATATCCTTCAGGCCTGGGGATCAAATTTATGGCCCATGGGCTGGATCAGGCCTGCCAAGGGCTTTGATCTGGCCTGTGGAGCTGCTGCCCAGGCTGTGCATGGAAGACATCTGCAGCAGCGAACTGTGAAAAAAGACAGGCTGCAGGCAGGGCAAAGCTGGGCATGCTTCTGACTTACTTGCATGACCCGAGTTACAGCACAGGGGACCAAAGAAAGTGCTCCAGCCAATCCAGGCTCAGAGGTGCTGTGGCCTGCCAGCCAACCAGAGTCTCAGTCACAGCAGGCTAGGCTGGGCTCCAGAAGAGTCACCGCAGCGCCCCCTACCGTAGCTGTTCACTGTCAGCATGCTAATTTGATTCACAGCATGTTGCACATATCACAAATTAGAAAGGAAAAAGTGTCTGGGGCCCACATGGGAACAAGGCAACAGAAGCGTTGCTGCCTGGGGGAAAGACAGGGTATGAGCACTGGCCTCACCCCCTGGCCACGGGCTCTGCCCCTGCGGCCACGATTCTCCACCTGGGCCTCATCTGGCCTCCAGCTCCTGCTGCCACCAGCCTGGGCCCGGATCCCCACACAAGGCTGGGACTGGGAGAGGCAGTTGCTGTTGCAGGCAGCCCATCCTGAATTCCCAGCCAGGGACTGGGCTGGGAGCGTCAGGCACTGCCACCGGCAGCCAGGCCCCCGATCTCTGGCTGTAGACGGGGCTAGGAGAGGTAGAGGCTGCCCAGACCATTCAGGCACTGGCATTGGGACTCGGGGCATGTGCCCCGTGCACCAGACGCCAGCAACTCCCCTGCAAGCTAATCAAAGGCAAGCAGGAATTGAGCCAACCTAAGGCCAGCATGCTGAATGACTGATAGCGAGTAGGCGGGGGGAGGCAGGAGCCCAGGCTGCCTGTGGCTGTGACTAAGATGGACTGATTGATTGTCTGCCACCACACAGTAGGGGAAGTGGAAAGGAAAGCGGAAGGGGGTTCTGGGAGTTGCCCAGCTGGGGAGAGGGGGACCCACAGGGCAGGGAAATGGGAAGGTATCCAAGACCCTGCAGGGCTGAGGAGGGGAAAGGGGAGCCCATGACGCGCTGAACATATCAGAGGAAAGGGTTGGGGACCCCGTGCAGCCACATGACCCGTGACAGGTGTTTTGCCCTCCAATGTGGGCCCCCCATGTTGAATGAATTTGACATCTCTGATTCAGCCTGATATTCACCATGCTTGATCAAGGTAGGGAAGAATGTATACAGTAGCAGATCACTGCCAGACAATACAATTGCATCATCATCTTATTAATGTTTTTTCTTGATGGTCTGGGGATTTAACAGGTGCAAAAAAATTAAATGTGTTCTCCTTAAGTATTCAAAACTGGGATTATAGCTATCAAGAACTGGTGCACACAGTAGGAAGCAGTAATCAAAATATCTGCCCTTCAAATATACACAGTAATTTGGAGGGCAAGCTACAATGGCCCATGTCTTTTGCAAACCAAACATAACAGACATGAAGAAAATTAGCCTTCATATGATATCTTAATACCACAGTGAAGTGTTTGTTTGTTTGTTTGTTAATACATTTGAATCTGGCACATAAAAATATGGATAAGCTTTCTTTGCTTCCTGTCAGAGAGTATTCTAATGATACTTTGGGTCATATCATAAACCTAATCAGAATTTACAGATACTAATATGGAATGATGGAGACAGAGAAGCCATTAAGTTACTTTAAGCATGTGCATAATTTTCAAAAAGTGAGTAGCCCCACTGTATTCAAAGGGACTATTTCTATGTGTGCTCTGTTATGCTGCTGAATCAAGATCAGATGCTTTTAGACAGATATTTTCACTGAAAAATAGTGTCCATAATGCAAGGCAGTCCAGTTCTGTGAAACAATGGGCTAGAAAGACAGCTTGTTTTGCCAAGAAGTGCACCCTAAACAGAGACTCATCCCTGTAATTACAATCAAGATGAGTGATCAGATAATGAAGGCAGCTGTATTTGATCACAAAAATGAGTGGTTGATTAGCTGGAGTAAACAAACTCAGAGCGGAAGAAGGCAAGTACCAGCTGACTTGTTATAACCTATTTATGAGGACTGTTATGAAAAATATGGACACAGAACTATTTTGGCTTCAAAATGAGCCTGAGCATTCAGCCAGCCAAGCCATGTTTTAGAGGTCTCTGAGATCTGGCATCACTTCCACAGTCTTGCTAAAGGAAACTGGAATTGGCATTTCATCTTCCTACCTTAGTTGTAGATCATCATTCAAGAAAAAGCTCCAAGGTCATACTGAGGATTTATTTCTGTTCCTTTCATTACCTGATTGCTTTCTTGGTGAGAGAGAAACACTCATTTCCAATAAAGTATAAATATGTACCCATCTCAAAAATAACAGATAATTGCCAAGAGATTGAGATGACCACCCCCAAACTCACTACACTGAACAACCAGAATATATAACCAAAAGTGTCATATCAGAGACATAAGAGGGAAAAGAATATAAAAGAAAATGAATAATTCATTGATCATTAATTTTTTGTTTGATATTGATTTGGTATACAAAGAGATATGGATATGTGCCAGAAATATGTTCTTAAAATGTGTTTGGCAAGCAATGCATAATCCTTAGATACAATTATGTGTATTTCTTTGTCTGTCCAGCCTCGTCACCAGGCAGAGACTATGAAGCTCTATTTACATATATGGTAAACAAAACTATAAAGCTAGTGCGGGGGGGGGGGGGCAGAAAAAACTAGTCAAGATCCCAGCAGAAGAGAGAAATGTTATCTGAGCTATAATACCAGAGGGTCTTGACACTTGATAAACAATTGATCAACAGTTTGTGTACAGTATTACTGTATTAAAAAGTGTATCAAGATCTTTTATGAGAGTCTGAGATACAATGAGATTAATATATTCTGAAATGTATGTTTTAACATAATGAGAAATTATGTATACTCACTAATACTATGTTTTAGAGTCTGTGATTAAAAGGTGTTTAAATCAGGCAGGCCAGGAGTATTTGATAAATAGGTTTTCTCCCAGACAGGAGGGAAGGCAGCTATACATCTGTCTTCACTGAAATTATGCAATGTATGATTGAAAACATCGAAAAGCTCATTTGCATACAAATCTGCTGGGGATTGGGAAGTCCACAGACAGAGAAGAACAGCAGGAACTCATCCTGAGTATGCAGACAAAGCAGTGATTTGGGGAAATATAAAGTGAGAGAAGAAACACCCCTCATTATACAAACATGAAGGGCCAAAGCTCTGTGAGCTGAGAAAGATAGTTCCTTCAGTCAATGGGTTAAAGTCTCTGGGAACTGAAGATTGATGAGACACCACCTTGAACAAAGTGTGACAAGATAGATGAGATATCATCCTTTATTGGACCAACTTCTGTTGTTGAGAAAGACAAGCTTTCAAGCCACACAGTGAAAGTCAAATAGAATGTATTACTTCACTCACCTTGTCTCTGTAATATTTGGGGCCCAGCACAGCTACAACTACACTATATTGAACAAAGAGTGTAAGTTCATGAAGTTAAGTCTAAGTCATTGAAAAGAACATTTTTACTTGTGTTTGTTTGTAGCTTTTAACTTCCTTTCTCATACTTACTATCACTAAATACATGTAATTTTGTTAATCAACTTTTTAAACTCTTAATCTAAATCAACCCTGAGCTGTATCTGAATTGAACTGATAACACTAGCAAACTGTATAAGCAATGCTTATGTCTCTTTATAGGAACAAATATCTTATTATTTCTCTGTGTGTTTCAGAAGAGGACTGAACACTTCTGGTCAAATAGCTTTAGGGAAATTTGGGCCTGGGATCAGTCACCTCTTCAATTAAAACTGGTAGAAATCAGGGAGGAGCTGCTGTGTTCTAGACAGGGTACTGGTGTGAGAGCACTGATTATATGATACTTATGGTGCTGTATACCATCCAGCTGGCTGTTGGTGTCTGGGCTGTGAGCCACAGCAGCAGAGCATTTAAAGAACTCAGAGTTACAGGCCAGACGGTGGTACACATGAATTGTAGCACAACATATGACAACACCAAAGCACATTGGTCTTGGATGTATTGTCTACCAGGCAACAACATGAAAAACAACAGGTTCATCTCTTCCATAAAGATAGCCATTGCATTACTTAGAAACAGTTTTCATAAGGATGAGCACATCTCTAGCAAAGAAAACCCTACAAAATACAAATGCTGAGAAGAGTGCTCTTATTCTTCCCAACCTGATTCACAAGGGATACATCTACACTTGCTAGTTATTTCAAATTAAGGTGCCTTAATTCAAACTAACCTACTCCCCGGCCATGGAGGCATTTTATTAAGTCCAATTAAGTATTTCCCTAATTCAAAATAAGTAAGCACTAATTTAACTTAATAACCTTCCTTTTACCTTGAATTAATTCTTAATTCAAAGTTATTAATTTGAAATAACCCTATTTTAGCCAGGGAGTAGCATTACATCGAATTAAATGGGCTTCCTGGCTGGGGACGAGGGAGCCCTGTGTTGCTCCCTGGCAGAAGGGAGCCATGCATAGCTGCCTTTTGCTAGGGAGCCACACACAGCTCCTATGGCCCCCAGCAAGAAAGGAATCACACTCCCTTTTGCCAGGAAGCCACAGTTCCCCAGGAGAAGGGAGCCTCCAAGGCTCCCCAGACAGGGGAGACCTGGAGAAATGGCTACCAGGCTTCCATGTCCAGGGAGCACTCCCCTGCCACAGACAGGGAAGCCCCGGAGAAGTGGCCGTTGGGCTTCCCTGCTTGCCAGGAGGTCCCCCCAGGAGAGGCCTGAGATGCGGCTGCTGGCACTTCCTGAACAGGGGGGCCTCCAGGGATCCTAGGCAAAAGAGCCACCAGCGCTTTCTTCTGTGGGCCTCCCCTGTCCCAGGAGCCACTGATGGTTCCCAGAGTCCCAGAAGTTCCCCTGTCCCTAGAGCACCGGGCAAGACTGCCGCAGGCGCCCCCAGGAAAGGGGAATGCTTGGCTGGTGGGTTGCTTTTCCTGCCAGCTGGCAGGATCCCCCATGAGGCACCTTCCAGGCCAGCCAGCAGGATCCACCACAGGGCGTTTTCCCTGCTGACTCCCTCCCTTCTCCTGGGGAACTGTGACTTTCTTCTTGTCAGAGTGCCACAGGTCCCACTGAGAAGGGAGTCACTGCTCCCTGCTTGCTGGGAAGCTGGGACTCCCCTTGTCCCCGGGAGATGTGGCCCTCTCAGTTCGGGTTAGAGAGTTTAATGTAGACTCTCTAACTCAAATTTTTAAATCTTGCTTTAATTCGAATTAGGATTCTGGTGAAGACTCTCTAATTCAAATTAATAACTTTGACTTAAAGTCTAATTAGTCACATTGAATTAATTAATTTGAACTAACTTTTGTAGTATAGACATGACCAAGAAATGTATTCACTATGTAGCTGACACTACTGATAAAGGATGTTTCTCAGGGTGGCAAAAGACACATTTCATGCAACCTAAATTACTGCTTGGCAAAGAGAACTTGCCCCATATCTATCTTGAATTATCTAAAGCCATCAAACAACAGCACAATACTGTTCCTGATCCAATGAATGCAATCAGTTCAGCCTGTGTAAGAAATGGTAAAGCTAAGCTAGTATTCAAGAACCCAGCTTGCAAAGAATGATACGCTGCATTCAAGAAACCTGAAAAGAAACACTGTGAGCAAGAACTTTTGATATGGTCTTAAAATGAAGCAGAGGAACTGCCAGCCAGGACAACAAATATTAAAGTGATCCTTTGGGCCCACTATACCTCCAGAGAATGCCAGGCCTGGAAACAGTTGAAAAGAAAAGAGTTTGTCTCAGTTTGGGGTTGACCCAAAAGAGACCTAGCTGTCTTCCTACCTGCAGGGAAGAAGCATTAGCCTGCCAGTCAAGAAAAGTCAATTGGGAGTAAGCATTGGCTACCTAACCAAGGACTGCTGTGAAGGGACATCCAGAACCTGATTGAATTGACTGTGTCAACCCCATTTTGGGGCTAACCCTGACAAAACTGCAACTGTCCTCCCCAAAGGAGTCTGGGACCACAGCAAGTCAGAGCCCAAGAGGTGGATGCTGGCCACCCACTGAAGTGAAGTAGGGGGGGCCACAAGCCAAGCTGAAGAGGCTAGTAGGAAGTAACCGAGGACAGTGTACTCTGACTCTTTATTGGCAGGGATCTACCTCATTCAGGGATTAATACACAAAGGGCCCTGGGCTGGGACCCAGTACAAAGAATCCCATTGTATCCCCAGCCTTAAAAACTGAAGCTGCTCAACAAAATAGGGGGCTGAAAGCCAGGTGCTCTAGCCACCCATCCCCTCAAGATGCCTGATACAGGCCTTTATCATTAAACCTCAGAAAGAGAACTCAAGATGAGGATAGGCACATTTTTACCAATTACGCCAGAAAGAGCTACCACAGGATACTTGTCAACCATTCATGTCCCTGCTTAGGAGCTAGAAGACCTCAATATTTTTGTATGCAGAGGCAAATATGTGGCATCAATACTTGGATGGCAGAATGTGGTTCTAAAACTGTTGATGAAACTCTGCACTAGAAATTGAAAGAACTAAAATGTACCACATGAGAATACATGGGTGGCTTTTTCCATGGTTATGAAGTCTCAGTGAACTTTAAAAACAACATAGGGCAGCACACAAGGTTTCATAGCTAATATAAGCCTGCAGTGAAAATGGAGTTCTTGAACCAAACTCAGCCAAAGAAGCTATGACAAATCATATACTAGGGTGATACAGGCCTGCAAAGTGATATTTCAAAGACTGTGACTCCTCCTTTTTCTACAGTTCTCGGAGTTTGTGTGCATGCTGTCAATGACTCAATTTCCAGTTGGCAGTTGATAAGTTTTATTCAACATTTAATTAATAATTTAGATGATGGAATGTAGTGCACCCACAGCAAGTCTGCAGATGGTACTGTATTGCGGAGAGTGGTAAATACACTGGAGGGTAGGGATAGGATATAGAATGACTGAGATAAATTGGAGGATTGAGCAAAAAGAATTCTGATGAGCTTCAACAAGGACAAATGCAGATTCCCGCACTTAATATGGAAAAATTCTATGTACTGGTTGAGACTGGGAATTGATTGGCTAAACAGAAGCTCTGCAGAAAAGGACCTGGGTATTACAGTGGAGAAGAAGTTGGATGTGAGTCAACAGTATGCCCTTATTGCCAAGAAGACGAACAATGTATTGGGCTGCATTAGTAGATGCATTGCCAGCAGATCAAGGAAAATGATTATTCCTATTTATTTGGCACTGATGAGGTCATATTTGGAATATTGTGTCCAGTTTTGGGCCTCCCGCTTCAGGAAGTATGTGAACAAATTGAAAAGAGTCTAGCAAAGGGCAACAGAAATTATATGGGGACTGGAGCACATAGATAATCAGGAGAGATTTAAGTAATTGGCTTTGTTTAGTCTACAGAAGATGAAAGTAAAGGGAAATCTGATAGTAGCTTTCAGCTACCTAAAGGAGTATTCCAGGAGGGAATGGAGCTGTTCTCAGTGGTCCTATTTGAATACTGGGCAGTGGGTGAGCATGAGGGACATCGCTGGCCTGGGGAGGGACCCAGGGCACGGGACAAGGCCCCAGCCCCAGCCCGCAGGCCCTGCCCCCTGGCCTACTCAAGCAGTAGGAGGCAAGGCTGCTTTCATCTCCTGGAGTAGACACCAGGAGGGTTCAAAAGGTGGCGAGCCCCATGTGCTGACCAAGCACCTTGGGATCCCCCTGGCCGGGGACACGGCCAGATGCTGCCGTGCCACCGCGGACAGCTAGGCCTGCATCCCTGGCTGGGGACGGGGCCAGAAGCAGCCGCGGGGTCCCGCATCCCTGGCTGGGGACGGGGCTGCTGCTGGTGCGGGCAGCCGGGCCCCAGATTCCCAGCCATGGGCAGCTGGGCCCCAGATCCCCAGCTGGGATGGAGCCGCCACTCCACAGGCGGCTGGGCCAAGACTCCCCACTGTGGCCGCGGGAAGCCAGGCACCAGATCCCCGGCTGGGGATGGGGCTAGAAGCAGTCACGGGCAGCCGGGCCCCAGACTCCCCACCGCAGCTGTGGGTGGCCAGGCCCTGGATCCCTGGCCGGGGATGAGGCTGCCACCGCTGTGGGTGGCCAGGCCCAGACTCCCTGCCGATCTCCGATTGGGCCGGAGATCCGGGGCACCGGCGCTGGTATTCGGGGTATGTGCCCTGGGTGCCCAGCGCCAGCGATACCTCTGGTGAGCACAAGCCTAAAGACAGGAATCACTGGGCCCAGATTCAACTAAACGCAGGGGACAACAAATGAAAGAACAGGGATAGGTGTGGCAGGGTCACAGTTTCAAAACAAGGGACGCAGAAGGGAACAGCAAGCAGAAAACCTCAGACAGCATCCACTGCTACTGGAATGTGTCAAGGGACCCAGTGAATGCTGCTCAGAGGAAATCTGCCTGGATTCGTGAATGAAAAAGGGATTGGAAATAGGCCCCACAGTTTCAGAGACTCCCCTGAGCCAACCTCTCTTCCAGGTCTTAATGATGGCTACTTTAGCAAGCACCAGGAAGAGGCTGGCAAGGAGGTCCTGTGACTTTGTGGGGCCATGGATAGAGAGTGAATACAAAAACAACTGTGTGGAATAGTGCAGCCAAAACCTAATAAAAAGGAGGAGGGACTGCAAGAGGTAAGCTTCTGCCAGTGTCTCTCTCATGCTACAAAAGGGACAGGTGTTGGAATGAGGGGTGAACCATATCAAGTACACACCCGTGTTCACAGATCCATGGAGGAGCCACAGATCCAGTGTCCCAATGGGCCGCGGAGTTAACATAGAATACAGGGGTCCTCACCCTTCACTGCTGGTATTAGGTCCTGCCATTTTGTATCAGATCTGGACATGAGGACGAAGAAATGGATGGTATAAGCACAAACATGTAGAGTTGGTCCCTGGGTGCAGTTTGAAAGTGAGTTGGCTGCAGATCTAACAACTGGCTTGGTGCACGGGAAGATGGTTGCCTGGTGGGCTCGTGGAGCCCAAAGCACAATAAGAAGCTCCAGAGGGCCAGGACCGAAGGGAGGACAAGGAACTCTCTCTCGGAGGACCCACTTGAGGTAGACTCAAGCAGTAGGAGGCAAGGCTGCTTTCATCTCCTGGAGTAGACACCAGGGGGGTTCAAAAGGTGGCGAGCCCCATGTGCTGAACCAGCACCTTGGGATCCACCCAGTGATCCTGGTAACACCTGCCAGGACCAACCTCCATTTCACTCTGGGGGCCGCCACCACCTGCGCACTGAGCTGATGTTTAGGTAGCCGGGGCTCTGCAAGGAGTTTCTCCCCGCCAGTGACCACAATGGTCCTGCAGGCTGAGATGAGCCTGTGGGTCTGAAGAAGGTCCTGGTAGTGGATTGGAAGGTTGGAGAGGTCTTGTGGAAGACCTCTTGGATGGACATAAAAGAGCTGACAGTCAGATCAGAGCCCTCAGAAATGGTGGAGGAAGGTGTGTACCAGATGGCTCCACACCAGACTATTTGCACTATAGAGCAGTGGTTTTCAAACTTCTTTTCTCACAACCTGCTAGAAAAAAATCATTTATGTCCATGACCCAACAATTACGTCTTTGGGCAAGGCATTCCAGTCTTTTGGTGGCAGCAGCAGGGGGTGCAATGACCAGGTAACTAATGGTCTGTGGCCCAGTACTTGGTCCTGACTCTGTGTTTGCAAACCACTCCTATAGAGGAGTCTCTGCAGGGCCTGGAGGTGGTAGGTATGGACCAGGCTGTAAATATGGTGTGGGCCCTGCCCTCTCTCCTCCAGGGGGAGATTCAGGATCCCTGTAGGGACTCAGTGCAGTCCTGGCCAAAAGAACTCCAGAATTGTCTTCTGGAGGTTGGACAGGAAACTCAGGGGTGTTACTAGAATGTTGAGCCAATTCCAGAGTATAGAGGACAAGCTGACTGATGACCAGTGCCCTCCCCCTGAGGGAGTGGCACTGCAGTAGTCCTGCCCATCTCCATACCTGCTCAACAACCCTGTCCTCCAAATCTTACTAGTTCTTATCTGGGGAGGATGGATGGCAAAGAAGTAAATGTCAAGATAGGGCAGTGGACCTCTGCTCCATCAGATGGCTTGAAGCACAGATGGGAGGGAGCTTGCTGGCCACCCAGCCCCTACCATCAGGCAACAGTTCTTGACACAGTTGATCTAGGTGAAGCAGGCTGCCAAGTAGATTGCCAGGCGGTCCTCCAACTGTGCCAGGTCACATGGGTCTTGGTACCACGGCGAGTACGTTATCAGCATACACTGACAGGACCAGCCTCAGCTCTGGCTCATGGAGCACCAACAACACCAACCTCCACTGGAAGGGAAAGAGGAAGGGTTCCATGGCCACAGCATACAGCTGGCCTGTCAGCAAAAAGCCTTGATGTACTCCTTTCCTGAAACTGTTTTCAGTGGTGACAAAACAAAGAGCAATGTTTTCAAGTTGCAGTGGGTCTAGGTTGGATATTAGGAAAAAAAACTTTTTTCACTAGGAAGGTGGTGAAGCAGTGAAATGAGTTACCTAGGGAAATGTTGTAACCCCCATTCTTACAAGTTTTTAAGTCTCAGCTTGACAAAGCTGTGACTGAATGATTAGCTGGGGTTAGTCCTGCTTTGAACAGGGGGTTGGACTAGCTTACCTCAGGAGGTCCCTTCCAACTCTAATCTTGTATGATTAGGAGGACAAAGATTGTATCAACATTAGGCAATCAGATTCTTATGGTGAGCTTATGTCAGTTCCAGCTTCAGAAAGATTTTGAAATTACTTCTCCAAATTTGTGAACAGAAAATGTGAAGGTAATTGTGACAGAGTGCTGGGGGATGAACTCACTGGTCAGCCTGCTGCCCAACTAGCATAGCTAGCAGAAGGGCAGCAGATCAGATTGTTGGACTAAGGTGATTGCCTGAGGGAAGACAACTGGGCAGAGATGCAGATGGAGCAGCCTCCCAGGAGGTTAATTAGCCCATGAGTGGCAGCCGTCTGAGAAGTCCTAGAAGGTTTATAAGCCAGGCCTGGGGATTTCAGAAAGCAGAGGGGAAGGGAGTCAGAGGAAGAACCAGGAGATTTCCTGTCTCCCTGGTCCTGAGTAGCCCCTGCAAAGACTCATAGATGCAGGGGTGTTGCTGGCCTGGGGAAGGACCCAGGGCATGGGCCCAGGCCCTGCCCCCGGCCCGCAGGCCTTGCCCCCTGGCCACAGGCCCCGTCCCCTGGCTGGGGACAGGGCCAGAAGTTGCCGTGCCACTGTGGGCAGCTAGGCCCTGCATCCTTGGCTGGGGACAGGGCCAGAAGCGGCTGCAGGTGGCGGGGTCCCGCATCCCTGGCTGGGGACAGGGCTGCTGCTGGTGCAGGTGGCCAGGCCCTGGATTCCCAGCCACGGGCGGCAGGGCCCCAGATCCCCGGTCGGGGACGGGGCCGCCACTGCCGCGGGCGGCCAGGCCCCTGACTCCCCACTGCCGCCGTGGGCGGTCATGCCCCAGCTCCCCATCTAGGGATGAGGCCGCCGCAGCCACCAGCAGCTGGGCCCCAGATTGGGCTGGAGATCCCGGGCACCAGCGCTGGGATTTGGGGCACATACCCTGGGTGCCCAGCGCCAGCGACGCCTCTGCATAGAGGCAGGGCACTCTATAGTGGTGGGTACCTGAGACATGAGCTGTAAATAAACCACAAATGACTGCAAATCAGTGGATATGTCCACACGTACATCGTTATTTTGAAATAAGTTATTTTGAAAAGAGTTATTTTGAAATAAAGTCCTTATTTAGAAATAAGTAAATTCAAATTAAGAAAATATTTATTTGAATTAAGGGAAAAGCTCAAATCAAAACAGCATGTCCAAACACAGGACTTGCTACTTCACTTTAGGAGAGGGGCACCATGGGAGGTGTGGCAACATTGCCCCCTCCCTGAACCATGCTCCCACCCAATATAGGCTAAAAGGAAGCCACCCTGGGAAGGAGAAGGGCAAAAGCATTATTTCGAAATAATGGTTATTTCAAAATAACACGTCCAAATGGCATTGTTTCAAACTGACCATTTCAAAATAACAGCTGTTTCGATTTAAAGAAGGTTTAAGCTATTTTGAAATGACGGCTGTTATTTCGAAATGACGGAGCCCGTCAGTTCGAAATAAGAATACGTTGTGGGGACCTAATCTCTTTTATTTTGAAATAACCAGTGTTATTTCAAAATAAAAGAGATGTGTGGAGGTACTCAGTGGGTTCAAGCTTTCTTTGTGAGCCCACATGAGGATGGAAGAACTGGGCGGAGCAGTGGACCCGCTACAGTAATGTTAACTGCAGGTTTTGGTGCCAATATATGGAAATGATGGCCCTCCTACTCATGTTCGACTGTGCCCAGTCAGAACAAAATTAGCAGCTGTATCTCTTCACCATTCTTCATGAGATTTGACCACACAAACTGTGCTAGATGAGGTACCATAGGCACTACAGAAATACATCAACTGATATGCTCAAGGAGTTCCAGCAAGCTAATTTTATTGTCAAGAGATCATGTCATAAGCTCAACCAAGTCTACCCTGATGAATGCCTAGAGTGTCTTAAGGGATTAAGGGGAAAAATAAAAGTAAATGAAATTTCAGGTATCACCAAGACTTGCTTGGCCCTCAGTAGACGGACTTGTCATACAAACTGAGAGCCCATTTTACAACAGATACCAGAGCTATGTTCCATATCGACCTGGATGACTTAACATACTCACAATTGGGCAATGAAGATGCAGTCTTACCAACAACTCAGAGTTTCAAGGTCCTCCATGGCAATAAACCACCCACTTCACTGCAAAATACTGGAGCAAAAGAAGTGTTTACTGAGTCTGTACAAGACACAATTTTGAATAAAAAGATCCTAGGTCAAGTACAACAGAACAGCTTCCTGAAAGAAAACGCTTATGACAGAAGAAGGGGAATTTGGACATGTACATATACGTGGTCCACTGCCAAAAATTAATGCTGCAGTGTTTGATATGCTATATAAGTTAGAAAAAGAAATCAAGGGACAGGTCTCAATGATAAGGCAGTCAGAAATATTTTTCAGGGATTAATCAGAGCCTATGAAGCCAAAAGGACTATGCATTTGCAATAAATTTTTACATATGTTAATATTTCTGCCTTTGGCATTAGCAAATAGAAAACTAAGAAGAGGTACAAAAGCAGTACTTAGTGATGTACTGACAACTGACTGTAGACTGAAATTGAAGCTAGAATGGGTCTTATAAAATTAAGCTACCAAATATTACTAATAAGAAGCATATTACAAAAATATGGTGGTGACTGGAATTCCTTTATGAAAAGAAGTGATTGTATCTTATTGAATCTTATTGCTGTTTTCTTTTTTAAGCATGCCTGGAATTTCATCAGGGTAACTGCCTTTCCTATGATTAATAGACTCTCTTGACTAACCAATCTCCTTAATTCAATTATCTTCTGTAGTTAACTTATCTATCCCTCAATGGCTCTGTATTTTTTGAAGGATACCTTATGATTCTATCTTCTACTGGGTATCACCTAAGGTATTATTAAATTTTCATCTCAGCAAACCTTAACCCTCTTTTGTTAGGAAAGTGAGGAACTTAGTAACAAACAAGTTCTGAATTGCCCAATAAACAAAATCTAAGAGGCTAACACCTTTGAACTGAGAAGAACCGTGTAGGTCCTTTCTTCTTTCATACAATTACCAAAACTGCTCTGAAAACACTAACCTTGAGAATATAAAGAGGGAAGCAATTCCACTAGCAAGTGTTCTTCAGGACTGAAAAATCATTCTAGACACAAAACTGTCATCTCACCCAGCTTTCCTGTGAGAATATGGATCCAAGGATTTGGAGACAATATCAAGAATTTAAACCAGCTCTTCTTGCCTGTACTGGTGAGGAAAATTACTTCTGAAGCTACTATATATCAAATTTTGGTTTACAAGCTCATTTTATAAGTATAACAACTAAAGTCTTTCTGTCATTGGTGAACAAATGACGTCAATTGCTGAACACACTAATATCAGATCCCAGTTGGTCAGGTAACAGCTATATGCACTGTCCATCAGTTACTCCAGCTGTAAGAAACTGTCTTGTGATATCTGCACAAGCTATGGTACAAGCCACAAGAAAACTATCTGGAGCCAAACATTTGGAGACCTTCCAGATACATCTGTAAAATAGTACTTAGAACTGGAGCTGATTTCTACAAAATAGCTGTGTTTGACAGATACTACAAGGATACTATTATTAAGATCATACAAGGCAAGAAGTACAAGACCATCCAAAGAGTGCTGAAAGGCAGATATGTGCCTCTTCTAAGTAACTGGATAAATTTCATTTGTGTATGTCTACACTGGAGCCTGAGGTTGACTTAAAATGCCTTAAGTCGACTTAAGGAACTCCATGTCTATGTTTAGAATTTATTAAATTGACTTAAGCCTGACTGGGCTTCAAGCCCATCTCTGTAGGTGGCAGGAGCTGACTTCCAGGCCCCGCCACCTGTGGCAAGGAGTTGGGAGCTGGATCAGGCTCCCAGCTCCTCTCTGCAGGGCAGGAACTGGATTGGGGCCCTAAAACCAGATTGAGCCCTGGAGCCAGATCATATCCCGGAGTGGGGAAGGGGGCAGGTCCCAAGCCCCTGTCAGGGTATGTCTACTAGTGTGGAAATGCCCCTAAGTTGACTTCACAAGGTAAACTTAAAGTCAACCTTGTGAATTTGACTTGAAATTGCCCACTAGTGCAGATATAGCCATTGTGTTTCCAGAAAATAAGGAAGACATTGCAGTATTTTTATATGATCAAGCATTGGCACACGTACATAATAAAATCATCATTCTGGTTCTTAACCTTCAAGATGAGGCTGAAGTATGGTGGTCAACAGCAATAGTTGCCACTCATCAAAAAGAAGCAGATGCAAAAGTGGTTCTTACACAGTTCCCACAGTGATGCTGACAGGTTTGTCCTTTCCTTTACCTCTCTCAGGGTGAAACTATGTGATTTTTCTCCCCTTACATCAGGACTTGACTACAGGATCTCATATATACTAAGTGTTTACCACACTGAAGGAAAGTCTGACTGGGTTTTGGCTAGAGCTGGACAAAAAATTTATTTTAGTAAAAAAATACAGATTCATGTTGACCAAAATGTTTCGTGAATTTGGTCAATTTCAGCAAATTGTTTCACTTAAAAGAAGATACATATTTGTGAATACTTCAACAATGATTGAAAATGAGTGAGAATGAGTCTATAACCTTGGGGTTAGAACACTCCTTGGAATATGGGGACAGGTAGATTCAAGTTCCTAAGCCTATGAATGAATATTCAGCTACTTTACACAGCATGGATCAGCATCAGATAAAGACATAGAGACTATGTCCATACTTACATGGTTAAAATGATTTAATTTAAATCAATTTAATAAAATTACAATAAAAATCATTAAATTCATTTATGTTAAATCAACTTAACAGGTTCCCACTAGAAACCCAAATCAAATTAACATGCCCATGGACAGGACTTGGTAGTTCAATGTAGTAGAAGTAAACTATGGGGAGTATGGCAACATGGCCCCCAAGATGGGCTATTCCACCACCCAGTCTCCTGCTGGGATCTCACCTGGTGAGCCAGGTGGCAAGAAAAAGCATCACCCCACCCAGCTGTGGGGGCTCTGAGTCTTGTGGGGGGAGAAGGCATCCCCCTCACCTGGCTGCAGCTCTGCACGCTGAGCCAGGTGCAGAGAAGGGCCTCCCCAAACCCTGCTATAGAAACGCTCAGCTGGCTGTCAGGAAAAGCACCCAGCACCCAACTACAGAAGCGCTCAGCCGGGCGCACTAGAGGGCAGTGGGGAACGCACCCTGTGCCTGGCATGCACCCCGTACCTTGTTCCCAGCGTACTAGCTGGGTGGCAGGGAGAAGAGACCCCCAAGCCCAGCTCCCGGGATGCTAGCCGGGTGGTGGGGAGAAAAGACCTCCCTGCTTAGCTCCCAGGAGCTGACCACGGGGCTCTCTTCTCCTTGCCACCTGGCTAGAGCACCAGGAACCATGCACAAGGATCCCTTTCCCATGCACCCTGGAAGAAAGAAGGGCAAACCTGGATCAAAATCGAAATAACATTTAAATCAAAATAATGCAGCCACACTACCTTATTGTGATATCATTTCTGTATAAAACCAGATTTTATTATATCAAAATGACCTTTCCTTATAGTGAAATGATGGAGCTCATTATTTCAATTGGCATTATTTCAATTTAAAGAGTAAGCATGGACAGAGCCTAAGAGAAAACCAGCCCACCATTACCAATAGCCTGCTGATTAAAGTACTTGCCTGGATGGGAGGAAAATCATGGTTTAAGGTCCACTGGCAGCAGAGGGATTGGAATTTTTGTCCCTAAACACATTTCTCTGACTTTTCAATGTGTTAAGAATTTAGGAAACAGTTAGTTGTGGTTTAAGGTGAACAGTTTTTCTTTTCTTTTCTTTTCTTTAGCTACTCCCCCCATCAATTATTTTAACATCTCTAGTTTTGGATATCTAGGTTTCTTTTGTCTTGGGAACCCATGACCAATGATGGTGACCAACAACCTCCTTAAAACAAAGTATTTTTATTTAGTAGATGAAGCAATGAGGGAAAAGGTATTAGAGGGAATAAGAATTGAAAAAAAAATGAATTGTAAAACAAACAATTTATATACACACATAATTATCTTACCTAATATCCTTCTATCCCATAATTATGATGTATGAAGGCCCAGTTTCTCTGTCAGTGTAGACCAGGACTATGGAACAGTCCTCAGATTAGATTCATATTGTGGAGAAAAAGATGCTAAACCTCATGTGAGGAAGATGGCCTAATGCAGCCATCTACAGCATTTTGGGCAGCCCCCAAATGTAATTGTGAAAATTCCTAACAGACTTGAGGATACACCTTGACTACAAGAGACTTAATTCACAGACGGTTCAAAATAGTTACCCACTTTTCTTTTACCAGGCACACTGGATAAAATGTCAGGAAAAAAAAATAGTAGTTTTTATTAGATTGCTGGATATCATCAGATTAAAGTGAGATATGCCAAAACAAAAACAAAAACAAAAACAAAATAAAACAACAACAAAACCGTGGCATTGTGACAGTTGCAGACTATTTCTGTTCCACAGAATGACTTTCAGATTCATGAATGTGTCAGGGACATTTAAAGGGCAATAAATGAGCTAGTCCCACTTCTGAGAATGGAAGACATCCTCATGTATTTAGATGATTTCATTTGTTTTCAAAAAGTACAGAAGGAACATCTGGCACAGTGGAAAGCATTCTAAAACATTTTAAGGAGTCAGGGTTTAAACTTGGAGGAAATAAATCTCAGTCAGTGAGGAGCTGCTTTACTTTCCTTGGACATATAATCAGTTGCAAGAGGTTGAAATCTCACCCTCAGAAGATGGTTATAAAGGACTGGAAAGTTCCAGCAAATCCAGAAACTGTGTTTTCCTGTATTCTGCAAACTATGTCTGTAAAAAAGATTGCAGCACAGATAGTGCTATTATACCATTTTTTAAGAGCAATTTTGTCTGAATAGAGAAGAGCCAAAAAAAAAAAAAGTGTGCATCACTGAAGGAAGGGTTTCAAATTATGCTTTGTGTAAATTTCTGGATCCATTTTATGTACTGAGGGTAATCTGTGATGCTTCAAAAATTGCCATCAGATTTGCACTTGACCACATTCATGAGCTCAGTAGGCACAAACCAACAGGTCTCAGAAGCTGTAAGTTAAATGAGTGTTCAGCAACAGAACTGAAGTGTCTGACACTTTAGGCCTACTGTCCCTGTTTAACAGGTATGGAATTCACAGTGAATAATGACCACAGTGTCCTGCAATGGTTTCTTACAAAGCACAATCCAGTAGGATGCCTGTCTTGAATATAACAACCAAGGAGTCCTGCGGCGCTTAAAGACTAACAAATTTATGTATTGCATGAACTTTCAAAAGCTCCTGACTCCTTGTTTGTTTTACTAAACTAGTTTAACATGGCTGCCCCTTTGGAATCTGTCTGTATATATTCACAGTTCACCCCAAAGTAAAATAGGGTTGCAGATGCTCTCAGCTGCGTGAGAACAGTGAGAAAAGAATCAACCTGTACTTCTTAGTACATCTGGTAAAAATCATCTAAGAACACTGATTTATGCTTAGTACACCCACAAATATACCAAAGGAAACTAGGAAATTTCAATATAGTTCAGGAATGAATGATAATCCTTCGATGCAGCTACCAAATTGCTGGTGTATGAAGGTAAGAGGATTGTCTTTCCAGCAAGCTTACAGAGAACAATACTGAAGTGTCTTCATGATAATGAAGCAGCAGGCCACCTAGGGTTTGAAAGGACACTGAACCAGATATCCAAACTATTCATTTGGCAGGGCATGGCTGAAGATGTTAAGGGCTGGTTTGTTTCCCTACCTTTCCTGTCAAGAAAGGAAAACACCAGTAAAAGAGGCAAAAATGCCCCCACCCTCATAATGCCTAGGAGTTCATACAGATTGATTTGAAAAGCCCACCACGAGTAACACTAGCCAGAAACTGGTATTCACTAGTACTGTATGATAACTTCTGAAATATGTAGTAGCTCAGCCTCTGAAAGACAAAAGGAATGAGACAGTTAGAAATGAATTGACAAAATATGTAGTATTGAAGTTCAGCCCACCAAATTGCATCTGCAGTGATCCAGGGGATCAAAGTTCTGAATAATGAGGGAGTGGAGAAAGTAAAGCATTTCATTGGTTCTGTGCTAAGAGGCTTGGTAAAGAGCAGCAAGACCGGGATATGATGTAACCTTTTGCTATCTTTGCATAAAAACACCAGCATTCAACTATCCATTAGTCTCCTGATGAGATTATTTTGGATTTTGTAAACACATGCTTCCTTCCCTATGATTTGATATTCAGATAACAAGAATTGGCAAGCCCCCCTGCAATTACACAGGTAGGGGATATGGCAGTGTCTTATATTAGTGACTTGAGGACAGCATTTCAGAAAGTGGAGGAGCAGATGAGCCAGAAGTGAGCACGATAAGCACAGGATGCCAGGGAAAAAGGAAAATTACATTTCCATCCAACTGGCAACTCAAGAAACCAGCTTGGAAAATATCCCAAATGTACTCCTTCTTTTGATGGTGAGGTTACACAGGGATTGAAGAACCAAATAACACATGATTGCTGATACAAAAAGCAAGATCTCATTTCTTTGTAGCACAGAGAGAACTGATGCACAGATTCACTAGGAGAAAGGAGTGTAGTGTAGAGGAATTCTCAGTAAGTGGGGGCCACAAACTTAGTGAGGAGTGTAGCTTTATTCTACACAGCTGTGGACCCAAGGGCAAGTACCCAAGAGCCCCGAGAATACTGTACATTATTCTTATATAGTGACATGTTACATCATATTACAAAATATAAACTATTACTGTATAGCCAATTAAGTTCTGGATCCAGCCTTTTTGCACCAAATGTCCCCAATTACAACCCATTCTCTTTGACCCGTCTTATCCCACATACCTTCCAATCATAATTCACCTGTGCCATAGATCTTTGGCCTAGTCCTTGAGTGACCCAAATGGACTGACTTTCAGAAGTCTGCAGGCAAATCCAAACACCTTCTCTGTCTCCAAATTTCAGTACACAGTCCTTGAAGCAAGGCTTTCTAGAGCTTCCTTATCAGCTAGTTGCTTCTACTGGCCCTCTTCCAGGCGTGCTAGTAAGACAGAGAAAATGCAGCTCTCCCTCCTCTCAAGGCCTGTTAAGTTATCCATCGGTGTTTCAACGCTGTTAGGCCTCAGCACTCTGTCAGGCCGCAGCCTTGGAATTCCTCCACAGGGGAAACACTGAGAATGCTCAATAGCTATCCCAGGGGGATGAAAACAAGAATTGGGTGGTAACCCAGAAGGTTCCTGTGGTTCATCTGTGGAGATTGGTTGTGGAAGAGGTATTTCCAGAATGTTCTTGGAACCTTAACACAGTGCTGTCTTCACCTGAGTCTGTTCACAATGGCAGGCTTGACACAAAGGGCATGAATGTTGCACTCTCTGATAATCTAGATACAAGTATGAGTGATATTTCTGACTCAAATGGTCTCAAATGGGAAGATAAGGACAAAAACCTGTTTGTATGGCTTACTACTGGATTTCTAGAAGTTACTGTTCAAATTCTTGGTTAACTAGATGGGGGGAAATTGTGAAGTTTACCATAGACAGCACGTCCACCAGTAGATTGTGTTACATTTTATCTCAGTGTTAAGTTGTTTCCTCACGTTATTTACCTTATCGGGGAGTTTAGCAGGCAGTTCGGTCCTTCCCTGGTGCATTGAAGGTGTTACTTGCAGTTTGTCTTTAAAACTCTGATTTTGTTCCTGGAATAATTTTACTGAAATTAATACAAATTATTATTAATCAGTGAAATTAAGACTGTGGAGAAGTACTTTTTTAATCAGGGCATTAGATTGCAAATATTTTGGGCAAGGATTATGTCTTTTGCTGTACTTGGAATAATTAATAATTAGGGAGAAGGAAGAATATAGAAAATTATAAAAGCAAGTAGAAAATATAAATATAAAATTTAGAGAATCTAAAGGAAATAATAATCTAGTGCAATACTGATTTTTAAATAGTATGTTGGTTCTGAATAAAATGAAAAATTGTTGTGCTACTATAAAATTATAGCAGGACACTTATGTTGAGGCATGAGGAAAATAGAAACCTGCCTAACAAGTTATATTTCCTTTCTCTTTTCAGAGGAAAGTTGATAGAGATGTTCCCAACTCTGAGGTCAGTTTTCCAGGCAAACGCAAGGAGGGTTGAATACATAACATGAAATTGATTATGAAGTTACTGTAGTGTAAGTGTTTACACTAAGTGCCATCCCTAACAAACCTGAATGGGAATTTTGCCTTTGACTTCAAAGGGAAAAAGATTACACCCATTCATGATACCGACAATGTCAGGGACAACCATCCTTTTAAAAAGTCTTTTAATTTGGGAGAGATTCTTGAACTAAAACAATGTATGTGTGACAGATGGCTGGGCTGCAGTTCACTTTGTGAGTGAAGCTTAGAGACGATTCTCTTCCATTAAAGCAACAAAGGTAGTTTGAGGTGGAATAACATTGGTCAACTCACTTGTCTGGTTGGAAGATCATTTTATGATAGTAGCCACATTCAGCAACGTGATCTTCAGGGAAGTGTATTAGTAGACTTGGTTCTTTTCCACTGCAGTAATAAAGAATGTTTAGGGAACATGTTCTGAAGAGATGGCCTTATTAGTCTGTTTCAGCAACACAAGCAAGGAGTTCTGTGGCACTTAAAAACTAACAAATTAATTTATTTCAAGAGCTTTCATGGGTAGGGCTACCAGAAGTCAGGCAGAAGGAGGACATGTCCTCCTTTTTACCTTCATGTCCTCCATCCAGCAGGCATTTTAAAAATACATGATTTTGTCTGGCTTTTACTTGCAGGGGTTAAAGTATGCTGGAAGGTCCTGGAACATCCTTTTTTTAGGGGGAAGCTTTCCAGGGCCCCCGAAAAACAGAAGAATATTACATTAATAGTACATTTTTTCCATGTGTCCTCCAGTGTCCTACTTTTTGTACTTCCCTGTCCTCCTCTCCATGCTCTGGTATCTGGTAACCCTATTCATGGGAGCAAAATCCCACTTTGTCAGACACTTTAAAGATGGGGAATCTTATAGAATGGGAGGAAAATAAATGCAGGGAAGTGTAAGTCATGGGATCAGGTCCCACTATAACAGCAAATCAAAGCAGTTGTTAAGATTCAAACACTGGAAAACAGCACATAGAAGAGGGTGAGGTCAAATCACCTGTTGTAAAGGGAAAAGAATCCACGGTCACGATTCAATTTGCTTTCACATAGTCAGTCTTCTTAATCACTCTTTTGATGCTTTGTTAATAGCTGTGCTCAAGCAAATGGGTAACACATCAAGACTTCAAAGAGAAACTGAAGAATTGGAACTGATATGCAAATTTGACTGTGTGAAAGCAGGATTAAATAGTGACCATGGATTCTTTTCGCATTACAACAGGTGATTTGACCTCATCCTCCACTGTGTGCTAAATTTGTTAGTCTTTAAGTGCAACAGGACCCCTTGCTTGTTTTTTAGGAAACATGAAATTGAAGGCCTGTTCAGGACCTCGAGAAATAATATGTGGGAAAGGCCACAGGGAACTGGCAGGAGCAGGAATGAGATATCTTCTACATCTAGCTTGATCCCCTCTTCTGTTCCTCAAGTTCTTCCTCTTGAATTGAAGGAAAGGAGCTTAATGGTTCAATGCTTATTCAGAGTTAAAAGGTTTGCTCAGATAAGTCAAGAATGACCAGATCAAAGTATTTTTATGAAGAACAATGGTTCTCCCATCAGCAAAAAAAGTATCAAACAGAGACTTCTTCAGAGTGCCATTTAAGTCTTTTGGTAGGTCTTCTGACAGTTACTTCTAATCTCTTCTAGTGTTCATTGAGTTTGAAATTCATTCTCATTCTCTTCCTTTGTAGAATGGTTCTCAGCAGTTTCAGATTATAAATTATACAGTTCACTTAGCGCAGTTGTCACAGGTGCTGCAGCAAGTCTTATAATGAAGAAGATTAATACATCAAAAAAGTCCATTGGAATGATTTATTTTCTCTGTTTTGCTTCTGGCTTCCAGTGCCCAGCTTTTTATTTACTATTTAAATATATTAGACTGTAGAAGATATTTTTCCACTATAGTTGGGAATCTAGGAAAATGGAGATTCACTTTTTCCATGTCTGTAAGCATCTTGCCTGGGATTTATCAAACTTGAAAACTGAGTCCTTTTCCTGTGGCATTTTTTTAAGGGTATAAAACTGTATTTGGTCTATTTTCAGACTCTTGCACACATCTTAACCCTTCCCTTTGTCTTATCTTAGTAGGTTCTATTAATTCTATGAATCTACATAAGTTACAACTTAGGGTCTTAGGTGCCATACTTCTACAAAGGAAATTCAAAAACAGACTTCAGTATGAAGCTACAGAGGTGGAGCTAATCTGCAAGTTTGACACAATCAGACTGGGTTTGAATAGGAACTTGGAATGGTTAACACATTACAAAAAGTTATTCATTTGTTCACATATTCTCTCCCTTTGATCAACTGATGTAAATTGGCCACATCTGCTCCCTGAACTGACTTTGTTAACACTTCCCCTCCTCCACCGTGGCATGTGTGTATAAATACCTCTCAACTGTAGTTTCTACTTCATGCATCTGACAAAGTGGGCTGGAGCCCACAAAAGCTTATGCCCAAAGAAATCTTTTAGTCTATAAGGCTATGTCCACACACACATCATTTCAAAATAACCCGTTTCAAAATGAGTTATTTTGAAATAAAGTCCTTATTTCGAAATAAATTAATTCAAATTAACAGTTTGTTAATTCGAATTAAGGGAAAGCCTGCTTTCGAAATAGCCATTGTTTCAAAATGGTTATTTTGCAACAAGGCTGTTTGGAAACAACCATTTTGAAACAATGGTTATTTTGATTAGATGCGAGGTTTAAGAGTTTCAAAATAACGGCCGTTATTTCAAAACAACCGGTTCTGGGAAACCTCTGTTGTTTTGAAATAAGAAGCCTGTGTGGACATACCCTAACAGGTATGGCCAAACTGTGGCTCAGGAGCCCCATGTGGCTCTTGAATGAAAAATTGTGGCTCCTGAAAGAATGTCAGCAAATCAGTTTAGGAAATCATCCCCAGCCTAGGAGGTCAGGAGAAGTTCGGGATGGTGGGGAGAAGTGCAGCGTGGTCTGGATTTTAAAAAAACTCTCCACTAGCCTGCAGTCTTCTACGTCGAGTGGCAGCTAAGTTTTTACTGTACAGGCCTAGTTTTCATGGTAACTTTAAGTAATTATTAGTAGGATCAATATTTGTCCTCTTTTTATGATAAAATTAAAGTGTGCAATGAATTTTAAACTTAGTAATTTTGGAGTAGGTAAAAGTATATGGCTATATGCCTCAGTGCAGCTCTCACAGGTTTAATAATCAACTTGTGTGGCTCTTGAGTTCCATAAGTTTGGCTACCCCTGGTCTATAAGGTGTCAGAGGACTCTCATTTTTGCTGCACACAGAATGACATGGCTACCCCTCTGAACTTAGGGTATGTCCACACAGGGCTTTTATTTTGAAACAACACTGGTTGTTTTGAAATAAAAGTCCCTATGTCCACACAACGTTTTCTTGTTTCAAAGGGAGGGAGCTCCTCATTTCAAAACAAGAGTCCTCCTTTTGAAACAGCTTAAACCACTTTGCTTTCGAAAGGAGGGTTATTTCAAAACCAGTTGTTTCGAAATAACACCATTTGGATATGTTATTTTGAAACAAGGATCGTTTTGAAATAACAAGGACCTTCCTTCCAGGCTGCATAGCACCCTGGGGGGAAGGTCCCCTCCCCGCACCCTGGCCAGGGATTAGCGCCCTGGCCAGGGTGTTGAGTGGAGTGCAGGAAGTCAGAGGGTGCCCTAGCCGGCTTCCCCTCGCTTCCCTTGCTGGGAGCAGGGGGGGGACGGGTGGCTCAGCCCCTTTCGCTCCCCCTACCCCTAGCAAGGGGAAGCGGAGGGAAGCCAGCTGGGGCACTCCCAGGGCTCTGCCCCCCCACCCTGGCTGTGGGGGAGCTGCTGGCCCAGAGCCCGCTCAGGGGGACTGCAGCCCCCGCTGCTGGGGCTGCCCCCAAGCCCGGGGCACCCTGCCCCCAGGGTTCCCCAGTGCCCCCTGCCCCTTCCACCATGGGCAGGGCCAGGCCCGCCTCCCGCCCGGGGTTACCTGAAGCCCCCCCACCTGCTCCTGTCCCCTAGTTCCCCCTAAAGGGAAAAAAAGGCATTTGAACATGGAGATGCTACATGGCAAGTGAATACTCCACTTACTGACCATGGAATATTCTGGTATAGAGACCCATTCAGTCAGTCACTTAGAATCATTTAAGCCAGTGAACAAGTGTACTACTGTAATACGTAGTGATACTACAGCCAGGTGGTTAAAATACCCAGGATGTGGGGGATCAAGTATCCCTATTCTGATGACTCTGATTTTAATTTCTTATCCTTAGTTCAACAGTTTCAACAGGAGGGAGAGAGGAACTTATGTATTAGAAAGCAGAACACTTCTGTAGTGCAAGGGTTAGCATACTCAACTGAGAGGTGGCAGATCTCTATTGAAAACTTTTCTCCTCCTCAAGGGAAGTGGGACTTGAATCTAGGGTCTCTCACAGCCCAGGTGACTAACTTAACTATTCAGCAAACAACTTCAGTAGTCAAATGCCCATCTTTCCCCTTTATATGCATCCCTTTTGGGCTCAGGCAGGAGATAGGCATCTGCATGACTAGAGTGAGGCAGCAGGGTGCATGATCTGAAACAGAAATCTCAGTGCCAAGTGGACTTCTACTGAAAAAAAAATGTAGGTGTTAAATGAATTTAGAGACAACAAGATTCAGCAAAAGTTTTGTGCATCAAAGGATGCCTAAAAGTGATATTAAGGCTGAACTCCTTTTGTGCATAAAGGCCTAAGTACACATATGTAAATACAGAAAGAAAAATGGAAAAAAAAGTAATCTTTGGCTATAATTCATTTTACTTCAAAAGATCTGCATTTCTCTGTCTATATTCTTCCCTATTGCCTGGCATTGCTTTTCCACAAATAAACCCAGAATTCAGTTTTCTATGCCTCACATATTTCAAGGTTCCTATATTAAACACACAAGAAATGTATCTCTTGACCTGGCAATCTCACCATATGCCGGATGCTCACCCACCCAGACACAGAGATCACTATTTTAAAATGTGACCCTTCTTAATGAGGAGACAGAAGATCAAATTTTGATTTCATGGTTTAGATTCCTAATTTGAGGGCCTAAACATGGACCAGGGCCTCATCATTTAGGTTCTCCAGTTTAGAAACTGGATCCCTTGGGTCAAGTGATTAATATTGCCTTTAAAAATTACAATATTAATAATGGCATTGTATCCCTATCTTCAGAACTGCTTAATGGATACAAATACATATTCCTGTTCATTATTAACCCAATGATGTGTCTTTATGTCTTCAGCTGTTACTATGTGTATGAAGCTGAAAGACCTGAATTTTGGCTAAGAATTACACTGAAATTCCACCAGTTCAGTTAGTTTATTTGCATATTGTAACCCTGAACGACCGGATGAATACAAATGCAGACTTCAAACTCTTAGTCTCATGACAGCAGAAACTGTAAATTTACTCTCAGCATTTATTCAATTTTAGTAGCTATTTAATTAAATGCAAAATAAGCAAATTTAAAGGGAAATCCAATTTGACAACTCCACATAAGATTTTAAATGGTAAAAAGTAAAAGAATAAAATTATACTTTGTTTTTTTGTTTTTTTGTTTTTTTGTTTTTGTTTTTACTAAAACAATCAGAGAGAGGAGAGAAGCATGAGAAAGCTAACAGCTAGGATTGGTACAAGTGTTACTTGCAGTATTTAAGGACACTTCTCCAAACTTTACTTCCTGACTAAAGTGTATTAGTCAGTAATCTGAGCTCCAAAGCAGCAAGTCAGCATTCACAGTATGGCTTGCTGCTTTCAAGCACAGCTAATAATGTGGAGGGTGGAAACTAAAAGCCTGATTCTCTTTTATATGAAGATCTCTTTACACCAATCTGGCAATGTAAAGGGTAATTTATTCCCACTCGAAGGCTCTTTTACGCTGGTAGAATGGTGTCAAGGGGGCTTTGTGTAAATGAGACTGGGCCCTGGGAATCAAAAATAACACTTTGTGATGCAAATTGTGCCTTGAACTTGAAATCTTAGGTAATTATTTTTAAATGAAATCACATGACAGTGGCTGACACTTTCCTTATTTTTTTCTGGATATCCTCACAGCCCCAGAAATGTCAATAAGTGGTTCCTGAAATCATGCAATGTTTTTTCAGTACCGTAGCCCTCATGTTTGTATTTTTAAAAGGCATTGTGTATTCATAGCCATCCTCTAGCTATATATATATTTCTAATAAACTTTATTGATTAAAACCCAACAAAATACAAGATATCTGAACATCAAGAACTGGGCCACACATGCCCAGTGGCAGTAAATCAATGAATGTTCAAGAGGGAAGTAACCACAGAATGAAAAAGCTAGTAACTGATAAAATCAGGGAAAATCAGAAGGCTGTGTTTGCTCCTTTCTTTAGGAAATTATTATGCATTGTGTTGAGGTACTAAGAAAAGTGAATGCCTCAACTCCATAGATGGTCATGGGAAGCAGAAACCTAGAGGAAACTAACCAAATTGAATTTCCCCATCAGTTCAGTGTTGAAAATTTTTAGTTTAATATTTAAACCTAAAGCCAATGTTCTCTCCTACTTGGGTTCTGAATGCTTGACCTGAATTTTTGCAGGTTAGTTTTCGGGGGCCCCCCGCCGGCCCCCCTTTTTTTTTTTTTTTTTTTTTTTTTTACACAAAATGAGTTTTTTTGATGAAAGATTGTTTTGCTGAAAAGCATCTTTGGCTGAAAATGTTACAAATGTAAATAAATAAATGAATAAATAAATAAAAAGAAAGTCCACTTTCTGTTGATAAGATTACAACAACCAGAGCATCAATAAGATACCAGCGAATAGCTCCACATGTCTAGGAACTCCCTCAACCCTAAATACCAAGGCACTAACACACTAAGGTTTTCATTATGAGGACAATTGCACACAAACTTTCTCCTGGGCTGCTCCATAAGGGTATGTCAACACAGCACCTAGACACCTGTGGTTGGTGCATGCCTGCTGACTTGGGCTTAAGCTGTGGACCTGTTTCATTGTTGTGTAGACATATGATCTGGGCTGGAGTCTTGGAAGTCAACACAACAATAAAACAATCCTACAGATCTGTGAGTCTGGACCAGGTGACACAGATCAGCCAGGGGATTTTTTATATTTATTTATTTATTTTATTTTATTTTATTTTTGTTGTGTAGACAAGCCCTGATTCCTGAAGTAAGCGGCAGCTGGATCAGCACTTGGACTGAAGCTTTGCTTGAAGATGATCTCAGAACCCTTGTTATCAGGAGAATTGTGACCCACACCAACCACCTGAAGGGAAGGGAAATTTTGGACTGTTGATTAAGGACAGGAAGGGGAGGCAAGAAGAGGAAGATAACAGGCAGACACTGAAATAAAAGAAAATTAATAGTTAGTGAGAGCTCGATCCTGCACTCACGAAAGTCAGTGGTGAAACTCCCATTAATGGTGGAGGCTCAGGCCTTAACACAGAAAAATGGAAAATATTAATGTCTAAATGTTATGTAAATACCATGAGACAGTAATGCACCAAAAAATAAGCAAGGGATTAAAAATGTGAAATAAGAGAGTAAGAGCAAGGAATGGTCATTACATAAAAAGAGAAAAAGTAGATAAATGTCATAATAAGAAATTAAATAGCCTTAAATAAACAAATGAAAAAAAAAACCAATAGCTACATTATATTGGTACTGCGGTAGAGGACTGAAGCTATCAGCTTCATTCCATTGCTGCCTTAGTCAGTCTTAAGTCCCCACATATTTGTGACCCTTATATCATCCTCCTCTAGAAATACCTCCCTGATGTCATTAATGCCCCAACCTTTTCCAGCTGCTCCCCCTTCAGTCTGTGCTAGTTGGCAGTCCTGAGGAATCTGAGGCAGAGAACTAGGGATTATGTCCAAGAAAATTTGCTGGAGCTCTCAGTGGAGGATGCTCAGGATGTCACGCCATACATCAATATGCTGTTTATGAGTGCCGCTGAAATGCGATGGGGATTGGGAAGGCACCTGCAAGCAGAGGTACTACAGGACAATTCTGCCCCTGCTTTTTTAATAAACAAAGACTATGTCTACATCTCCCTTTTTAGTCCAATCTAAAAAAGTCTGAGGTTAGTCCGAACTAACTGCAGCTTTTTAGTTTGAACTAGAATGTGTGACTAGTTTCAACTAATGTCTCAGTTAGAACTTTTTTAGTTTGAACTATCCATTATTTCGCAGCTTGTATATGATTAGTTCTAACTAAAGTTCAAATTAAGCCGGCTAGTCCAGAAAGCAAGGGGTTTTACTAGTCCAGACTAACCTTTGGCTAGTCCAAACTTAGAAATTTCTTAGTTTGGACTAGCAAAGGCTAGCGTGGCTGGTGTAGACATAGCCAAAGACACCTCATGGCTCCCATAATGAAGCAGCATCAGTTTCTCCATCACTTAGCAGAGCTCCTGTCTCCTGCATCCAGCACGTTGCAGCTGAAGGGCTGGGACTGGCTGTATGTTTCCAGGTTGACAAACAGCACCTGATGTCAACTGATCTCAGCTTTTGGGCATCCTTCAGCTCCACTTCCTTGTCTATCACATCCTCGTTGGAGTTTATATCAAAATCTGGTGGCCCTGGGCAGCAGAAATGTCCACAGGAGTCTTGGGAGTGGATGCAGGGTCCCTGCTGAGGATGACTTCAAGCTCTTTGCAAAAAGCAGCATGTGTCTGGTGCCGAGCCAGAGCAACGATTTGACTCCTTGGCTTTATGGTAGTTTCACCACAGCTCCTTCACCTTGGTTCTGTACTGCAGCATGTCTGTCTCACAGCCTGGCTCTGCCAGGGCATGAGAAATCTGGCCGTACGTGTCAAAATTCCTGCAGCTACCGCAGAGCTGGGACTGCACAGCACTCTCACCAAATGCTGATCAGATCCAGCAAGCTCTGCTGTGCTCCAGGCAGGAGAGCATTTGCTACATGAAGCCATCATTGTCCCCTGGGAACATGACACGCTACTATCTACACCGAATAAATAAGAAATGGAATCAAGACAATTCAATAAGTCCTGGAACTGAAAAGAGGGAGGAGCTGAGAACTGCAGAGCAGGAGAGTATGATTGGAAGACCAGAGCAATTAGGACTGGCATTGTGGGACATTTCTGGAGGCTGTTTAACATGACAAAAACCAGCTTTGGCGTTCACATTGATTCTTTTGTTATAAAACATTTTAGTAAAAGGCACTATTCCTCTCACACTGGTAGTGTTATTTTAACTGCAAAACAAGTCAGTCTTGCCTGTAAAAAGGGCAATGTAGCATGTATGCAAGGCTTGTTTTGTCAGCAAAAGTTGATTTTTCATGACAAAACTTTCCAGTGTAGGCAAGGCCTCTAGTACCTTTTCTGTGGGAGACTGGTGCAGGGTCTCTGTGAAAGGCATCATTAAGAAAGACCCTCCTCTACAGCTTCTTCCTCTGTGGATTATGCTAATGAGAATACAATCTGCACCTTTCAACTCAGGAAAAATTTGCTGTTTATGAAATTGAGAGCAGGATGTTAGGAGTGTTGTATAGATATTGCACACACACATACACAATGCTTTAAGGTTTAAAACATCCACAATAAAAAATGTGAGATATTTAGATTCTGCTCATGCAAAGTAAACATTATGTGAATGTGCATGATGTTTACAGGAGGAAGCCTTCAGTCTGATTTTTGGATCTATTTTGGCACTGAAGTCACCTGAGTTTTTCACTGACTTCCCTGGGAACAGGATCAGGCTCTTCAAGAACACAGATTTGTAGCAGTGCCAAAATAATGCCAACAAATAGGGGATTGTGCTGTGATATAAATTAACTAGGGACCAAATGTAGGCTTCTAAACTTTTCTCATTTGCACTGCAGCTTGGATTTAAGCCAATAAACCAGCAGGGGAAAAGAAATGGTTATGCACCAGGCCATCAAAAGTTCTATCTATGAGAGTGTGAAGAGTGACAGAAATAATGAATATAATTAAAACTGCATGGAGCCAAGACAAAAATAATTAATAGACAATGTGGAAGGCTCCAAAAAGCCTATATCATGGCAAAAGTTTTATACAATTTTGATCTCTAAAAGGCTTTTGGCTTTCAAACAAGGTATCAAATGTAATTTAAACCATTTTAAACTTCAGATTTTACTAAACTGAAGCTACCAGACATGAGCTCTTATTAGAACCTAAAGTAGAGCTGCCCAGATTTTGTGTTAGTGTGGAGAGTTAAAACCTCTGCTCAACGGGCAATGGCAGTCAGAAAATGCTAACAAGGTGTTATGTTGAATAAGGAATGGGATTGGAGAATAATAGTGAAAAGATTATAATGACTTTATACAAATCAAAGCAGTAGCCTTATGCAGAATATTGTGTGTAGAACCAATCATCAACTGTCAAAGGAGATATAGCAGCACTAACAGGATTTCAGAGAACAGCAGTGAGAATGATCAAAGCCCTGAAAAAGACAACCACCTCTTGTATGAAGAAAGATAGAAAACAGTAGGGTTGTTTACCTTAGAAAATAAATGAAGTAAAAGTGAATGTGATAAATGGATGTCAAATCATGAATGGTATAGAGAAGGTAGATCAGAAACTTCTGTTCTCCCTGTCTCATAACACAAAAGCAAGGGGACATTCAGTTAAAGTTAAAGAATGAAAATTAAAAGCTAATAAAAATAAGTATTTTTTCATGTGTGATTAAATTATATAAATTATGACCGCAAAATGTTGCTGGGGGCAAAAACATAACTAGATTCAAATGGGATTAAACATTTATACAAATATCATGAATATCCAGAGTCAACAATAACAACATTTCTGGAAGGGATACTAAATCTTGAGAAAGGAAGACAGAAAACCAGATGAGCTGAACCATTGCTCATGGGGATGGGTGGGAGGATTGAGTGAAAACAGAGCTGCTTGGGTTTTTATGCTTTCTCCTTCTCCAGCCATTCGTATCAGAATGGTTTTAGTTCTTCTTCAAGCAGTGTCACCATCTGCTCTATTGCAGGTGCATGGGCTCACCCAGCACTTTGGATTGGAGAATTTGCAGCAGTGCTCCTCAGGGAGGTGCCAGCAGGGTTCACGGCCATTTTTGCACCATTGGTGACATGCACAGTCCCCCTTCCATCTCTCAGCTCTTCAACTGCCTCTGACCTCAGGCAGAGACAATAGCAGCTCTGCTCAGCTTTTTACCTCACAATTCTTTACCACCAGATTTAGTCTTACAAAAAAAAAACCAATTAAAAAATTAAAAACTGAAACTGAGAATAAATAAGAAATAACCTACAGTACAAAAAAAAAAAAAAAGAAGAAGAAGAAGAAGAAGGAAGAAAGAAAGACCACAAGATACCGAGCCCTTTGGGCTTTAAGCATTGAGTCTCATTTCAAGACACTGCGCTAGCATCTGACAGCCACAAAGAATGTGTAAGATGCTTGGGCGATGGGCACATCCCTCATAAGTGCCCACACTGTAAAAAACTAACATCTAGAGCAAGGAAAGACAGAGAAATGAAGCTACAGTTATTGCTTGTGGAGGGCCTATTGAGACTGGCTTCTGATACCGGTTGCTCTCTGCTTTCCTTGGACAGACTGCAGAAAAAACATTCACCTGCTCCGTCTCCTGTGCCTTCCAAAAGAGCCATGTCTGGCCACACTTGAGGCTTCGATCCCTAGGGTACAAATGCCCCTGAAAAGGGAAGCTGCCACTCGAGCTCCAGCAAGGTGCATGAGCAGAAGGACAGAGACACAGAGATAAAAGTGGCACCAGTTCCCAAGCTGACACCAGCATGGTACTGACAGCAGCAGGAACAGCCACAAAAAGCAGACTCTGGCACTGTTCCTACGCTCCGTCCTGCGTACTGTTCTGCCAGCACCTAATGCTTCTGTGCCAACCTTCTTCTCTCTGGCCCCAATTCTATTATCACATGACATGCTATCACAGCAGGTGCTGACACAGAACCTGGTGCTGTCTCAATTATAGTAGCAAACTCTTCCTGACTCACTGGAGGGAGCTTGTACAGCAGAGATAGGCCCTAGAAAGCACAAGTGAAAAACTCTTGACTGTGAGATGAGAGATGATTTCCTCACAGGATTCCTCTCCAATTTTGCCTTTATTTGGAGTGGACTCTTCACTTAGCCAGCTTTCTGCCCTATCTTTTTCCTCTGGGGAAAGCACAGGTTTGGAGAGTACTAAGTCTCCAATTCCAGATCCTGGACAGGTCCAGTCATGCCCCCAAGTACTGTCTCAGGTTACCAATACGGGGTTCCCATAGGTACCTACCCCATGATTGATAAATATTTTGTTCCCAGTTCCATGGATGGGCTGGGGAAACTGGACGCAGTATGGACCATTACAAGGTATACCATCAACTTTGTAGATGCCTGCCACCATTCGGCACTCTCTACCAAACTTAATGCAACAACAACAATGCATTCTAGGGGCTATACCTCAATTGCAATCAACACCACAAGTCATTACCCCAGTCAGTGTGAAAGAGCTACCCAGTCAACAGTCAAAGGCTGACAACTCCAACTGGTTCCAGGAACTGTTCAAGGGAGTGGCAGATAGCATGGATATTCCCATGCAGGATACTTCCTCTACTCAGCACAAATTGTATTGGATATTACTGTCATGCTAGGCCTGAGAAGGCCAAGCCATCTTTTAAAATACATGACCCAAATCGAACCTTTGAAGACATATTATAGGAAAATACAATGGAAGTGAGTAGGCTAGGGCTTTGATATGCATGTGTATCAACAGTGGTTTCTTAATGAAATTTGCATATATCCTGTGAGAAGACAGCAAGGTAAATGAACTGTTTCCCTGTCTGTCATTATTGTTCTATTGGAAGGTGTTGAAAGGGAACATTAACATCTAGATGGACCTTTGATGTACCAGTGTAAACTGTCTGTTAATGGTGCTAATCTAGCTAATTACCTGTGATGCCCAGGAGGTGAAGGTTTTACTTCAAAGGCAATTTCAAAAGGGATAGCACTGTTAGTCTAGTCCAGTAAAAAAACAGCAAGGAGTTGTGTGGCACTTTAAGACTAACAGATCCACACAACTCCTCGTTGTTTTTTTACTTCAAAGGACAATGTACATTATTATCTCCACTTAAGTACCTGAGAACTGTCATCAAAGCCCACATGAAGAAATGACTTGCAATTGCTCACCTTGTTCCAACTAGAAAAGGGACATAATCCCTTTATCTCACATCCCTCTGAGCTTCTCAGGGAAAGTTTGGGTTGCAGGATTGAGATCCCAGCCAGCATTGCCCTGGAAATGCCCTGCTAATTCTCAGGGAAGAATTAGAACCAACTTTACCCCCTGGACTGTTTGGTCTCTATTCCTTAAAACTGGATTTCTAACAACTGTGGCTGTGAAAAAAGGACTTAATGTAAGCATCGGATGTATGCTTGAGACCTGCAAACTTCAAATTTTTCAAGCATGTGCTTTCTATGGACTCTAAATCATTTGCATGTATGTGATTCAATTTGACCCTGTAACATCTCCCATTTTGCTTCTTTTCTTTTTATATTAAACTTTTAGTTGTAGTTATTAAAGGCTTGGGTGGCTGAGTGATATTTTGGGTGAAATCCAAGCCTATATTGTTCTGGGTGATATGGCTGACCCTTTGGGGTTAGGAGAACCTATTTCTTTAAGAGACCCAGTAGCTAGCTGGGGACCTGAGGAGCTGATGTGCAGTAAAAGGGGCTGAGTATAGTTTATGGTGGCTTCTTGATATCCAGTGTGGGAGATCAGAAGCATTGTTTATGACTAGCTGGGGAGTTTATCTCCCGGTAACCCACCAGTGCTAGGAGAATCTGGTCTCTTTTTTGCAGCTTGCCCTGATCTTTGCACATTTCATGTGGTTATCACAGGAGGCCCGGTTCCCATTTACAATCCACTGTCTCCACTGAAGTCGGCCTCCCAATGGACATGGGTATAATGGAACTAGTGAATGTGATAATGGCTACACATACAAACTAAAAAATGGACAAAAGATACTTCATTGCCACAAAAGGCAATGAGTTTGTCCTCACACATCCTCAATCAAACTCTCTGGTCATCAAAACAGCTAATCAAAGATCAAAGCAAACCTACATCAAATTGAACCCAGGAAACAAGGAAGATAGAAAACTTGACCTCTTAGGTAGAAAGGTATATACCTCTGCCACTTTCCAAATAAGAGTGACAAATTATATACAGCGGTGTTGTCTAGTTATGATCATGACAACTACATGAAAGTATCTGACTGTATCAATTTTATTCCAGAAGAGAAGAAGGAACAATTTAATTCATTGAAAGTAGAAGGACATCTTACAGCCAGAACGGCACTGCAAGCCTCATTGAACACCGCTGATGCAGCAGCCCAAACCATTGGTATGGCAGTGTTCATGCAGAGATCCTCATGGCTTCATGTGGTGGGATTGCCAAAACAGATGTAGGCCACCATTGATGACTTGCTGTTTGACATGGAAAAACTGTTCAGAGAGAAAACAAATGAAATCATGCATATGCTTAAGGAGTCTAGAGCAACTCTTCACACTCTAGGCGTATATACTCCTACAGCATGCAAGAAATATAACAAGTATCAGAATTACAACAATAGATACCCTCAATATCAACTGAATAGAAGATCTGACAACTCTACATCCAGATCCAGGCAGCAACAAAGGCTCAGACAGAACTGTTAGCCTTCATCAACCTCCCAACCAGCTAATTCTAAACAGCAGTTTTGAAAAATTGGTTGACGGTGTGTCCGACCACCCCTTTCTCAAGCAGAATGTTACCACATTGACTCCTCATTTCTTCTACAACAGGTTACTTCCAATGATGGAAGAACATAACATCAGACAAGTGCGTCACAGAGATAATCAGCATAGGATATACCATTCCCTTTCTGTCAAGGCCCACTATCCACCCCTCTTCCCTGTCCTTCTTCAGGTACTCCTCTCATGTACATCTTTTACAGCAAGAGATAAACAATATCCTTTTCATTGGAGCAATAGAGGAGATCCCAAAGCAGTATGTTGGAAGAGGGTTTTACTCCCAATATTTTCTCACTGAAAAGAGGATGGGGGACTCGAGGCCTATTCTAGACCTCCAGAGGCTCAACAAGTTTGTAGTCTCCCAGAGGTTCAAAATGATAACTTCATCTACTATACTCCCTGTGCTAGAACAGGGAGACTGGTTGGCTTCCCTCAACCTGAAGGATGCATATTTTCATATAGCTATCCACCCAGCACACAGAAAATTCCTAAGATTTCTGTTCTTAGACAAACACTATGGCTGTGTTCAGATGAGAGTTTTATTTCGAAACAACAGCTGTTGTTTCAAAATAAAATTTCTTATGTCCAGCTGACGTTCCATTATTTCAAAACAACGGGATCCCTTGTTTAGAAATAATGGCCGTTGTTTCAAAACAGTAAAACCTCACATGAAATCGAAGTAGCCGACGTTTGGACGTGTTACTTCGAAATAACCATTATTTTGAAATAACACTTTTACTCTTCTCCTTCCCAGGGTGCCTTCCTTTTAGCCTTTATTGGGTGGGGGCATGGCCCAGGGAGGGGACCATGTTGGCACACATCTCATGGTGCCCCTCTCCTAAAACGAAATAGCAAGTCCTGTCCTGGGACATGCTATTTTGCTTTGAGCTTTTCCCTTAATTCGAATTAACATTTTCTTAATTCAAATTAACTTATTTTGAAATAAGGACTTAATTTCAAAATAACTCATTTAGAAATAACAGTTTACGTGTGAACATAGCCTACCAGTACACAGTGCTACCATTTGGCATATGAACAACACTGAGGGTGTTTTCAAAACTCATGGCCGTTGTTGCTGCACATCTCTGCAAGGAAGGAATCATGATCTTCCCATACCTCAATGATTTCTTAATAAAGGCATGCTCATACCACACAACACGACAAGCAGTGGAGACAACAGAGAGTCTTTTTTCTCTCCCTCGGTCTCACAATAAAGTACAAGAAATCTTTTATGCGCCTCTCACAGGAGATTCGTTTTATAGTGGCTTGAATCCACACCCTGTCTGCCAAGGCCTGTCTTCTGCAGGAGAGATGTGAAAACATAAAGAAACTCACTCACACCATCCAGACCTCCCCGAATATATCAGTTAGCACATGCATGCAGATGCTCAATATATGGCAGCTACAATATACCTGGTACATCATGCCAGACTTCATATACGACCCTTGCAAATTTGGTACCTGAGATGTTCTAGAATACTGGGTCACCCTCTTAAACGAATGACATGCATTCCAAAATCTGGGAAGGATACATTAAGCTAGTGGATGAAACAGGGATATTTACTTCAAGGGGTACCTTTCACAACTCAAATCCCTCGTTGGAGGGCAAGGACAGGATTCAGGGAGACCTAGATAAATTGGAACAGTGGGCCAATAGAAATCTTATGAGCTTCAATAAGGACAAGTGTAAAATCCTGCACGTGGGACGAAAAAAACCCATGCACCGCTACAGGCTGGGAAACATTCAGCTAAGTAGCAGCAGTGTAGAGAAGGACCTGGGGGTCATGGTGGATGGGAAGCTGGATATGAGTCAGCAGTGTGCTCTTGCTGCCAAAAAGGCCAATGACATACTGGGCTGCATCAAAAAAAGTATTACCAGCAGATCAAGGGATGTGATCATTCCCCTCTATTCTGCACTGGTAAGGCCGCATCTAGAATACTGTGTTCAGTTTTGGCCTCCCCACTACAAAAAGGACAGGGACATGCTAGAGAGAGTTCAGAGGAGGGCAACCAAAATGATTAAAGGGCTGGAGCACAAGCCCTATGAGGAAAGACTGAAAGCATTAGGCTTATTTAGTCTGCAGAAGAGAAGATTGAGGGGGGATTTGATAGCAACCTTCAACTACTTGAAGGAATGCTCTAAGGAAGATGGAGCTTGACTGTTCTCGGTAATAACAGAGGACAGAACGAGAAGTAATGGTCTCAAGTTGCGGTTAGGGAGGTCGAGGCTCGATATTAGAAAAAACTCTTTTACTAGGAGAGTGGTGAAGCCTTGGAATGAGCTGCCAAGGGAGGTGGTGGAGTCTCCGTCTTTGGAGGTGTTTAAGGCCCGGCTGGACAAAACCATGACTGGGATGGTTTAGTGGGAGTGGTCCTGCCTTTGGCAGGGGGTTGGACTAGATGACCTATGAGGTCCCTTCCAACCCTATGATTCTATGATACTGATGATCACAGATGCCTCCATGACAGGGTGGGTGCTCATCTCCTACAGATGATGACCCAAGTCAGGTGGTCAACACAAGACATGTCTCTGCACATAAATCTACTAGAACTCTGTGCAGTTGGGAATGCACACCATCATTTTCTGCCACTCATATTGGAAAAGACTGTAAAGGTCTGTAAAGACAACATAGTGTGTATGCACTACATCAACCTGCAAGGGGAGCACAATCTCAATCCCTATGTCTAGAAGCAATGACACTGTGGGATTGGTGCATCTCACACAATGCACACATCTCAGATATATACCAGGCAAAGACAATGTAACGGTGGGTACCCTCAGCAGGACATTCAAGAATGCCCATGAATGGGAAATCCAAAATGATATCATCCACCGAATATTTAGACAGTGGGGCTTTCCCACAATAGACCTATTTGCCACGTTTGCAAACAAAAAATGCTGAAGTTTCTGCTCATGAGCGGGACTAGGGGAGATTTCCAAGGGAGATGCATTTCTTCTTAACTGGAGTTGGACACCACTTTATGCTTCTCCTCCAGTACCCATGGTTGCCAAGACAATGGGGAAAATTTGTGAAAACAGGGCCAGAGTAATAATGATAGCTCCAGCATGGCCCAGACAGACCTGGTATACTTACCTCTTATGCATGTCCGGGAGCTGCTGATCATCCTTCTGCTGGTCCCAAATCTCCTATCACAAAACAAAGAGAAGACATTATACACCCATCTGGGCAGGCTTCAATTTATGGCCTGGTACCTTGATGGTTCAATGATATAGAGGCACAATGTTCAGACCCTATCAAACACATCCTGTTGAATAGTAGAAAACCTGCAACAAGATACATTTACCTCCAGAAGTGGTGTCGTTTTTCCATCTGGTGCAGCCAACAAACCATTGATCCAGCAAAGGTTCCTATTCCTGACATTCCTGAATACCTCCTACATCTGAAAGAGACAGAGGTGTCACTTAGTACCATTTGTGTCCATCTTGTGGCACTATCCACTCTTCATGTACCAATACATAATTCATCTCTGCTTGCCCATCCAATACTTAACGCTTCAGGACGGGCATCCAGAACATCTATCTTCAGGTCAGGCCCCCAGTTCCATAGTGGGACCTAACAATGGTACTAAAGGCAGTTACAAAACCACCATTCAAACCTTTAGCAACAAACTCTCTTCTTAACATGTCCATGAAGGTGGCATTTCTAGTCATAATTACATGCATGAGACATGGGTGAACTTGTGGCATTCATTGTGCACCCTCCGTACCCAGTCATTCACAAGGACAAAGTTTCCCTTCGAGCACACCCCAAATTCCCACCAAAAATTACATCATCTGTCCATCTAAACCAAACCATTCAGCTTCCCATTTTCTTCCCAAAGCCACGTGCCAATCCACAACATGCCATCCTGCACACCTTGGATGTGAATCATGCTCTAGCCTTCTATTTAGAAAGATCCAAGCTATTCCGGAAAGCCCCTAAACTCTTCCTTTCTATTACTGAGCATTCACAAGGGGAATCGATTTCCAAATAGAGATTATCAAGGTGAATCTCCACATGCATTTGATCAGTATAAACCTTACCAGGGAGAAAACCACCTAAAACCATTCACACACACTCAACTAGATTTCTAGCCACATCTGCTATCTTTTTGACAATATTCCCATTTCAGACATTTGCCAAGCTGCTACCTGGACCTCAGCAGAGACCTTTGTGAAGCACTATGCCGCAGAGCAGTACTCTAACTCAGCTGCTTCTGTTGTCCTGGCAGTATTAAGATCTATACACAGTACAGGTTCCAAAGTTCCCTCGTCCACTTGTGGGAACTGGTTGGTAGTCACCTGAAGAGCAGCAGACAGGGAGATTGCTGAGAGAAGAGGTAAGGATTACTTATCTTGTGCAGTAGCCAAGGTTCTTTGAGATGCATGTCTCTGTACTGCACCACTAGCCGCCCTCCTCCCCTCTACTTCAGAGCATATATACATCTTCTAAATGTCTCTGCAGTAGAGAAGGAACTGAGGGACGGGAGGAGGAGCATGCACATCACCAGTGGTCCAAAAACGGCCACAGTCTCTGCTCACATGTGTGGCTCCCCACAGAGCACTGCTACAAAAATCTCCAATCCAGGGTGGGGGGTGCGCCAGCACACCCGAAGTGGAGCAGTATGGGGGCATGCATCTCGAAGGACCTTGGCTACTGCAAAAGGGTGAGTAACCCTCACTTTCAGAATGGAAGGGGCACATCTCTGCATGCTGTCTGCAGCAGCCTTGATTGGCTACTTTCCCCACTTGCCCACTTTTCTGGGAAGAGCAGCCTGTAGTAACCCTTAGGAACGAAGGGGTTAATACTCTGGTCAGTGAGTCCCAGGACAGCCAATAGGAACGAAGTGCAGGTTTTTGAATTAGAACAGCAGGCTTGCCTGTTCCTGTTTGGATGCAGCAGAGCTCCTGGAAGGATCAGGAGGAGGCCAGAGGGGCCTGAGGAAGAATCCGCAACATCCTTACCAGAGATAAGTTGAGTTTGTTACTGACCAGGTGTGGGTAGAACCGGGAATGTGTACTTAGACGTGGTCAGGGTATTTTCTCTGTTTTTGGTTTGCTTTTGGATTTCTCTGTGCTAAGCACATGTACCCCCCCCCCCGCCGTAACTACCTAAGTTAAATCCCAGAGAAGCAATTCTCTGTGTTTCTTATCTGCCTTTTTAATTAAAGATTTTACCTCTTAAGTAAGCTCTGATTCTGTGTCCTGAAAGGCAAGAGATTTGTGTGCATGTGCCTTAGACTGCACAGCCAACTACTAAAAAAGTATTCTGTTCCAGTTTCAGCTGGTCTTTCAGCTGTGGTTCAGTCATTCTCCAGAGAGAGGAATAAAAGTGACTGAGGATACCTCACAGGAAGGAATTCCCAAGTGCGCTTTACTGAGTTTCAAGAGGGTTTTTGCATTTGGGTGGTGGCAGCGATACCACTCCAAGGCCAGGAATTGAAGGCCTTGGAGAGTTTTAAGACCAGGCTTTAAGGCCAGTGGGTTTTAAGGCCTGTTGCAGGCCCCCATGTTCTGCACTCAGATTGCCAGACTGGGGAAACAGCCTTGACACAGACAATCAGAAGGGAGTTTCCTCCAGAAAGTACTAAAAATGAGCTCACCTCAGAGTCCTGGCTTGCTTTTCAGAAATTTTATTTCCTGGGTCAGGGACTTGTTGGACCTGGCCTACTTTAGCCACACATCTATCACCAAATTCTGACCTAGTATAACTGAAATGGTACAGAGGCTTAAGTAAGCTATGCTAGGAAAAGGGCTTGTGCATCTTACTTTTCCATGAAGGACATGGGGAAGCAGGATCTGAATTACGACTGAATAAATGTTCTTTTCTGGGGACAATGCAAATATGGATGGGTCCTTACTTAGGGCAGATTGCGCAGTGAATGCCAACATGTCCCTATTTGTTGTTAACACATTATGTGATTGGTCAGCTAAACAAAATATCATTTCTGATCCCTGACAAGAATATAATATTATTCCACAAAGGTGAAATTTACTGTGGGGAGAGCCAGCACAAAGTCTGTGCACCATTTAAGTCCTTAAGGTAGGGTTTAAGAGATAGTTAATACATAGGCCTTATGCTATCCTCCTGAGAACGATGAATGAGAAATATGGGTATTTCTACAGGACAAAATTAATCCCTGTGCAGAAGGCCAGCACAATTCCAGAATCTGGAGGGGAATGCAGATGATGGTGAGAGACAGCTGACCCCACTATAAGCCCAAAATGAAGATTCATGCAGGGTATTTTTTACATATGCTAATTTCAGAAGGATAATCTGCCCCAATAATCATTAGGAGAGAATGAAAGAATATGGAATCATAAATTCTTCTTGTGCCAGCACTCACATTTCTCAAGGAAATTACCATGACGATTCATTCTTCAAATTAAAATTCATTTATTTTCTCCACTCTTTAATATTAAATAATTTAATATCACAAAATGATGTTCTGAAAATATTCATTCATTAGAAACCCCAGGCCGGACTCAGGTGATAACAGGCAATTATTTGTAATTTTGGTGTTTTACAGGAATGTCATTCTTATTAGTAAATAAAAACGGTACTATTTTAAGTAACATGCTATCTATTTGACTTAATACAGTGCTATGGATCATGTGATATATTATTTTATTAAGCAATATATGTCTTTGACCTTAATGCACCAATCATATATCAGTTAGTTTGTCTTTGAAATATTCACTTCATGTGCTATTTGCATAAATAAATCAGGAAATGTACCTTTTCCATGTAAATCCTATTGATTAATATAACATGTTTGTCCTGCAAAGGACTACACAGATTAGAGGTACATAAATTGGAAGGAGGAGACAGTTAGGAATATGGGACATTTTGTACAGAGACATCCAAAGAATTTTTCTTCATAGATGAAGATGGTGGGTCAATCCTGACCTAGTGACAATCAATTTGAGTCCACTGAAGGCAATGGAACTACAGTGATTTACACCAGCTGAAGGTCTGCCCCCCACCCCCCAGTCTTTACAGATATATTTGCTTGATTGGAAAAAGAAAGAAAATGTTTTATGACTAGCAGTCTGAGTAGCTTCTTATGTTCTTCATAACCTTCAACATTTGACCAATCTTTATCTGAGCTCTTTTGCAGCATATTTACAGTATGCCAAGTTTCTAACCGAATTAATGAGTTTAATCTAAATTCATGTATTTTTTTGCATAATGGACATTCAAGGCTCCAGTTCCATTGAGGAACAGGTAATCTGAGCTATATTTAGTAATGTTAAATACTTGATTAATCTTTGTAGTCTGAAATTGGGCTTCCTTTCATAATTTCATCATGCAGAAGATACCCCTCAACACTTAACAAGATTGAGCAGAAAAGGCAGAGTGACAGCACAGGCACATGAATGGATAATTCAATTTTTAATTTTAATATTAATATTAAAAGGGGGATTTGCTCCCTTTCACTATTAGGTATTAAATGGGTCACTTGCAAGTTTAATTGGTCAAGGTGCTCTACAAAAGTGGTTCCCAGATTTTCCTTTATGCAGGCTACTACATCGTCATTGAAAGTTTGCGTGGACTACCACGTAAGCAAGCTATTTTAAACATTTTTAACATAACCTATGGCTGGCAGGATGCAAAGATATATATCAAGGGCTATGTCTACACAGTCAAAGGTATTTCAAAATAGTTATTTCAAAATAACTTTTGATTTTAATTGGAAACAATTATTTTAGTTCCTGAATCTTCACAAGAAATAAATAAAGTAGGCATTATTATTGTGACTCTCTAACTCGAATTGGATCCCTCCAGGAGGCTGGTTTCCCTGCCAAAGGGAGGGATTGCCCTCATAGGGCTGCTTTCTCTGCTGGGAGCAGGGAATAGTGACACACAAAATGCTAAATGGTTATTGTGTACAGAAAATGAACATGCTCTGATGCTCTATAACCGGTTGTACTGTTTTACATTAAAAACAAAAGGAATGAAGAACATAAGAATGTGACAATATGTTTTAGAAGCAAGTGGCTAATAAAACTGGCAAATAAAAACCCTTGCTTCTTGCAACATCTTCAAAATACAGGAAAGCAACAAAACCATTTTTTTGTTTAAAGTACAAAAAGAACCCTTGGTGTTCCAAATTATTTTGTATAATTAATTATAATACCCTTGTTCCTGTAAACCAGAGATGTTGATCAAAATACAGAACTTCAAAAGGAAAGAGTAATAAGCATGTGTGGCCTACTGTGTGGTTTTCTATTAATTTCCTTTAGAGGCCTGATCCTGTAGGTGGAGCACATCTACCAGATCAGGCCCCTTCATGTTATTAAGGTCATGAAACACTTATCTTCTTCAGTTTTTTGAATAACTTTGGGGCTATAGTGAGGCAGCAAGTCACAAGCTCAGGCAGAGGATAGGCATCTGAGTAATAGAGTGAGGCTACAGAGTGAATTCCCAGCAGCAAAAACCAAGTGAGCTTAGACATCTAAGGATTAGATGGTAGTTGAGCAGGAGTTTTGTGGATTCTATTGATGCCTGAAAATGAGATTTAGCTGCCTAAATACCTTTGTGGTTCACACCCTTAGAATTTCTTTGCCTCTGTTTCCAATATATAAATTTTGGGTAAGAGTACTTTCTTACCTCATGGAAGTGTTATGATGACAAATACAATAAAGTCTGTGAGGTTCTCAAATACCATGGAAGTTGGGGCAAGATAGATAAAAAAACTGCCTCTAGAAAAAGACAGTTGAAGTGTGCAGATAATATAGTATTTGCAAAATATGGATATTCATACAAATGCTACATTTTCTTCCAGAGTTAAATACTCTTTATCAATGGTGCTGCAAAATCCCTTCCAAAGCTCTGCATTTGTAAACTATTTGATTAGAAATACTAGACCTATACTAGTTCCAAAGAGGTAGCCATGTTACTATAGTTCAGCAAAATAAGCAAAATCTCCCTGGCCTTCAAAGTGTCTGATGAAGTGTAATTTTCTCTCATGAAAGGTCATGTGATAAACACATTTGTTAGTCTTTAAAAGTGCCACAAGACACTGGTTTTTAGACCTATAGTAGGAACCCTGGAAATATGTTACAAGAATTCATTGGGCACCATGTTTCCTCAGTGTTATGGGATTTAATCTGATATGAATGGAAGTTGCCTGATTTGTACCCTCCAGATTAAATTCAATTCATGATTTCATTAAAAACCCACAACCTCCACTTGCCCATATAGAGTTATGATAAGACACTAAGGAAACAAACTTTCTTCCTTCTATTTTTATAATGGAATTTAAAAAGGAAATCTCTCTTTTTTTTCAGTTTTTTTCTTTACAATATACTGGAAACAGACATCAGCATATTTAAAGGAAAGAAACAGCATGGAGTAGGTTTAAGTTAGTAAATTCTGAAATGCTTTTCAGTGGAGCAAAAGGTGTATGTGCAACCATGTATAATGTCACTTGAGGTTAACGACGAAATAGATTGTTTCCCCATTTTCAGTGAAAGCAGTTGTGAAAAAGATGTATTGCTCTAAGTTGGAAATCCATGCTCAGAGACAGCTGCTGACTAGTAATGAGATCTAATGAGCTGTCTCTTTACTGGAAAAAATAACATTTTCAATAATAGCCCCTTTGCAAATTGTAAGAGCATGGAGCAGAGACAACTCCCCCTCAACCCAGCTGATAGGAAGATGTTATCAATTGCATTTCAATTTAAAGTCATTCACAGAGTAAGATGAACATGAAATATGAGAATACTGACTTTTTAAATCTTACATTTGTATATATTTTTTTTTGTAATACCTGGCTAAAGTTTTCATTTATTTTAAGAAATATTTACAAGCAAGTTGTATAATAGTAGACACAACAAATATGTGTATGTAGAGACAGCTTTGCATATACATTGAGAAAAGGTGTTGATTCAAAAATGGCCCTGAGATTTTGTCCTTCAGTTTCACCACTGCAACAGAAAGAGGTAGCTGCACAATTAAAGGACATAGGGTGTGACTTTAATCACACTAATACCAGTATTAATCTGGAGTAACTCTGCATTGATTCAAAGCAGTTGACACAGCCAAAAAATGGCATGTTCAATGAAAAGAGACCAGAGTGTCAGTCTTAATTTTGAAGTCCTAGCATGCCTCTCACAGTCTATATTATATTTAACCATATTTAACTATTGTTAACAGATTCTCCCATATTTTAAAATGTCTTCATTGCACATTATTTATTTTAATCAGAAAGAAGTGATTTTTGGAAGTTTCTGGAAATGAACATGACTTATATTAGAACTAAAGCAGGATAAAGAATTATTTTAGTGCCACAGATGGCTTAGCTTTTTTCAAAGCATTTACTGCATTGTTAATCATGATTCAGTCTCTCCTACATATTGGACAAACATTTCTTCCTCAAAAAAAAAAAAAAGACATATTCTGTAAAGCAGCTGATGTGCAGGAGTTCTGAATTATATATTTAGATTTATTGATGGGGGTGTTATGTCTGTTTATTTGTAATGTATCTTTAATACATAGGTTGGGATGTAGCCATTCCATTAATCATCTGTATCGATATCCGTATACATTCATACATTGTTGGCTTATAGACTGTAAGGCAGGGGTTCCTAACCCCTCGACCCTGGGCCAATAGTGGCTCATGGGGCTTTTTCAACTGGCCTGTGCTCCCCTGCTGCTGTCCAGGAGCCGGGCTGAGGCTGACTGCCCTCTGCCCAGTCCCAGTGCATAGCCGGGAGTGAGGTTGCAGCCACCTGCTCGCCATACCCCCCAATTCAGTCCGACACAAAGCCTGGAGTGGGAGCTGAGCTGCAAAGGCAGCTTACTGCATCATCGTGGAAGCCAGTCTGTGGCTGCCAGTCAGGAGCTGGGTCTGGCTTTTCAGTAAATAAATGTTTCACTAAACATTTAATAACAGTTTACTGAATATTTGGTAAACATCAAATAAATGTTTCACTTAATAAATTTTAAATAAATATTTCACTGAATATTTTAATTAAAGTGTAATTTAAATTGAAGTAATTAAATTAGTGTGAATTAATTGCTTAGTTTTAAATCAACTTCAATAGAAATGTAATTAATTAAATTTTAATTTAAATTTAAATTCAATAGATTGGTGGCCCTTCATAGCTGTGAATATTATATTTGTGGCCCTCGGAGCAAAAATGTTGGGAACCGCTTCTCTAAGGTCAGAAGGGACCAGTATGATCATCTAGTCCAGGAACTGGCAATCCAAAAGATCAGAAAAGCCATTTTTTTCAAGTTCCTTCAATAACCAAGTGTTTTGAGAGCTACAGTGGGTGTAGTCTGGTTGGTGAGGAGAGGGTGGAGCTGGGAGCTGGGACCTGGCCCAGGGCACCAGCCGCAGGGCACTCTGGTTGAGGGGGAGGAGCCTGGAGCCACAAGCCAGGACCAGGACTCCTGCGGGGTCCCCAGTGGCAGGACAGCCTGCAGCTCTAAGGGGGGCAGCCAAAAAGCCACATGCAGCTCTGGAGCCACAGATTATAGACCCCTGGCAGTCTGTCCTCATGAAAACCTCATCCACTCACTCATGTAATAAACCTCAAACCTATGACTGAGTTATTAAAGTTTTCAAATTATGGGTTAAAGACATTAAAGCACAGGTAATCCATTAGTCAGTGAGCCATGCCCCATGATACAGAGAAAGGCAAAATACCCTGAGAATGCTTGTCAATTTGTCTGGGGGAGAAATTCCTTCCTGCCCCCCAAAATGGCTCAGTTAAACCCTGAGCATGTGGGCATACTCGCCAGCCACATCCAAAGAAAGAATTCTCTGTGATAATACAGAACCCATCCCATCTAACGTCCCATCTCAGATCATTGGCATATCCACCACCTGTAGTCAAAAATTAATCAACTACCAAACTAAGCCACCTCATCATACCTCCATTAATTTATCAAGCTCAGTTGCAAAGCTAGCTAAGCTTTTTGCCCCCACAGCTTCCCTTCGAAGGCTATTCCAGAAATTTACTCTGATGAGTATAAATCTGCATCAATTTAAATCCATTTGTTCTTGTTTTCACATTGGTTCTGTACTCACATAATTCCTCTCCCTTCCTGGTATGTTTCCCTTTGATATATTTAAAGAGAGCAATCATATCTCCCCTGTGTCTTCTTTTGGTTAGGCTAAACAAGCCAAACTCTTTTAGTCTCCTCTCATAAGTCAGGTTCTCCATTTCATGGATCATCCTTGTAGCCCTTCTCTGCACCTGTTCCAGTTCAAAATCATCTTTTCTAAACACTGGGGATCAGAAATGCACAATATATTCCAGATGAGGTATGGAGATATATATTTAAAACATATATGCAGTCCCTACCATATTTAGGTCTGTCTGCAATAGAAGGGATAAAGATGAGTTACTTCTTTTTTCAACTTATATAGGTTCAAGTTCCTTTTAATTTAAGAGTAAAAGTAAAGTCATCAGCATGCCATGGAGAGAATAAAGGTAAACTTGTAATTTGAAAAGAAACGAAAAGAAAAGAAACGAAAAGAAAAGAGAGATTCCTGTAGGATCTGAGAATATGCTGAAGAAGGAAAGAATTGCGTTTAATTTATGCAGTCTTTGATTAAGGTTCTGGAGAATGAGTAAGTGATAAATGAGCCAAAAAGGAAGCCCATGTTGTTACATCAATGAAATAGAAACATACTGAGACCAGAAAAATTAATCAAACTTTTTGTGGAAAGGCAACAGAATGTAAAGTTCATTCCTCAGTCGAAGCAAAGCAAGTAAACAAACAAAATGTAATGTCAAAACAAGCATTGCTGAATAATGCTGAAGAAACACCTGAAAATATAGGAGAGATTGGTCTTGATTCTGTATGCCTGATTTTTGTGTACTTAATTTCACATGTGCAAGCTTGGCACAATTGTTTTGCTGTGACTTGAGTATTTTACCCTAACCATTGGAATTTTCATTGATATGAATGACTTATCAAGCTCTAAGGAAGCGCACAACCATAGCTTTTACACTTAAATGGAAATGACCACAATTTTTATTAACCCTATCCACATCCCTAGCAGCTGTGAAATCCTTGAAAATGCCTTTAAATTAACCTGGTGCTGTGAATGCTCCCTATGCATGACCTCCAGCTACTAAAAAGAATCGTATTTGTATGCTTGTTTCTCCTCATACTTCTACGGAACTCCCCATTCCTTCCGTCCAACTCAATACCCAAGTTTATGAACTAGTTGTGCCATCTTTTACATAACAGTATGATGTTTTTATACTTTATATAATGTTAGAAGGGATTGTCTTTAAAAAAACATATCATTTTGGAATGTTCAAATGTTTGTTAATGACAAAGGCTATGTCTACACTGCCAAAGATATTTTGAAATAGCATTATTCTGAATTTATTATTTTGAAATGGGAGTCTAGTGAAGACTGTCTATTTCAAATCAAGGTAGGAAATATTATTCTGAAATAGAGAGTCTTCACTAGACTCTCTATTTCAAAATAGGGGAAGGCAGGGAATAACATAGAGCCATTATTTGGCGGGGGGGGGGGAATTCCATGGCTTAGAATGGGTTTTTTTGAACTAACTATTTAGAAAGAATTGCTCTTTCAAAATAAAATCAGGTTAAGTTATTTCAGAATAGTCCTTTGTTTTTTTTGAAACAACAAAGTGCTTATTTCAAAATGCCTGCATGGACAGGTAAAAAGTTCTTTTTTTCAGCATAAGCCTCCTTATTTCAAAAAAAAAAACAAAAAAAAAAAACTTTTCAGTGAAGACATACCCAAAGAGACTCTGCAGTGTTATCTTGTATTGGACCAACTTCTGTTGGTGAAAGAGACGATATTTTGAGCTACACAGAAGTTATTACCAGGGCAGATTAATCATCACAGCTGAAGGCCACTGAGTACAATGTAAAAGATAGGATTTTGGATTAGGCCTTTGGTTCTGTACAGCTAGCTGTAGTAAAGTTCTTTTCTTAACTTATTTCAATTTTTTACCATAATCCTGTCTCTGATCTAAAATGCTTTACATCATACACTGAAAACTAAAATGAGAAAAATAAAATTAATTATGTTATCTAAGAAATGCCAATATTCACTGAAATAGTGAATCAAGACAGTTAGAACTACCTGGGTAACTAAAATATGCTGAAAATTTAACTGCCAGCTGCTAATGCTGTTCTGTTTTAAAGATAAATCTCTTATGACCATGTCATAACCAAACCCCGCCAGTAAATAGTTTTTCTACAACCAAACAAACAAAATCAGCCAGCTAACCATGCAACAGTGCCTCATTATTTTCAGTTAAATGGGCCAGTCTGAGTGAGCTTCCTTGTTCTTTCAGTGGTTACAAAACTAACTGATGTGGTGGGTAGCAATTAAAGAAATAAATGCATATGATTATATATTTATATATTTTCTTGGTATTAGTAGTCTGATTTCAAATGGTCCTTGTTAAAAACTTGACAATTATCTTCCGTAATTAAAATTAAGTTTGCTACAGCATTCATGGCATTCTTGTGTTTAAACTGTGTTTAGAAAGGTGCATTAGTGACTTTAATGCTACTTAAAAATATACACTGCTAATTTTGCTGCAAATATCATAGTCATTGTCAAGTTTTTTTTCATGTTATCCATTGTACTTGTATTGTATTTTGAATGCACTGCTGGATATTGTGAGAGGCAATCTAAGAGTAGAAGGGAGATATGTGAGCCTCAGAATGGTGAAGGCTTTGTTGCCCAGTGACTAACTAAGGTTACAGCAAGTTGATTAGAGGTGCCTGAGATCAATTAAGAAGTAGCCAGGCGCCTGACAGAAGCCTTCCTGCTCCAACCAGAAGGGGCACAAGCTGGAGGAGGAACAGGAGGGTGGTGCTGTGTAGAGGCAAAGGAACAGAAGATTTGTGGAATGTAACTGAACTTGAGAAGGAAAGGTGGAGAATAAGACTTGAGAAAGGAAACCTGCCCTACGGGGAGACCAGGTACAAGGAACTGAAAGTGCAGAGGGGGAAGACAGCACAGGGGAAAGAAGTGTGGACTGGGACAGTGTCAGTGGCGCATAGCTGCACTTTGTAGGGCCTCTGGGCTGGCCCAGAGTAGAGGGCTGGCCTGGGCCCCAAATCCTCTCTCCCCTCCCTAGAGTTTCAACAGTGCAAGTGCCCACACAGGTAGGATTCAGGAGATTGGGGCTTCCCTGACACACTTTGGTGAAGAAAAGCACAAGACCCTGAGGAGAAGAACTGGCAGTTTGCCATAATATGTTAAATGTGATGTGGGATCATTGTCTGGCACAGTCCTTTAAAAGACAATATACAAGGAGTTTAAAAAGTTACGATCAGATCCTCAATTAGCATAATTGGCATAACTTCTTTGACTTCAATAGAACTATATGGATTTGTACTGACAAGATCTGGCCCACAATCTTGAGGAAACTTGAGAAAATTAGTCATATGGTAGCAGCCACATAATAAAGATGAATGCCAAAGGAATAAATGCAGGCAGCAGAGAGACAGAACTGAGAGAACCTGACAATGTAAAAAATAAAAGGTGCATTAGTTTCATAAATCAGGTATGTCAGAGAACTACCCAAGGATGGGGGATGTATTTTCATTTCTTAGCGGTGGCCCATTACTTTCATGTGACTTCCTTTCACTATATTTGTTCATGACTAGGACTCCTGGGCACTATGGTAAGACAAGTGATATATACATAAATACAAAGAGGATGCTAGCAATGCATTATTATCAGTTCTCATTGCCTTGAATAGAGTATGAGAAATGAATTGCACTGTGGTTTGCCTTATCAACTTAGCAGTTTTACTTTTTATAAATGTGTAACAGTACTGTGATATAAATCATGGATTCTAATGCCAGAATGGACCATTCTGATAATTTCTGACCTCCTATACTACATAGATGTGAAGGGGTTGACATGCCCTTGGTACTTTCTTGTGGCAAAGTACAGCATTGGAGCTCTTCATGCATTATTTTTCTCCTGCCAAAAAACACCCTAGCTTTGCAATGCCTTTTCTTGTAACTTCAACTTCTGGCCAGGTCACTTCAAGGAGTCATCTCTTCCATGGTAGTCCAGTAAGTAAAAGCAAGTGAATTAATAGAAAACAGAAGGGAATGATTCCCTCTCATGGTACATCAGAATGTGGACCTCCCTTCCAATAGGAATGGGCCTTCAAGTAGTGGTCTTCTGGGAAGCTCCTGTCTTCACAAAAACTGTCCCTCAGGAGCTAAAGGTCTGTTCTCCTCTTTGCTCTGCTCCACTTTTAAACTCCTCCTCCAGACTGTGCATGCCTTGGTACCTAGTATAAAAAGTAGTTTACACTCATGTCTGTTTATGATTTGGTCTTGTTTATTTTTAGTTGTTTGTGTTAGTGTGCAGGTGCTGAATGATATAGATGGTCTTTGATACACAGGAAACAAGATGATTAGATGATCTAGTGAGCCCTTCCTGCCTTAAAACTCAATGGCTCTATTACTTATTTAGTTTTGGAAATACTTAGGGAAAAATGGTGAAAACTAAAGGAATGTTTCATTGAAATTCAAAAGATGCCAAGCATCTTTATACACTAACATCAATACCAGTGTTATGAAGCTTTCTTTTACTGAAATATGAGGCAGCCTAGGACAGGCATTATTATAGGAGAATCCTGGATGTATCCATAAACATATCCTTTTGATCGAAAATTCCCAATCATCTCTACCTTGTAAATTAGTATTTCTTGGCTTCTGACATTACTTATGTGTAATCTATCTGTGTTTTTCTTGTTTTATGTTTGTTTGTTTTTCTGTTAGTGGTGGGTTTGTCTTTCATTTTATCTTTATGCCAGCCGTAGCCCAAAGAAGCCATCCTACTGGTCTGGGTTCCTAGGTTTTACCAGAATACAAATAACAATAAAAAAAAGCACTGTGTATATAACATATACCCATTAAAATAGCCAGCATATCAAAAGGTCTTGTCACCACTCAGAACAGCAATATTGTAATTGGTATCTCTAACATTAAACAGATTTGTTAGCATGTTATTGAGATGTTAGTCTATGTTATTCTGTATATGTTCCTATAGTGCACTTATCACCATAGTATCTTTATGCTTTCCAGTAGTGCATTGATTGATATGACTAATGTTTGTTACATTTTTGGAACTATTCTCTGGAACTGCTCAAGAGCTTAAAGTTAGGCACGTGCTGAAGTACTTAGACTACATATGATAAAAAAACCCAACCCTGCCTCCCTGTACTTCTGTAATGGGTTCAATTTTATAATATTAGGAATACATTTTCAGTGTTGACAGTATATTTTTAGTTACTGTTTGACATTAATATAGTCTTCTCTTCTGTGGGGAGGAATTGCATTGTGGACCCGAACTATATTATGTAATATGCCACTGGATTCCTTTATGTGTTGACAAAGCCATTGTAAAGGTGGCTTTTTTCATTTTTTCTGCTTCTATTCCTCTAAGTTTAGCTGCCTGTGACAAGTGCTGTTCATTGCATGAATGAGCATCTTTCCCATCAGCTACTGCAGGACAGATTGTTTAACATGTAAACTGGAGTAGAGCAGTAGCTGATCCATTTGAGAAGTTATTAGATCAGTTACAGCTGCCTGACAGCAGACTCATCCTTTCTATTCAAAAAGTACCATCGAACTGGCTGAACAATGCAGACATCTCTGATTAAAGCAAAGAGAAGGAGCCACCCCAGAAAGAAAAGAACAAAATACAATGAAGTCTGCAAGTGACTGTTGACCAATGATCTCACAGGAACTCTGAGGCAACATGACACAGTGAATCCCATAGACTTACCTGAGGGCCAGCAAGTATAAAAGATGGGTGAGAACATGAAAACTTTGGGGTCTCGTTCTGCATCTGTCATCTTGGAGCATTGGATCGCGACCGACAGAGGACTGGATCCCTCCTTGTGCTCAGCCTAGTTGGCCACTAGGCTGGCTCAAGCAACACATGAAAGGACTGGTAATTATATCATACCAGGTTGCAGAACTTGTGTGTGTGTGTGTGTGTGTGTGTGTGTGTGTGTGTGTGTGTGTGT
>ML681979.1:41371820-41396911 GCA_007922195.1 Podocnemis expansa | reverse complement strand
GTGTGTGTGTGTGTGTGTGTGTGTGTGTGTGTGTGTGTGTGTGTGTGAGAGAGACTGCTTTTTGCTGTCCTTAATTACTTATAATAAATGTGACATATTGCCTTGTCCCCCTGAATAAGATCCTGCTAGTCTTCTTTTTGTTGGGGGGTGCTCTCCTGGGTGCCCTTTTTGGTATAAGAAACTGACCTGATAAAATATACCCAGTGAAGATTGTCCAATTGTCAACAAAGTTATAATTATATGAATATTTGAGTGTCTTCTCTGTGCTGACTACCCAAAGTTCACAGACTCATAAGTTAAAAAGTCAAAAGGGGGCAATTTGATCATCCAATCTTCTGACGTGCATAATACAATCCCTTAAACTTTGCTGAAAAAAAAGTTGTGGTTATACAATACAATATATTTTTACAATATATTTTCCAGGGAAAAACTGTTTTTGATTCAAAAACATCCACATCTGGGGGAAAAAATCTACCATATACCATGTTCTAATGGTTGTTCACATAGTCAATCATCCCCAGCTTTAAGAAATGTCTGTGTCCTATTTCTAGTTCAATTTTTCTTCGTACAAGTTCCAGCCAGTGGATCTTGCTGTTTCTTTGTGTGCTACAACAAAATCCCTGTATTATCAATTTTCTCTTTCCTGTACAGATACTTATAACCTTTGATGAAATTGCCCCATAACTATCTCCTTGTTAACTAAATGGATTGAACTCCGAGTCACAGCACCACTTTTTTTAGCATTAGAATGGGCTACCTAGGGAGGTGGTGGAATCTCCATCTTTGGAGATGTTTAAGGCCCGGCTGGATAAAACTCTAACTGAAATAATTTAGTGGGAGTGGTCCTGCTTTTTTTGGCAGGGGGTTGGACTAGATGACCTCATGAGGTCCCTTCCAACTCTATGATTCTATGAACTTTGCAAGTGTTTCACTTCAATGCTTTAATCAGTTTTATGGCTCTTCTCTGAACCAGTTTGCATTTATCATCATCTTTCTTGAATTGTGGATACCATAAATGGAAATAGTATTCTAGAAGTGGTTGCAACAGTGCCAAATTCAGAGGTAATATAACCTTTCCTCTGTATTAGTGATGTGTCCAATTTTTGTCCTCTGCAAGCTTTCCTAGTGACAATTTTCTGGTTTCCAGTTCTTTAATAAACATGTTAAATGGCATACAGCCAAGAATAGTTGTACTCTACTAGAAAAAACACCCACTCTGCTTAAAACTACTTTCTGAAACCTGTCAGCCTATTTTAATCCATTTAATGTATGCCAGATTAATATTATATCTTTCTAGTTTTTAATCAAAAAGTCATGTAGATTCAAGTCAAATGTCTTAGACCTAGGCCAAGTATATTTCATCAACAATATTATAGTCATCAATCAAACTTTTGATCCTTTAAAAAACAATAACAAACTATTTTGACAGGATCAATTTTCCATAAACCCATTGACATTAATTGTATTGCCATCTTTTAATTATTTATAAACATGTGTATCAACTTCCAGATTTTAGCTAGGATAGAGGTCAGGCTTACAGACATAAACTTGTTTTGGTTATCTTGTTTACCAATTTTAAATATTGGCCTACCATTAGCTTTCTTCCAGTCTTTTGAACTTTCTCCAATGTTTCAAGAACTATTGAAATAAATAGTAACAGTTCAGCATTCTCCAGGGCCAAGCCTTTTAAAACTCTTGAAATCAAGTTATTCACACTTGCTGAACTTAAATTTTGAACTTCAATAAGTGCTATTTACAATTCTTCTGAGTTATTGATGGAATGGAGATGATTTCATCTTCATCATCAGTCATGACATGATAGGGATATATCACCTAGATTTTTCAACAAGTTTTTTCTATGTTATTATTGATAGCTCTGCAATTTTCAGTCTAGTAAAGGACCTATAAAATTGTTACCATTCATTTTGTTGCTATTATTATTTAGTAACTCTGCTGACCTTAGATCCTAATTTTGTCATTTTGCTTCCCTTATCAATTCCTAACTTAATTTAAGTTCATTGCTATCAACTGACTTCCTTCCTTTCCATTTTACTTTATTGCTAATTTCACTTCTCTGAACTGAGTTGTTTTTTTTTTAATAGATAACTTGAAAACTGCACTTACTCACTTTACCTGCCTTTGTCCACACCTTATCTCTATGTCAGTACTTGCCTTCCACTGTCAGCTTATCCTCCTCTCAATTTATCATGCCAATATATTTCAGGAAGAAGCACTCGTGAGACATGAAAAATGAAACACATTCTTTCTGCCCAACCAGTAACTTGGCCTAATCAGTGGTATCCAGGAGTTTCTGAAACCTCAGTCACAGCTATGCCTAGCCTATGTTTAACATAACTAGAGACATCTTGCTCTAGACCCTTGTCTTCATGGGAAGCATGGTGGGAGAGGACATGGGGATAGAGATGACAAAGTGTAGCTATATGTTCCAAAGGGGCAACCAGTTAGTCCCTTAAAGCAAAAAAAAGCAAGGAGTCATGTGGCACTTACAGACTAACAGATGCAATATATAAATCTTTAGTCTTTAAGTACTACAAGATTCCTTGCTTTTTTTGTACCTATAAGGTGCATGTTCTCTGTTCTCCAAAACTGCCTAGACACAGCAAAATTGTGAGGAATTACTGCTTCAAGCAGCATTATTTCTCCATTTGCATTTTGACTGGGTCTGTGGAATCAGAGAGAACAGCAGGGCAATTATTATTATTTTGGAAAAACAAACAAAAAACCCATCAATCAAATTAAGTGCATTGAAGTAAATTTTTAAAGTAAGTATACAAGTTAAAATCTGCATTTATTGTTGTACCCTACAAAAATATTTTACCTCCTTTTCCCTCATTCTTCATTTTTTTCAGCTGACATTAGGCCCAATACAGCTAGTCCTCACTTAGTGACCTACTCGTTTAGTGACCCCTCAGAGTTATGACCAGCTCTCTGATGAGTTGGTATTATGGCGATGTACGAGAACTCGCATCAACTCTCTCAGATTACCTATATTTACAGTACACTATGCAAACTAAGTTCAGTACATTAGAGCTTAAAACATTTAAAATATATATTAAAAATGTTATAAATGATGCAAAGGTGACATTAAAACTATCTACAGATGGTTGAAAAACCCACTACCAGTAAAGTACATTATGCCTGAAATACCGGTAAGGGCTGCTCCTCGTTTAGTGACCAATTCGTTTATCAACCGGGTTTCAGGAACGGAACCGGTCACTAAGTGAGGACTACCTGTAGTTCAAACACTATTCACATTGCTGAACATAAACTTATATGAATAGACCCAATGACTGAGGGACACAAACATTTTTTTCTGTTTGCCCTTTTCTATTAGAGCCATTTGATGAATGCAAAGAATTCCTGAGATTAGTTCAGTGTACCATTCTATGAAATTTGCAGAGGGGTAGCTGTGTTAGTCTGTGTACAGCAAAAATGAGAGTCCTGTGGCAACTTATAGATTGAAGGTATGTCTACACTTACTCTTTAAATCAAAATAATGATTATTTTGATTTAAAATAGTGCACATCCCCACTAGCTCTCCTTATTTTATAATGAGGAGCTCCCTCATTTCAAACTAAGGAAAGGTCATTTCAAAATAATAAAACCTAGATTTATTTCAAAGTGATGGTTAAATCAACTGTTATATTGAAATAATGTGGTGTTGCTGCAGTATTTCTATTTAACTATCATTTCAATTTTAAGCCAGTTTGACCTTCTTCCTCACAGGGCACATGGCACCCTGGAAGGAGGTGCCTGCCCTCAGTCCCATGGCCAAGGGCAAGGCGGGGGGGGAGGGGGAGAACCAGGCACGGGGTGCCTTCTCCCTGCCACCTGGCCAAGTGGTCCCAGGGCTGGGCACAGGGGTCCATTCCCTGCACCCAGCCAGGGTTATTGGAGCTGTGCATGGGGTCTCTTCTCTGTGCTTGGCCAGGGCTTCTACAGCCAGATGTGGGGTCTGTTCCCTGTGCCCAGCTGAGCATGTGGGGTTCCAGCCAAGCAGGCAATGCCTTCTCCCCTGCAAGGCTCAGTGTTCCTGGGTGGGGGGATGTTTTTCTCCCAGCCATCCAGCTCACTGGGCTAAAGCCCAGGCAGGGGATTGGGTGGTGGCATGGCCCATCTTGGGTGCCCTGATGCCACACTTCCCATGGTGTACCTCTCCTAATCAAACTAGCAAATCCTGTCCATGGACATGCTAGTTCAATTTGGGTTTCTAGTAGAGCCATGTTAAATCGGTTTAACTTAAGTTGATTTAATGATGATTAGTTCACTCTAATTAGTTCGATTTATGTTAAATTGATTTAACCATCTTAATGTAGACATAGCCTAATAGATTTCTTCGGGCACAAGCTTTCGTAGGCTCCAACCCTGCATCTGACAAAGTTGATTGGAGCTCATGAAAGCGTATGCCTGAACAAATCTGTTAGTCTATCAAGTGCCACAGGACTCCTGTTGTTGTTTTTGTTACATCATACTATGTAACTCTTCATGGGAGAAATTATGCTTTTAGACTCGGCTCTAAAAATACACTGCTCCAGAAAATTCCAAAGGGGTAGTTTTCTTAGTCTAATTCAGCAAAAAAACCAAAGTCTCTGGTGGCATTTTTAGGTTATGTCTACATGAGGAAAAGTTAGGTTAAATTTAATTCAGATTTGTAAGTTCGAGTTTAGTTCAAACTAAACTCAAATTTATTAGTTCAAATTAACAAAGTGGACTAATTCAACTTAATATTATGTTGATTTAGTCCACTTTGTTAATTTGAACTAACTGCCCTTAATTTGAATTTATTAAATTTTAACTAAGGGTTAATCATAGTGTACATTGTCTTTAGTTCGAACTAAGGATCGAACAAACAGATTAGTTTGAACTAACCGGCAGGTATTACTAATTCAAACTAAGCTTTCATTAGTCTGAATTACGGAATTCCTTAATTCAAACTAATGAAAGCTTAGTGTAGATAGGTACTAAGTTAGTTCAAATTAAGCCTCCTTAATTTGAACTAACTTGCAAGTGTAGGCATACCCTTAAAGACTAACAAATGTATTTATTCCATGAGTTTTTGTGGCAGAAAATCCCACCTCATCTCCCATTCTGTAAGCTACCTCAAGCGTCTGACGAAATGGAATTTTCTCCCATAAAAGCTCATGAGATAAATAAATGTATTTTTCCTCCCCAGAAAGAGCACTGAGAAGACAGTGACTTCAGGTATATTCCTCTAAGGCAAGTTTCTTCCAGAATTCTCCTTTTATACTGATGAGTGAAGTATGTTCTATTATCCCTTTTCAAGATAAAACATCTGTCTCTTCCTGGGTCTACTTATTCTCATCCCCTTCCCACCTACTGGATTGCAAGGAAGAGCATTATTTAGTTAGAATTGCACCTTTCCTTCCTCTGCTAGGAAACACAATCCAGGATAGAACTATTCCTGCAGGAAAGTGGGATGACAGCCCGTTCTCCAGATATTCCCTGCTGAGGCCATACAGGATGAGAGAAAAAGTAGCTCCAAATCACAAAACGGGAGATCTAAATTTAATGAACACATCTTCCAGTCAGATTCAATGTCATTTATCAGAAAATTCTCAGACACTGATCACACTATTCAATCCACATTTTAAATATACAAAATAGATGTAAAGGCCCAGAACTTCAGCTGGTGTAATTCACTATAAATCCATAGAAATTATGCTGATTTACACCCACTGAGGATCTTGCCAAATTAATGAAGTGTTCTGGCATATTACAGAACAGTGGGAAAACTGAAACATGTTTTGAATAAATGTCAGGAATCCAAGATATGCTGAATAAAGAAAAGCTTATTAGCACATATATTTCTTCTGTCCCCGTATATATTCAGAAAGGCAAAAGAGTTGTTGTTTCCTTTCAGTCCCAAAGCCTAATGTCTGTGAGAAAAGAAATCATGGCACAGAAAACTAGTGTATTTTTACTGCAATCTTTATCTGTGATTTGGGATCAGTCAATAACCGTATCACAGGCGACCTTCAAAAGTCTTGCCAAGAGCAAGAGATAATCCGCCCATGGTTCTTTTCAACAAAGCTTTCATTTACTGCATATTTTTGCCTATACTGTTAATAAAATACCATGCATATTTACTGAACTGTATAAATGATAATTATACTGTCTTGGATATATAATATTTAAGATTTTTGAAAGCAATCTTAGAATGCTTTGGTGCTAAACCCTTCTGTTTCCTATCTCTAAGAATTATGAGAGCAACACAGATCTTAAGTAGGTTGCAAGTGAGACCTAAAAATCATACTGATGATATTGACACAGATTATTGTTTCTGCCACTTTTATTCACACTGAATGACACCTCAGTCCAACATAAACAATAGGACTACTAATATTTAACATGAGACAGATGGAAGAAGGCCTTAAGACTATGAACACCAGTAGCATTAAATAACCCTATAAGACAGGCGCAATCTAGATTTACAATATTTTTAATTTTATGTATGTATCATACACAGCATAGACAGAAACTGGATCTCAAGATATACAATTTCAATCTCTCTTTTTTACACCTATCTGTTGTGTTTCTTTAAATTTCATAATTTAAGTCACTTATAAGTCTCTGCCTGTCACTCTGCTTCAGAACATCTACTTGTAGGCAGCCACACCTACCACAGCTGTCCCCTGTGTGTTAAAATGCTATGTTCTACTTCCATGCTGTCTATTTCTCAAGATGAAATTGCTATGCAGCCTGTCTCCTGTGCTTGAGTACTTCCTGATCATGACTTTCACCTCTGACTACATCTTGGCAGCTGACAAATCATTCTTACAGGAACTTAGACAACAACTGTGATGATGAGTGATAATTTTAGGGAACAGCAAGAGTGGAAGTAAAAAGGGATTGCTATTTTCTTTTTCAAAAAGAGCATTAGATGAGTAAGAGGTCTATTGCTAACATAAGTGATGGCAAGAAGCCAGCTTTCACTGACCAACAACTATTATATTTTCAGTGCATATGCTTGTATATAGAAATGGTCTCAAACCAAATCTCAGGCACTGAACACAACTCTAGATACAATTTTGAAAATGGCCCTTTTTTGCAACAGGAAGTTTGAAGAAAGGAAAAACCAAACAATTTATCATATGGGACAGCATGCACATGGGGATCGTGAATTCCTAGGATTCTAGACTATATCTTTGCAACTCTGATGCTGTTATGTGTATGCTGGACCTTTTACCACTAAAGTGGTAGTCTGTCATACTGGAAATTTGTTGTTAGGTCAAAATGGCTGCATCTTTATAGAGCAAGGCCCCAGTATGGCAAACACTTAGCACATTCTCTAAGGTTGGGAACCTAAGTCACAAAGTAGCCATGGGTGGGCCTGGGTGAGCCAGGGCCCACCCACTTGGCCCTAAGGCCTGCCCACTGTACCCACCACAGCCGTGAGGCTACCTAACAAATGGTGGCCATGAGTAAGGCAGAGGCATTGGTGCTGACAACTCTGCTCCGCTTGTGGCTGCCAGACCCCACAACTGGAAGTGCAGCTGCAGTGATGGCACTCTGTCCCATTCACAGCTGCCAACTGCTGGCTGACATTGCAGCTGCAGCAGAAAGTTTGTGCCACAGCTGGCCAGTTGCTGGGTTTCTCCCCCTTGGGGGAAAGTAGGAGGCTTCTGCTTATATGACTGGAAGCCTCCCTGACTGGGCTCAACCTGCACTTGCAGGAGACCAGCCAAAAATCAGGGCCTGGCTATACCCCTGCTAAGACATACATTGTGTGTACACTCATGAAATTTTGTTTGTTTCTTCTTTCTTCATTATTATTTTTTTTAATCTAAACCATATAGTGCATGTTCACTCTTTGTCTGAAGAAGCAGAAGCATGCATAAAACTCTGAAGGAATATAAAAAGATAACTATCATGTAGGCCATTATACAGCCATGAGTATGAATGAAGCAACATAATATATTAAAGAAATAAAATTAAATCAAATCCAGTAAGAGTCTAGCCAGCATACACAGCTCATCTCAAAAACCAAACAAACCCAACCCAGTTTATTATTACACTGCATATTCTGTGTATCCGATTATTAAACACTGAAAGGGTAACAAGAAAGGTAGGAACCAGTTTCAGGTCTTTTGTTTTGGAAAAGAATTTCTTGATATCATTCTGGGAAATTTACTCAAATCAGCTAAACTGAAGGCAATTCTTCTGTTTTATAACTCACTTGTTTCAGAAGAGGCATTCTCTGTATGACCCAGCTTTGAAGCTTGGGAATGAATTTTGTACTCCATTTTCATAGAGATAGCTGTTTAGTATAAAATGAAGCTGTGAACAGTGTTGGTTGTAATTGAGGAACATTTGTTTGAGTATTAACTGAGGTATATCAGTTCAGTTTTTGAAACCTGAAGGGAAAACTGCCATGTTGAAAGAGGATAAAATTGTGCTGGGAAAGGCATTTACTATAAAGTCAACAAAAGCCTATTTGCCATTTGAAATAATAGCTGACTGAATCCCAATGCTCCATTGTGCTGGAACTTTGTTTATTTATGTATCTAAGTTTTTACACCACACCCATGGTAATAAGAGTTGGACATCTGTAACAACATTGTGATGAATTTCACTTGGTCTTGCAATGCTACATGATTTCAGGAAAATAAGAGGTACTAGGAGCCACCTCATTGATTTTAGTCAGGGGAGAGGCTACTCAGAGAGAACAGGGGGTTAAAAAGTCTGCTCCCAACATACCTTAGGAGGGGATCTATTAATGGAGATTCTCTATATCCTGTTAAGGAGGGAAGGACAGAAGATGACAAAATATGGATAAGGTCTAATAATGAGAAACAGTCAGATGAAAAAGAGTCCCATTCAGTTATGGCAGACATCTAAAAAGTGACAATTTTTTAAAAAGCGCTTATATAAAAATTCTAGAAGATGGATGAACTTGAGTACCTCATATTAAATGAGGATTTGTATATACTAGGCATCACAGAAACTTGCTGGAATGAGAATAAACAATGGAAGACAGTAATACCAGTTTACGAAATATAGCAGAAGGACTGAAAACATCATGCTGGTGGGGGAGTGGCCTTCTATGTGGGAAACAAGAAGAAAAAAAAAACATAGTATCAAATGAAGTAAAATCTTAAATGAACCAAACTGTACCATAGAAACTCTATGGATAGTAATTTGGTGCTTGAAGAATAGTACAGTGGTTGGTATACACCAGGCCTAGCCAAACTGCAGTTCAGGAGCCACTTGTGGCTCTTGAATGAAAAAGTCTGGATCGCGGAAGAACGTCAGCAAATTAATTTAGTAGGTAAAAGTATATGGCTGTATGCCTCAGTGTGGCTCTTAAAGGTTTAATAATCAACTTCTGTGGCTCTTGAGTTCCATTAAGTGTGGCCAATCCTGGTATATACTATCAACCACTTGAGCAGAATGGTGATAGTTAGAGCCCTGCAAATCTGTGGATATCTGCGGATATCCATCTGATATCTGCATCTGCAGATATAACACAGATATCTGCAGACCATTTCTTGTGGATGCAGATCAGATATGGATCCACATATTTTTATCTGCACAGAGCTAGAGCCCTGCAAATATGCGGATATCCGTGGATATCCGCATTATATACGCATCCACGGATACAACACAGATATCTGCGGACCATTTCTTGCGGATGCAGGGCGGATACAAATCCACTTATTTGTATCTGTGCAGGGCTCTAGTGTTAGTGACTGTGAAATAGGAGGATTAGAGAAGCTATAAAAATAAAAAATTCAATAATTTGAGATTTGAACTTTTCACCATACTGATTGTGTACATGTCACCTAAAGACAAGATGCAAAGAGAAAGTTTACTGACTTCTTAAAAATGACTGCTTGTTGGAGCAGCCACTCTTGGAACCCACAAGAGGATAAATAATTCTTGATTTAGTCCTTAATGGAGTACAAAATCTGATCTAAGAGGTGAATATACTTGAGCCAGTTGGTAATAGTGATCCTAACATAATAAAATGCAATATCCCTGGGGGAAAGGAAACACCAAAGCAACCCACCCCAGTAGCATTTAATTTCAGAAAGGAAAACTACCCAAACATGAGGAGGTTAGTTAAATAAAAATTAAAAGGTACTGTGCCAAAAGTGAAATTTCTGAGACCTGCATGGAAGATTTTAAAGCCTCTTAATAGAAGCTCAATTAAATGTGTACTTCAAATTAAAAAAAAAAAAAAAAAAAAAAGGAGGACCAGAAAAATGACACCAGAGCTAAACAACAAAGTAAAAGAAGCAATTGGAGGCAACACATCCTTTAAAAAGTAGAAGTTAAAACTATTGAGGAAAATTGAAAGTAGCATAAGTTCTGGTAAGTGAAAGAAACATAATTAGAAAGGCCAAAAAAAAAAAAATTGGAGAAGAGCTAGCTAAAGACTCAAGAAGTAAAAGGGTGGGGAGGAGGAACCATCAGAAGCAGGAAGCCTACTAAACAACCAGGGTGGTGACTGGACAGTCTGGATGCTCAGGGGACTTGAGGCTATTGCAGATAAACAAAATAAATTCTTTGCATCAGTCTTCATTCCTGAAAGTTTGAGGGAGATTCCCAAACAAATCTTAGAAATTGTTCCAGAGTGAGGTGTCATTAGAAGAAGATTTGGAACAAATTGATGAATTTAACAGTAGTAAGTCATCAGGACCAGATGGTATTCACCTAAGAGTTCCGAAGGAACTTAAATTAGAAAATGAAGAACTATTAATTGTGTTATGTAACCTATACTTGAAAATCAGCTTCTGTACAGGATGATTGGAGGACAGTTAAAGTGACACCAATTTTTAAAAAAGGCTCCAGGTGCCACATGGGGAAGCACGGGCCAATAAATATGACTTTCAGTGCCAAGAAAATTCTTTGAAAATATAGTAAAGAACAGAATTATCAGCCACATAGATCAACACAATTTGTTGGGGGAAGAGTCAACAAGATTTTTGTAAAGGGAAATCATGAATCAATAATCCACTGGAATTCTTTGAGGGGGCCAACCAGAATGTGGACAAGGTTGTTCCAGTGAATATAATGTACTTAGGTTTTCAGAAAGCCCTCACCAAAGCCTCTTAAACAAAATATCTGTTATGGGATAAGTGGGAAGGACCTTTTCTAAATCAGTAACTTGTTGAAAGATAGGATATAATGGCCAGTTTGCAGAATGGAGAGAGGTAGAGTGGTGTTCTCTAAGGCTATGTTCACACACAAACTGTTATTTTGAAATGAGTTATTTTGAAATAAAGTCCTTATTTTGAAATAAGTTAATTCGAATTAAGGGAAAGCCTGCTATCGAAACGGCTATTATTTTGAAATGGTTATTTCGAAATAAGGACATTTGGACATGTTGTTTCGAAACAATGGTGTTGTTTCAAAACAACGTGTCCGAACGCCGTTGTTTCAAAACAAATGTTTGAAAACAATGGCTATTTCAGTTTCAAGTGAGATTTTACTGTTTTGAAATAACAGCCATTATTTCAAAACAACGGGACCCGTTGTTTTGAAATAATGGAACGTTGTGTGGACATAAGAAATTTTATTTCAAAACCACAGCTGTTGTTTTGAAATAAAACTCTTGTCTGAACACAGCCTAAGGCTGGGAACAGTACTGTTCAATGTATCCATAAATGATCTGGAAAAAGGGGCACACAATGATGTGGCAAAAATTGAAAATGATACATTACTCAACTTAATTAAGTTCAAAGCAGACTGCAAAGAACTGGAAAGTGATCTCACAAAACTGGATGACAAGGCAGATGAAATTAAATATTGACAAATGCAAATTCACATTGGAAAACATAATCCTAACTATACATATAAAATGATAGGATATAAACTAGTCATTATCAATCAAGAAAGATCTTTGAGCCATTGTTGATAGTTCTCTGAAATCATATTGAAAATGAGCACCCATAAATATGACCAGAAAACAAAGAATAGTTATGACTATGTTGGCAATTTTCACTTCTTGTATTAACTTCAGTCACCCTGAAATCAATTCAGTAGCCAGTGGCAGTCAAAAAAGTAAACAATGATGGAAAAGTATAGATGATGAGACAGAAAATATCACGTTGACACTTTATAAATCCATGGTAGGTCCACAGCCTAAGTACTGTGTGAAGATCTGGTCACCCTATCTCGAAAAAAGATATGTTAAAATTGGAGAAAGTATAGCAAAGGGCAGCAAAAATTATTAGGGGTATGGAACTGCTTCCACATAAAGAAAGATAAATAGCACTGTAGCTTTTCAGCTTCAACTTACCATGGGTGGGGGGGATATGATAAATGTCTATCAAATCATGACTTTCATGGAGAAAGTAAATAAGCTTGTGTTATTTACTCTTTCTCATAATACAAAAATTTGGAGTAACCAAACAAAATCAGCAGGCAGCAGATTTCAAATGAACAAAAGAAAGTACTTCTTCACACAGCCTACAGTCAACCCACAGAACTCTTTGACAGAGGAAGTTGTGAGGGCCAAAACTATGAGAAGGTTTAAAAAAGAACTAGGTAAGTTCATGGAGGATATGTCCATCAATGGCTTTTAGCTAGGATGGGCATAGATGGAAAACCATGCTCTGAAGTGTTCCCAGCCTATGTTTGGCAGAAGCTGGAAATGGGTGCCATGGGATAGACCACTTGATGATCATCCGTTCTAGTCATTCTTTTTCAAGCACCTGGCATGGGCCACTGTCAGAAGATGGGATACCAGGCTTGATGGATCATTGAACTTTGTTCTTATGACCTTTTTTATTTTCAGTCCTAGCCTGGTAAGGGATTCAGGAAGCTTTGTTAATTTTTATGAGAACTCTAGTTTCTTTCTCACATTGTATCATAAGAATATGGCATACCAGTCACCAGGAAATCAAATTGCCTTTCAAAGCTGTAGTAATTCTAATGAACAATCTATAAATAAATCAACATTTTCCTCTCTCCCTGTTTTCAATAATTGGACAATTTTAAGAAACTTCACAGACCTTGTGCTTCTATTCTGATTCATCTTTTATTCCTCTCTCATTTTATTAAAATAATTGAGAGACTGATTTTTTTTTTGTTTAAAAATAATAGCTTAGTTTCCTGAAATGTTATTGGAAAGTCTCAAATGCATGGATTACTTAGATCTGACCTATGTCTGGTTAGATATAAAATGAAGTCTCACCTAAGTCTAGTCCATTATGCAAAACAGAGTCATGTTTGAAACAAAAGAGACTAGAGCTGGCTGCCAGGCCTAACCAACTGGAAAACTGTCTGAATCCCAAAATCTCAGTGAAGGACTTTGAAAGACTCCAAACAATGTCATTGAATATGGTTATCTTCTATATTCATACAGAAGGCCTTATCCTGAGCATGATATAGAAACATGTCTCAGTTAAAGATGAATTAGAAAATCTAGAGGTCATTAATATTTTTCTCATCAGGAATATAGTATGTTTTGTGATTCTCCTGCACATTTCATATTAGGATCACTAAATCTTTTACAGATGTTCCTAAGTTTTGTCTTGCAAGGTCTCTGAGAGGAAAATGAGGTACTATATAGTTAAATGACTATAGTATAGTTAAATGTCTTGACCAAGGGCACACAAGAATCTCCTGCAGAGTTGGGAATATAATTTGTTATGCTCAGTTGTGGGTTTTAGGCACAAAATCACACTGCCTGCACCATTATCTATGTTATTACAACTTGCCAGCAGTTATTACCTAGAGTGCATTCTGATACATTTGGGCAGAAGCAAGCAAAGAATTACTATACTGTACTGACTTCATTAGATATTGCTAGGCAGAGCAGTCCTTTAATGCAAGAATCTACCACATAGTTCATGTAAACCAATATCCCTTCATTTTTTTTTTTTTTAAAGATGTGGCTTTCATTTCTGGGTGATAGAATTTATCTCCAAGAAGTGAAAATTGTTAACATATTCATCATTATTCTTCCTTTTGTGGTCATATTAATGGGTGCTCATACCCGATATGATTGCATCCTGTTTCTATCAATTTATGAACAGCAATGATATGTTCTTTTCTATTAAACATCTCCAGGAAAACATATTCACAAACAAGCAGTCTTTTTTGTACTGTAATGAAATCCATTTTTCCACAGTTGAATGAATGGTACAATATGTCCATTGTTATTACACAGGAATCCAGTGCAAACTATCTTTTTATACAAAGATAGCATCTGCCTGCAAAGCAATATACATTGTTTTGGCGACAACAAAAGGAGTAGTGTACCAGTGACATTGATGCACCATGCAAGGTGGCAGGATGGCAAAAATTATTTAAGGAAGTGATTGTAAAACATACCTCTTTTACCGCTGCCTATTGAAAAAACAAAAGTATCATAAGTAATGGAATTTGGTTAATTTTAAAAGTGCATTTGACATATTTTCATCATCTGATCTTTTTAGTGTAAGTGACTTTTAATAACAGCAAGAGTAACAGTAACAGTTATTTTCCAGAGGGGTAGCCATGTTAGTCTGTGTATAGCAAAACTGCAAGAGTCCTGTGGCACCTTATAGACTAACAGATTTCTTTGAGCATAAGCTTTCGTGGGCTACACTCCACTTCGTCAGAAAATGCATCTCATGAAGTGCATCTTGCATCTGACAAAGTGGGTTGCAACCCACGAAAGCTTATGCTTGAAATCTGTTAGTCTATAAGGTGCCGCAGGACTCTCACTGTTTTGCAGTAACAGTTATACAGACATGTGTAGCTGCTTCTGCTTCAGAAATCTCCTGGGCTGGAATGGAAGCTAGTTACACCATTATCTACACCCATGCCTCCGCACTGGGCTACTTCTATACTGCACTGGTGGTGCTGTGCCTCCTGATGTGTAGTAAATGTGCTCTGTAAGCTGTTTATCTTCAGATTCTTTATCATGCCTTAAGTCTGCTGCTAATCAACAGAGAGAGAGAGAGAGAGAGTGTGTGTGTGTGTGCGCGTGTGTGTGTGTGAGAAGCTGCAGCGTTTATGTGAAACAGACAATTTTTAATGTGATTATATAGTTCTCTAGATGCCAGAAATGGAATACAGTGAAACTCTTCATTTCAGATAAATAGGTAATAATGAATATCATGCTGAGGCTCAGCTCCACTTTGTGTGCACAAGCTACAGCCAGAAATGTGTGTACATATGATACACAGGAACTTTCCTTTGATACACAGCAAGATGATAATGCTACATACATTGCTGAGCCATCCTCTTCCCCACTGTTTTGTAATTCTCTCTCTAACACAGATCAAGGACCTTTACAGATATATCTCTATCAAGGATGTTAGGGAGATGAGCCTTAGTGAAAAGCTCACCCTTTTAAAAATGAGAAAAAGAGCCACTTACTTCCCATACAGGAAACAGAGGGAGACGGTGGAGTTTCCTGTTCTGCAATAGTAAGAAAGTGAATGGAAAGGTGGCAGAGGGCTGGGGTGGGGGTGGGGAACATGGATAGTATAATATGACTTTTTACTGGCTATAGGCTTTTGCTGTATCACATGCTGGAGTAAGCAAAGGCACAGGGTCTGGGGGATTGCAGATGGGGCATGAATGTGGTATAAAACATCCAGTGGAAAATGGAGATGAGCTTGAGTCTGAGAAAGGGTGTAGAGCACAGGCTGGAAACTGGCTTGACAGATGGAGAGACACCAAAGGGTCAGCTTCCCCTTCGAATGGGGATGCTGGAAGAAGCAGCAGGGGGTGGGTACACTGAGGGATACAGTAGACTAACAGGGACTGGAAGCCGATCAAAGATATGCTGGGAATCTGAGAGCAAAGAATGTAAAAATAAAAAGGGGGGAAAAGATTAAAGGACATAGAGGATAGCATAGAATAGGAGCACAGGGAATGCAAGGTAGTGTTCAGAAGGATTGGGGTATCTTATATGATGTATTTGCAAGAGACTGGTACAGATATAGACAAGGTATAAATTGGGGACGCATAGATGGGAATGTGCAAGTGAAAAAGGTGAACATAGAAGAGGGGATAGACAGATTTGGCAGAGCCATGAATATAAAAGTGTTTAAATTTTCCAACAATCAAATTTTAAGTTTGTAGATTTCTATGTTGATAAGCATCTTCCTCCATTATCCACTCTTTCCATATCCCACACAGATAAAACACCTCCGCTCTACTCACTTCCTTATTAGGGTCACAAAAGCAGAGCATCCATTTCCCACTAAACCCTCCATGAAAGGGGGAGTCATGATTTGATGACTCTCAAAAGATTGCTTTAATCAGTGCTCCCATACCGCAGACCTTATACTGTATATTGAGTAGATATGCTCTCAACCCTGCAAAGACTTCTGTGTATGTTCAGCTTTAAACACATGAGTAGTTTCATTGATGTCACTGGATCTATTCATTTGCTTAAAGTCATTCTCGTATTAGGTGTCTGTCGGATTGGAACCTTCAGTTATAACTACTTAATTCAGCTAAACTGTCAGTGCTTATTTAAAACCCCAAACCAGAAATGTACTAACAAAAACAGTGTTAAATTGAGATTGTAAATGGGGTACAAAATTTATACTTTCTTTACAAAACCTCTGTAGGTACAAAAACTATTAGTTCAGATTTTGGCAAATTAACGTTTCTTGCAGTCCCTCACTGCTATATACCCATCTCTCACTCCTTATGATGACACTATCCACTTATACTTAAATTTGATCCTTAAAATTTGCACGAACACTTTAAAAAAAACCCACAAGTATAAAGTCTATACAAAATAAAATCTCCACACCTTGGTCCAGGAATCCATTTTAAAGCACTAGCACACAAGCATATGCTGCAAGATTACTCACAACAACTACAACTACAACAACAACAACAAAAACACCTAATGGATGCATTATACAATTAATATAGTTTACAAAAGCAAACCTGCAAGTTGTACATATAATGATCTCCCTCCAACACTATGCCCCTCATGTTGCACTATGTTGAACAGTTCCAAATCCTGGGCTCTCATAAGGATTTCAGGGGCACTCTTCATAGGCAAAAGGTGAAATGTACTGAAGTTATTTAGTTATTCAACATATTTTGTAGCAATAAATATATTAGCCATTCAATTGCTATCCATAATAAATAAAAATAAAAAAAATAATCTACTCCAACAGCATGGTAAGAAAATATATCGCATGCTGAGCTTTGTACTGTATTCATAAAATCTTTACTATACATTTAACAGACAATATATAAAGCCTGTAAGAGGAGAAGAAGGAGGAATCTTGAAGAGTAATACTGTCATTCTTAAGGTTGGTGCTTCTAGGACCTAATCCATTGTGCACTGAAGTCCGTGGGCTTTGGACAAGACTTCTGCTATTAATACACAATTAAAATAATGGCAGGCTTCTGGGCAGTAACTGTGGTCAAAACTTACACTCATAACAAAATGGGACCTATCTAGCTATAGACCTGGGTGGACCTAAATATGATATCTGGACAGAAACTAAACTTGGGAGCAGGTTTGTAGCTTTGATATATTTGGCTGTGTCTACACTAGCCAATTTGTCCGGACTGACTAATTTAGTCCTTGTCTGCAATAGGCTTTGCTTAGTTTGAACTAAGAAATTTCTTAGTTCAAACAAAGTAAAGCTTAGTCCAAGCTAATAAGTTCGCCTGGTTAGTCCAGACTAAGTGCTTTGAACTAAGTATGATGCAGGCAAGAACTATGGCTTAGTTTGAACTAAAGAAATTTGAACTAAGCCATTAGTTTGAACTAGCTGCACATCCTAGTTCAAACAAAAAATTTAGTTTGAACTAGGATGCATGGCTAGTTTGAACTAAAATGCTGCGATTAGTCCGAACTAACCCACGGGTAGTGCAAACTAACAGGGAACTGCTTAGTTGGGACAAAGGAAGTCAAAACTAAGCTTTGTAATGTAGACATAGCCTTTCTGTCATTCAGACGATTTCATTAGCATACTGCTGGCTTACACCAACTGAAGATTTAGCTCTAATTTTTTAGATCAATTAAGCACGTTTCTATATATTTTGATATATTAAAAATAAGTCAGTTTCTTTTCTTCTAAATAAAAACATTACAAAAACATTTTCAATGAGATATGTCTCCTTTTTGGTTGTTCGCTTTTGCTGAACATAAAGCTTAGTAAAGAAAAACATTTGTTCTTTTTGTAACTCCTTCCCTTTTCTCCCTGGATTACTTGGGAGAAGGCAACACTCATGGGTGCTCAGGTGCCAATGCTTCTGACAACCAGCAGATCCTGAGTTTCCCAGTGGTGATGTGTGCTAAGTGGGAATCCTTTATCTACTCCTCTGCTGCAGTCCCTTTGCTGTACAAGAAATTAACTTGGGAGTGCCTCCATCTGGCTGGGTCCTGAACCTGCATAGTGGCATGCCCTGGGAGCCTCTAGGACTAAACCCATGCAGCTAAGACTAATAATCTGTGGCATGGGTCTAATTCAAACTTACTGATTGTATACAAAATACATTCAATGTATTTAAATTGTAGATAATAAACCTTTACTTAGCAAGGAAACTTATCATCCTCAAAGCATCTGATGAAGTGGGATTTTCTCCCACAAACGCTCATGCAAAAAATAAATCTGTTAGTCTTAAAGTGTCACATGACTCCTTGGGTTTTTTTTGTTTGTTTTATTTTTTTCTGGAATTGAATATCACTGCTAATTTAAATACACAGGGACAAGTAAATAAGTCAGTGAACAAACACAGAATACAGTTTAAAGGAAACTTATCTAACTAGCATTTAATAGTCCTTTTTAGCCCACCTTCAGAGTGCATACTCCCCCAGAGTCCAGAATCCTGACTCCTTGCTTGCATAGGTGTGCTTGAAGGACTGTTGAAGGAAGGAAGGCAGCACTCTAATGGCTTAGTGTATTTGCTGAGAGTCACGGTGAAGATCTGGAGTGGGCCCGATCAATTTCAGTAGTCCTGGCACTGGCTGAAAGAGACTGGTGCATTGCTTTTTCTCAGGCCCAGTCAGTCTCTCAGCAGACTCCCCTTCTTTACAAGCCCTGCTCCAAAATGGAGAGGGGAGATAGACACTCAAACCTTGTAGTCCAGCTCAGCCAGCTCTAGGCTCAGACCCTGCTTTGGGCTGAGTAAGCCATCTACCTCTGAAGCTCCCTGCTTGATTGAGCCTCTAGCAGTCTCAGGGACCCCAAGAACAGTAACCAGCTGCTTCCAGAATCAGCCATGCGTTCACACTCTCCCAATGGAGACCCCCTTGTCCCTCTGTGCTCCCTGGAGGGGCAGGAAGGGTCTCTCTCCCTTTCCCAAGAGATCATGGAAGTTGTAGTGTCTCAGTGAAAGACCTTACAGCACATAGGAACTGCTTAAATGGTAACCTCCTACTTGAATTCAAAGGCCCCTAAAGTACAGGCTCCCTACATTTTCTTTTAAGATATTAATACCTACCGCTTAGGAACTATTCTGTTGTTGTTGCAGTTTTTACTGCTCAGAGCACTATAATTTCCAGTCATGGCTGGAATTCAGAATTTATTGTTTGTATTTATAGAGTTAACGGCGGCTGACTCCATCGTATATATTTTTCTAAGCTTCTGAAGTCTTGAGTCATCAAAATCACTGAGGGAGAGATCTGAAGTAAATCAGAGCAGGCACTCTTTGTGCTTGTTCTTTCCCTGTAAACGTATTGTGTACATCTTGTTTAAATGTGCTGCTGGTGGTAATTTCAGTATTGGTATATCTAGTTTCCTTTATATTTGCAGAAGTCTTGATAAAATATGATCCTCCGTGCACAATAAACTTGCATTTTCTACACTCCGAAGAGAAGTGTAGTGCTTAAACCCACGTTGGTCTCCTTGGCTGTGTTCACACACAGGCATTATTTCGATACAAGTTGTGTCGAAACAACTTGTATCGAAATAATGCCTGTTCTGAAATAACTTAATTCGAATTAACAAACTGTTAATTAAGGAATTAAGGAAAAAAGCTCAAAGCAAAATAGCAGTTTCAGGCAACAGTTATTTCAAAACAAGTCATTGTTTCGAAACAACATGTTCAGACTGCATTGTTTCAAAACAATTGTTTTGAAACAACGTTGTTTCGCCCCCAAATGGGGTTTAAGTTGTTTCAAAACAACGCCGTTGTTTCGAAACAATGGGTGCCGTTGTTTCGAAACAACCGTGCATCGTGTGACCAGGGTATTTCTTATTTCGAAACAACCTCTGTTGTTTCGAAATAAGAGTGCTGTGTGAATACAGCCATTGATTTGAAGGATATTATATGTTATGTTGTTATTTAACCTAGGGATAACATGAGCAAATCTGTTAGGGATATTAATTTGAAAAGGCTTTTCTGACAGATTCTGCTCTTATTTACACCAGTGTAAATCTGTGTTAACACCTTTGACTTCAGTTAAATTACTCCAGATTCATACTGGTATGAAGGAGACCAGACTTTGATTCTCTGTCTCTGTATTTTTTCTTATAGTTGTAGTTAAGACTTAAAATGATTTTGCTTGGGTCACATGTAAAACAGGGAAGTTCAGTATCATTTTCCAATAGCAACATATTTTTTTACTCTTGTGTTTGGCAGAGCTGAGTAGAAGAGTTTGGAGAGGGCGTGTGATTCAATCGTATCTGAATAAAAACATTAGAGATAGATACGAAATTGCTGAGAATCCCCATTCTGTCTTGCAACTGGTCTTCTTCCTTCACATTTGATTTTAAAATAGGAAGGAAATGAAAATATGTTCTTAGTTTATATTTAGGTTTTGAAGGAGAGTCAACGAAATGTGACTACAGGGGACAAGGTTTAGTATTTTGTGTTTGTGAATTCGTGCCTATGATATTCAAGAATTAGTGGTGCTGTCTTGAAGTAAGCATGCTATTAATAAATCCTGCTAAGCTCTCAGACTCCTATAGTTTTGTCAATTTACTTTAGCTCGTATTGACCTAGAATGTCCAGATATTTTAGTTGCTGTGTCTCTCTCAAAGATTTTGAACTATGACAATTTCTGTGGTTGCTTTGTAAAAGATAAATGGTCATTATTGGCTAGTATGAAATTAGCAAACTCAAGCCTATTCAAAGTTAGGTCAGGAGACAGGAGTATTAAAAAAACACGTGCCTGTCTGACATTTATGCCAACCCAGCCTTTGATATAGCTGCAGGTACACTGACCAAAGAACATGTCCATCAGTAAAGTTACCATAAGTCAAGGAGATGATATTCCTACTGGGTGTGTTCACACAGCAGTCTTATTTTGAAACAACAGAGGTTGTTTTGAAATAAGAAACACCATGTTCACACGACGTACCGTTGTTTTGAAACAACGGATTCCATTGTTTTGAAACAATGGCGTTGTTTTGAAAGAACTTAAACCCCATTTGGTGTTGAAACAACATTGTTTCGAAACAATTGTTTTGAAACAATCCAGTCAGAACATGTTATTTTGAAATGACGGTGACTCGTTTTGAAATAACTATTGTCTGAACATGCTATTTCACTTTGAGCTTTTTTCCTTAATTCGAATTAACAAACTGTTAATTCAAATTAACTTATTTTGAAATAAGGCATTATTTTGATGCAAGTTGTTTCGAAACAACTTGTATCGAAATAACCCCGTGTGTGAACGTAGCCTAAATCATCCTGGCATATTTGTATTAGTGGTATACTTACAATATACTCGTTCTGTAAAATGCACAAAAGCTAGCTGTCACAGACAGGCTCCCAATGCTGGAGACTCACAAGGTTTTTACAGTTGGATCCTGCATGCTTCTAAATCCTCTGGGCCTGAGCATCATCCAAGTATTGGCTCTAGGAATGAGCTGGAAAGAGCAAACTCAAAATGCAAATTGCCTGTCTGGTACCTCTCCTCAGAAGTAAGAACCTACAGTTCAGCTGTGATAACCACAAGACCAGTAGTAGACCAAAGACTGGACTGCCAAAGTCTTGCTAATAGTTTCAGCATATGTTTTCTCAGTGGGTCCTCTGGTTTACAGACTAACCCTTCAGAGGAACCCAGAGGCTTTGCAAAATGATATCTTAAAACACAGATACACTTCATTCTTGGAGAAAGCCTAGAGACATAAAAAAATCTTCATACAAAACCCCTCTCTCTAGGCTATGTCTACATCAGCCAAACTTAGTTTGGATTTGTTAATCTAAACTAAGAAGTTTGAGCTTAGTTCAAACAAATCTTGCATTTCTAATTTTGAACTAACTGCACGTTCTAGTTTAAGCTAACAATTAGTTTGAACTAGAATGCGTGGTTAGTTTGAACTAAATGGCTAGTTTGAACTTCTTAAGTTTGGACTAAGCATTAGTCTGGGTCTTGGCTGGACTTAGTTTGAACAAACATTCAGACTAAGGTGATTAGTCCATAATAAGTGCTGGTACTAACTAGTTTAAACTCAGTGTTCCTTAATTCGAACTAGGAAATTTCATAGTTCCAACTAGGAAGAGCCTAGTGTGGCCATGGGCTAAATTAGTCTGGACTAAACCTCCTTAGTGCAGACTAATTTACCAGTGTAGACATACTCCTAGTGTCTTCCCCTTTCTGAGAGCCTGTTGAGTTTTAGATCAGTCCTTCCAGGGTCCCTGGCTTTTCTCTTTCCACCCAGACTTCAGGTTCACCCTCTCTGCCCCTTCAACAAGCTTCCATTAGCTTGTTTGGGTCTTGCAGTCAAATAGTTTCCCCAAAATCAGAAAGCATAACTCTTGGTGTTCCCTGAAGCCTTCAGATTCTGTTTTTAGACCTTGATTTTTTTACTTCTTTGCTGCTACTGAATTTACACTGCTTTCCTCTTCCTGCAGACAATTGGGGATAACCAGCTTCTTTCATCTTGGCCAGTCTCTTAACCATAACAATTATTTTATTGCCAGGGCAAAGTCTTTACATATTAATAACTTCTTTGACTGCCTTGTAGCTTCTATACAGGGTGTGTGATACGGTTTCTGTCAGCAGAGTTAGAGTACACAGAGTTCATAGAATCCATCAGAATTCATAAATCGTACATATTGTCATTGTAGCCTTTTTGGTCCCAGGATATTAAAGAGACAGGTGTGTGAAGTATTGTCTGTTTTGAACCAACTGTTGAGCTGTTCAGAGCAATTCCTGCTGCTTCTTAAGATTCTTTATCCAAACCTGTTGAAGACCTTTCAGAAATTGGTCTAATAAAAGCTATTACTTCACTTACATTATCCCTCGAAACTGTACATAGGTAGAATCTACAAACCATGAAACAAGTGAAACAATATCTGGAATAGATGATTAGCAGAGGAAAAAGGAGGAATAAAAGATCACAATAGAGGTGATAATTAATGGACATTAAAACTAAGAGCTAAAATAGGAAGCTAAATTGCTTTTGCAGATTTAGAATACTCAGGGGTTCTGGTGGTGTTTGCCAGTTTGCAGATGGAGAAGGAAATTTACAACGTATATATCAACTACTTGCTACTGAAAGGTTAAGTAATGTGGATTAATAGTGAAAGCTAAGAGTGCCATGCTGATGCCAATGCATGTGCAGAATTTTCATTACCTTTAGTTGGAACTATGTGTGCATATCAATGGCAGAAAAGACAACTCACTGTGGTCAACATGGCTGTGGATGCAGATTGCACATGTGGGAAGAACATTTCTGCTAAAGTAACTCACCTCACCCTGACACAGAGAGAACCCCTCCACCCCCATCATGGAGGTCACAAATGGTTTCCACACTAACAGAACTCCAGCTAACAGAAGTAACTCCAAAGCTAACAGAGCTCTAGTTGTTCTGTCAAGCTAAAATGTATGACACATCATCTGTGGCAAAAGATAAATCGGGGGGGGGGGGAGCGTGTAAGGGTAAAAAAAAAAAACTGGGCACTTTTAAGAGATGTTTAGTGTGAAAATTGGGCCTGTAGGTTAGTCATGTTTCAGACTTCAATGTTACTTTTCAAGAGTGGACATCAACGCACTTAACAAATGTCACTGTAATCACTTAATTCAGTCTCCCAACAGTACTCAGGGGTTTGGGAAGGTGATTGGAGGAAATGAGGTCTATGGAAGCACAAAAGGCTTGGAGATGACATGGAAGTAAGGGTATCTTATGGGAGAAAAGAGAGGGGCATCTAACAACCTGGACCACTCTCCCCATCAATCCCTCAGAGCGGTGAAGGAAGGGGAGGAGGCAGAGAGAAGCACTACCACTACCACAAAATGTCCATCCGGTCTGTGGTGTATCAGAGGGGACTCCCATTGTTGCAAACCATGGAAGGCTTCCTGGGTGGAGAAGGGAGGGAAGTACTAGTGTTTCTGATATGCCTTCCATTCCTGAACCCCTGAAGTGCTCTTGCTATAGGTGCTTGCCACAGTCACTAGTGTCTGGTGGAGGACATATGAGGACATGAAAAGAACATGGGGGACTGAGCAACTTTGAGGATATGAAGAGTGAATGTCTTCTTTCAGAGGAGAGCTTGGTGTGGTTTCTAGAAGCAGAGAGGTCCAGAGGGGGAAGAGCATTCCAGAGTTCCTAAGGGCTGCCATTGAAGCAGGTACAGGATACCACTTTCATCCCTGCTCCACTTAACCCATCTCCAGGGTTTTGAATAACTCAGCTGTGCTGCTGAGAACAACATGATTCTCTCTTGAAGAAGTCCAAGGTGCTCTAATGCATCCAGCTACATTCTCTGTAGTAATGTGCTGCTTCCTACTTCTCACACCTAGCCATCTATAAAGGTCTCTATCTACATTCCGCTGATCATCCACAGTGTCCTCGCAATCACAGTATTTCAATAACAAAATATCAGTGGAGGGCAGGGGCAATCAAGAATATTCACACTCAAAAACATTGCAAAGTCAAAGTTAAAGTTGCAGACACATATCAATGCTGTAAATGCACGTTATTTCCACAGAATATCAAAATTGCTGGAGGGGTGGGACAGAAGACTTTCATACCTTAGGAATACACATTAACCAGCAGCGTTTCATTTAAAGTCCTAGTTTGTGTGTGTTTGCATAAACCAAAATATACTGAGAGGACAAGACAAATTCAGTCTCAGTGGATGTGTATGCAACACCATTTTTTTCTACAGAGTTACAACTGCTTTCACCGGGGCTCAAGGTAGATAGATAGATAGATAGATAGATAGATAGATAG
>ML681979.1:41320217-41368877 GCA_007922195.1 Podocnemis expansa | reverse complement strand
AAAGAAAGAAAGAAAGAAAGAAAGAAAGAAAGAAAGAAAGAAAGAAAATAAACTTGCAGAAAAAGAGGATTAAACCAGGGTGTGTTTCTTCTGTAGAATGCTGTCATTTCTCCCTAAAGGGAAGCATGCTATAGAATTCAATAGAAATTTTTTTTTCTCTGTCTCTATTTAACCTATTGAATATAAAGGGAATTAAATCTTTAACACGGAGGTCCAGAAGAATGTTCAAAACCCATAGAGGCACTGTCATTCTCCATTCAATGCTGTAGGATTTTAAAATAATTAAAATCAATCCCTGTTATATAGAATTCTATTGGTTTCATCCCTATCATATTCTATATGACTTTTCCAAAAGAGCTGCTTTGAAAATAGAAGACAGAAAGCCTCTTAATATGGATGCCAAGTTCCAAAGTGCTAGCTGTCTTAGTCTAGTCTTGCAAAACAAACAAGGAGTCTGGTGGCACTTTTAAAGACAAACAAATGTATTTATTGCATGAGCATTCATAAGAGAGAATCCCACTTCATCAGATGCTTAAAGATAGGGGAACTTACAGAATGGGAGCAAAATAAATGCAGGGGAGAGTAAGTCATAGGATCAGGTCTGACTGTTGAAATCAAATCAAACCATAGGGCTGGAAGGGACCTCATGAGATCATTGAGTCTACCCCCCGGGGAATTGAACCCAGGACCTTCTGCATGTTAAGCAGAGGTGCTAGCAAATCAAAGGATTGCTAGGATATGGAGTTAATATGGAGTGTGGTATAACTGCTCATCTGTTACATGGTCACAAACAATGAAGATCCAGAGATTTTTGCATGAACTCCCTATCCTAGCCACTGATCCTCTGACTATTATGAGGGGCATCACTAGCCCCTGTCAAGCTGCTTTGCATGTATAAGAGAGAACAGCTCAGGAATCGGGACTGTGTGTAAGCCCATTGAGAACAGATGTTTCTTATGTGGGGTTGTGGGATTGGCAATGTGCTATGTCACTGCCCCATCTATTTACTTACCCTTGGGATGCAACCTGTCTTTGCCTTAAAGAGCCCCTTGCTGGCTAACTGCCACATTTTTCAGCAGTATATAAAATCTTGCCATTTCTGGATGAGGGTTTTCACTGGGAAACCTGCCCCTGTATTGGCATGCTGGGACATCAAGGGAGGCATGAGCATCTCATTACTGCTATATATAGTCCCAGATAACCTGCAGGATATTATTAGTCTATGGCTACTGACCCAGGAGATCTTGCACAATGCACGAGAATTTTTTTTTTACTGCTCTATCAGTGTCTAGTAGCTAGGATTCAGAGCAGGGACTGGGTTCTATGGTTGCAGAGTTACAGTGTCATGATTCAGCCTAATGTAAATAACAAGAATGGCAAGAGTGCAGGGTGAGAATTTGGATCATAAAAGTATTGCCATAGATGAACCAGTGTGGAAACAACAAAGAGCTAGGGCACTTAACAGCTTTTGTGTGAATGAATAAGGACAATGGCCCATAGCCTCAAAATTATGTGGGTGCCAAAATTCCATTGAAATCAATAGGAGCTAAATAATTCTGAGTATCTAGACCTAACTTCTTCACCACTGAATCTAGGACAGAAAAACTGGAAGAAGAAGAATTGCTACATTTAAAATATGTTGTTTAGTTTTCTAAAGGGAATGAAAAGTGAAATAAATGGAGGAACACTGCTTCTTTCCCTAGGTAGCATATATTCCCTCATGATTTATAATCTGTACAAGGACAAGGAAAACAGAAAATTCTTCAAACATTAATAAATAAAGTTTCATATATATTCCACACTAGAGGAATAATGTGAAACTTGATATGGCCAGTATAGCCTGTCTGCCAATATTTGAATACCAGACGTAAATTTGTGTGCACCTTAAGCCTCTTCTCATGCGTATGTGTGCAGATGGAAGCTATAATCTTGTGTTTTAATTAAATATAAAATGTGCACCCCACCATTGTACAGTAAACATTAGAGAGAAGAATGTGAAACAAGCACATATATATTTTTTAAATAAATGCAGTCCATGGATTTGAAGGTTGTGTTGACATCATAAACTGTTCTTTCCCACGTGTGTTTTTTCTTTCCCATGTTAATGTTTTTCCAACCTGTTTCTTGTTTCTCTGGAAGAGAGGCCACCACCCCTCCTAAAATGACTTTCTGATCAGATTATAATCAGATGGGTTGCTGACACAGATACAGTTATGTAATCATAAGAGGGGAATATTGGCTATATGAAACAATATCTTGGTGTAGTTAATGAAATTGAAAAGAAAGTCAAAGTGAAGGAACTTTTCTTTTCTCTAAAATCCTGGTGTGTATAAATTACTTACAGTGTGTAAAATTAAACATGGGAATAAATCTTTGCAAGATCAGGGCCTTGATGTGAACTTCTGTTTTAGACAAACATATCCCGATTTTAGTTCTTCTGCAGTCCTTGGAAGTGGTGCTTAGGACTTCCTTGTCACAGTTAATGTACTTCATATTAAGTAAAGATACATTATTGACTTCACTGTGAGTTTTTGAACAAAAGCTGTGTATGGATCTCAGGGTTTGGCCCACAAGCCTACAGAATCTATTGTCTTGGGCAGGCTTATGAAAAACAAATGTCAGTTGTTTCTTCTCCCAAGCCAAGTCTATTATATAAAATAATTTCCTGGCTTCAAGTTTTTAATTTCTGGTTAGTTACTTTGGGTCAGACCCTGGCCATGCCCAACTCTGTATCACAAAAGCATATGGAGCTGTACAGCCTTGTTGCACTCTACTCTGTGCAGACAATGAGCTTAAAACATCCCTATGAAGTATTCTACTTAAATAAGTGTACAAAAGCACCAGGGCCAACCCAAGAAATCTGGATCTAAAAACAATAGCTCTTAGATTATGTCTATATTAGACAGTTTAGTTCAGACATGCTTAGTCTGAACTAAGCAGTTCCGGGTTAATTCGAACTAACTGTAGCTTTTTAGTTTGAACCAGCTGTGTTTTTTAGTTCAAACTAACCTTTTAGTTTAAAATAAAAAAGCACAACTAGTTTGAACTAAAAGTTAGTTCAAACTAAAAAAACATGGCTAGTTTGAACTAACCACTTAGTTTGAATTTATTTAGTTTGAACTAGCACGGCTACATCACACTAGTTCGAACTAAAGTTTGAACTATGTTCAAACTCAGTGCTTAATTTGAACTTACTGTTCAAACTATCTAGTTCAAACTAAGTTTTGCTAATTTGAAATATTTTTTTTTTTTAGTTTGAACTGCGCAAAGCCTAGTGTAAACAGGGTCCAAATTAGTCCGGATTAAGCCTCCTTAATCCGGACTAAGTTGCTAGTATATACATAGCCTTAGTATCAAAGCTCAAAGACCCAGCTTTGTTTGCTCAAAAGCTGTACAAACTCCTGAATTTGTATATGGTCAAACCACGAGAGAGGGACAGAGAGACAAACTGCATAAGTATGAATCACACACTTCCCCAGTTTGGGGATTCTCTTCCCTGTTGACATTCTCATTACATTGTCTATAACTGCACAGAGTAAGCACTAAAATAACTAGTATTATATCAGTACATTGATTAGATTAAACAAGGGAAACTTAACTATAAAGGAACTTTGCTTAGACGACTGGTCTAACCTCTTGGTATTTTACCTTAAAAAGGATTTTGTTAATTTTCTTTGTTCAACCATAAGAGTTATATGGACAAACACAGTCTCTGGAAAAGGCAATTGTCCATTCATTTTAAAACCTACATATCTTTATTCATTTAAATTTTATATTCTCTAATATTCTGCAATAAACTAAACTTACAGTGACCCTTCTATCAATCAAAATGTTCATTGCACACCAGTCTAATAACTCCCTGATGATTAGATTGCACTGTGAATAACAAGATGTACTGAAATTAGTTGATGATGCTGTCATTATGGCACCCTAAATTGACACTTTTTCCTAATTTTAAAAAATATATATATATATATGTTTACCATACAGAAAAAATCTGTTTCTACTGCATCCGTTTAAAAAACTGCTAATTTGAAATGCTCTACTTAATTTACTGTTTGCAAAATGTGGAAGTTTAACAGTGAAGAGACAGATCACTGGTAGCAATTTGCCCCTTCTTTCTTTCTTCTAAAATCATGTTGCTGCAGATGGTGGTCATCACAGGGTACTTGCTTTTTAAAACAGCAAATGGTATTGACTTTATTTAAGCCAAGTACAGTGTGCACATACAGTAAAACGATGCATTCTGTGTAACTCTTCACAACAAATATTTGTTCATGGAGCAGCTAATGGGAGCTTTGAGGTAAACATTTACTTTCCCCAAGTGTCTGGGCTGGGGCTCAAGCTACTTCAGTCATTTGTCAAGAGGTATGCTAGATATGTTGAACATGGCCCTCTTTGGCTTGCTTTCACTACCTGGCGGAAAGGCTAGAACCTATGTGCTAATGTGCTATAGACAATCACCACCTGAGGTCATTCCTGTATGTACTGTTGCCTTTTCTGTAACCTCCATTTCTATGCCCATATATATTGTCTCTATAGAATTAAGAAAATTACACTCTTTTACTCATCGTAATCCAGTGCCCATTTGCCTTTAGAGTTTATACATTTGAAAACAAATTATTATTCCATAAAACAGCATGGTACTACTTTTATAGCTTAATTAATTACTAACATCCATAAATAAAATGAATTCACCATGTCTAAAACTGCAACTTTAATGTGGAAAGAGGTTTCCGAGAATTACATTGGCTGTTATTGGATTTATATATTTTGAATGCTCAGCCTTTGGCTTTTAGTGTACACCTGAACAATTTAATATTCCTGAAATAAATTGTTTGGTATTGCCATTCAACTAGCTTAAATATATTCAGTACTTTCAGATGAGCCATATTTTTTCAGTTGATTTCTCTAGTTTCAATGAACTTGAAAATATTTCTCTCATTCACTGTGCTTGTACAGCTGAAGCAGAGAATTCATAGTTCTTGTTGGCTTCATGTGTCAGTATCAGGTAATAACTCTTATGGAGATGCTGACTGACGTTCATGAAAATGATGCAGAACACATTATCTTTGCTAACCACATAGATGTTTTCACTGGGAAATCTTCAGAATTAAAAAAAAAAGGTAGAGTATTTATATAGAACATATGGACTAAGTTTTGATTTTCTTGACATCTTGATAATGTCTTGCAATTCCAAACAGATATCATACATGGGTTATTAGATAGATTGCATCTGAAAAGAGTAGGGTTAATTATTCATATATTTTTATTGCTTTTTTAGCTTTGTGAATGTCATATTAAAAAATGAGATGTTATACAATTTGAATGATCATTTTAAATTGTACCAAATTCAATCATCCCACAGATGAATTTAATAGGTTGGTGGAGGGAAAAAAAAAAAAAGAAACCTCATGCTGCCATTTTCTGTTTGCACTGAAAGGTAAAATTAGACTGAATGCACGAGAGAGATCTATGTGTTTGTAGATATGGAATATCTGTGATTAATACCAGTGCATAATACAGCTTTATATGAAAAACACAGCAGTGCATTGTATTCATTGAAAATGATTTTTTCCTAATCTTTAATTGAAATCTCTTTTATTATCAGTATTCATTTTTAAAAAGCAGCTTCAAGCTGCTATTTATTTATCTTTTACAAATACCTACTAAAACAGCAGTTAGTGAGGTATTTAAAGATGATAAGTAGATACTAGAGTCCTGAAATTTTAAAACTCCTCCTGGCCTGAAAAGGGATGTCCATCGAATAACAGGGTTAATGTAAGAACAAAAATAAAAGCCCTCTCTCAATTACTGCAGAGTATGTTGAATTTTAAAACTCCAAAATGTTTAACAAAATTTCTAATGTAATCACTGTACAATGATATCCCAAATATATAAAAATGAAACTGATTTAAGAGACTCTGCCTTTGAAATAGACCTACCTGTCACAGATTTATATATCTTAAGACTAGAAAGAGCCTTTGTGATTGTCTAGTTTGACCTCCTGCATATCACAGACTATAGAATTTTACCCACTAAAACAACTGCTTAAAACACAAACAACAAAATAATCAGTCAAAAACACTGAACAAAAAAGGCTTGAACTACTATCTGAACCTTGACAAACTAAGTTATGACCTTAGAAAGCCAAGTTCCAGGTAGACACAATAGATAATTCAAAAAAACAAGGAGTCGTGTGGCACTTTAAGACTAACAGATTTATTTTTTGCATGAGCTTTCGTGGGAAAAAATCCCATTTCATCAGATGCTTCGAAGATGGGTGAACTTACAGAATGGAATGTAAATAAATGCAGGGGGTTGTAAAACATTGGATCAGGTCATAAAGTAACAGCAAATCAGAGCCAGTTGTTAGGTTCAAACCCTGGGAAGCCTGAAATCAAATTTTCTCCCACAAAAGCTCATGCGAAAAATAAATCTGTTAGTCTTTAAGTGCCACACGACTCCTTGGTGGGTTTTTTTTTTTTTCTTTTGCTGGCCTAGACTAACACAGCTATCCCTTTGGAAATTGACAATAGGTAATCACTAGCTGTGTATCCCATCTATCCAAGCACAACATAAAGATGACATGGTCTTCTAAGTAACTGGTCCCACACCATATATCGGATTTAAAGTGTTGCTAGCATCTTGACATTCATCTGAAATTTAGTAAGTAGTAGAGGAGAGAGACATTTTCCAAATTTCAGTTATTCTCCAGAAAAAAAATATTGTAGATCGAAAAAGATGGCATTTTCATAATTTTAATGAGCTAATTAAAAATCAAAATCTCAACAAAATATTTTGCTAAAATGTTCATTATTAATTAGAAAAAGAAACAAATTAGTCAATGAAGATTTAATGAAAAATGTTCCCATATTTCTTCCAAGATCATATCAGCAGTCAATGGATTTCACTAAATGTAAGGTATATATGATCAAAGCAACCCATTCAAGTCAAAAAAGTGTATCTAGTATCTAGAGTCCTAACCTGTTCCAAAGTCCACCAACTGGAAACTTTTCATGGATTTCAATGGGCTTCTCATTAGGTCTCAAATGGAATTTTGAAGTTTGTCAATGAGCACTCTCACTATAGTACATGACAGTGATCAAACTTAGAGGTCCTTTCACACTGAGAACAGTAAAAATATCATAGCTGTTTTCTATAGAGTAGAATTTTGCTAGCCTGGAAACTGTTAGATTTACACTGAAGATGATTTGCAGTTTATCAAAATACAGACCAAGGAGAGAATGTTGTTGTGCCACAGGCAGGGCATGTGTGGGTGACATCGTGCTTCTTGAGACCCAATGGGAGAATGCCAAGTTATGACTCGCTCTTGGGCTGTGTTCACACGAGGCTCTTATTTCGAAACAACAACCATTGTTTTGAAATAAAAGGTGAGACGTCCGAACAATGTTTCTTTATTTTGAAATGACGAGACCCCGTCATTTTGAAATAATGTCTGTTATTTTGAAACAATAAAACCTAGCTTGAAAGTGAAATAGCTGTTGTTTTGAAACGTGTTGTTGAATCAACTATTTCGGATCTAGCATGACTTGACTGTCTTCATCCCAGGTTGCTCAGGAAGCAGGAAGTGTCCTGCCACCATGGTGCCTCATGCCAACACACTGGACATAGCATGGCCCAGGCTCAGGGTGCTGCAGTGCAGGGATGATGCCGGGCGCCTGTGTGGTCCTAGTAGGATACCCTCTGCCTCCTGAGGATCTGGGGCACAGAGGATATCTGTTCCAGGTTCTGGGCATGTCACTGAAACCGGGACATGTACCGGGACATCGCTGAAGCTCTGTCTGCGGAAGGCTATGGGCACAGCACGGAACAGGTGTGCTCTAAAGTAAAGAGCCTGTGGCAGGACTATGCCCAGGCCAGGGAGGCCAGCCAGCTCCAGGGGCCAGCTGCTACCACCAGCTGCCCCTTCTTTCAGGAGTTGGATGCTTTTTTGGGCCAGGAGCCCAGCGGCCTCCATTCCTGACCAATGGACAGCGGCGAGCCCCACACCCTGGCCATGTCCCCTGAGGGAGGCCCCTCAGACCCCGACACCTCCCTGGACATGAGAGACACCAGCCAGCCCAGAACCACACTACCTGCCAGCCTAGAGCTGTTCCCCACCCAGATAGAGAGGGCCAGAAGCCCGAAAGATGAGCCCAAGGGGAGATGGAGGAGGCAGCCGCATTGGAGGGCACATTGAGGCAGACATCAGGAGTGCCAGTAGGTGAGTGTCCCCCCCGCCCCCAGGCAGACAGGCCCAGGAGTGCAATGGCATGGGTACCGAAGGGGGCATGTCCCTGGGACAGGTAGGGCTCAGGCCCAGGGAGGGGTGCACAGGCTTTCCCATGGATGCAGGTGTCAGGAGACTGGGTCCCGGGTCCAAGCAGGATGGGGTTCCCTCAACATGGGGGTGTCAATAGGCAGACATGGCAGCATGCAGGGCAGAGAGCCTGCAGCCAGTGCTGCTGTCACATGGCCTCAGGAGACTTCCTGGCCCACATGCTGCCGAGTACAGCTCACTACTGTGGGCCACGAGGCCACATGTCCCATGAGCGCAGTGTACACAAAACACAGATTAGGAATCCTGCTGGCAGTCAGGGCAGAGGTGTTTGCAGCTCACAGGCTGCACATGCCCAAGGCCAGTAGGCTGAGAGACTCAACTCTTCTCCTTCTGCCCTGCAGCTCATGCACCCACCCGGCACCCCAAGCCTGCAAGCCCACCAACCAGCAGGAGGCTGAGGAGCCGACCCCACCAGACCCCTGACGAGATCCTGACCAGCCTGCTGGAGCTCAGCCAGCGAGCAGAAGACTCCTCCCGAACCTGGAGAGTGGAGCAGGGGAGGCTCCAGGAGGCTGCCATCCAGCAGCTCCAGCGCGCGGCGGATGTGGATGACTGTGTTGTCGCAGTGATGGAGTGGCAGGCAGTGGCACAGGAAACCCTGAGTGTAGCCATGTGGGACATCACCTGCAGCCTGCGGTGCATTGCCCACCACTTTGCATCCCAGGATCCTGAGGGACCTCCACCATGGCACCCCACTGTCCCTTGCCACTGGCACCCCCAGACCTGGGGTGGCCATGGGGAAGGGCGTGGGGCAGTGGGCCATGGCCCATAACATAACCTCACCTTGCTGTCCCCAAACCCCACCCCACATCCCTGCTGCCAGTTCAGTCCCCCTGCAGTTCTGCCCCTCCCCACAGTATCTGAACCTTGCTGCCTCCCAAGCCCCCCCTTCTCTGACCACCTTTATTTTATAAATAAAAGTTCAGACATGGTACAGTTGTAATTGACTGTTTTATTGGGTTGGGTTCAGGGTGTGGGTGGGTTGAGTGGGGGCTGGCTGTGGCAGAACAGGGCAGCAGGTGGTGTGGTGGGACAGGCCTGGCCCTCAAATGTCCTCCTGTACAAACAGGTCTCTCAGGGTGTGTTCACACAGCAGTCTTATTTCGAAACAACAGAGGTTGTTTCGAAATAAGAAAGGCCACGTTCACACAACGCATCGTTGTTTCAAAACAACAGAACCCATTGTTTCGAAACAACAGCGTTGTTTCGAAACAACTTAAACCCCACGTGGGGACAAAACAACGTTGTTTCGAAATGATTGTTTCGAAACAATGCCATCAGAACATGTTGTTGCGAAACAATGATGACTCGTTTTGAAATAACTGTTGTCTGAACATGCAATTTCGCTTTGAGCTTTTTTCCTTAATTCAAATTAACAAACTGTTAATTCAAATTAACTTATTTCAAAATAAGGTGTTATTTCAATACAAGTTGTTTCGAAACAACTTGTATCAAAATAACCCCATGTGTGAACGTAGCCTCAGTGTCTCCCCCACAGCATTTGTTTTGTGCTGCAGTTGCTCCCTCAGGGCCAACACCTCTGGCTGCTGGAACTGGGCACCGCTGAGCTCTGCCTTTGCCTCCCACATGGTGGGTACTGGCTCCCCACAGAACTGGCAGAGATTATGCAGTGCCACGCAGGCACTGATGACCTCCGGGATTCTGTCCTAGGCAAGGTGCAGGTGCATGAGGAGACACCTCCAGCAGGCCTTCAGTCTGCAGAAAGACCACTCAACCACCTGGCAGCAGCGGCTGACGCAGTGGTTAAAAAGCTGCTGTCTGGCATTGAGGGGTCTCGTGTAGGGGGACATGAGCTGGGGTGGAGGGGGTAGGCCGCATCAGTGACAATGAGGACAGGCACCTCGACTTCGTCAACAGTGATATTATGGTGGGGAGAAGGTGCCCGCCTCCATGTCCCGGTATAGGGAGGAGTTGCGCAGAACCCTGGCATCATGTGCCCTCCCTGGCCATCCCACACTGCAGTTCTGAAAGATGCCCCGGTGGTCCACAAGGGCCTGCAGGATGACTGAGTGATATCTGTTCCTGTTCGTGTACTTGACTGCCTGGTGCTGTGGGGCTCGCACAGGGATGTGGGTGGCATCAAATATGTCCCCACAGTTTGGAAACCCCAGGGCGGCAAGGCTGGCGATGGTGTTCTGCAGCACTCCCTGGGTGACGAGGCATGGCAGCAGGACCATGTTGATGGCATGGGTGACCTGCAGCAGCACTTCATCAGTGGTGGACCTCCCAATGCTGAAGAGATGGGCAACAGACCTGTGGGACTCGGGAGTGTCCATCTTTCAGAGAGTGATGGATGCCTTCATTACCGTGTCCCTTTGGCACAGGACCAGGTTGAGCTCAGCGACGAGGTGGGGGAAGGTCTCCCTGCTAACCCGGAGGTTCCTCCTCCATTGCGTGTTGCTCCAGGTTTGCAGGACAACCTGCTCCCACCAGTCTGTGCTGGTGTCCAGTGCCCAGATGCGCTGTGGCACACAAGAGGGACAGGGAGTTATTGCTGCTGTGAGGGCCACTGAGAGGGGTCCAGGGCTCAGTCCTGGGCTCACTGGGCTCAGGGAGGAGTGTGTTGCACAGCAGGGCAGCACCCTGCAGGCTAGCAGAGGGTCTACCAAGTGTTCAAGGATGGTATGGGAGCTGGAGCCGTCTGTCTCACAACCTCTTGGCAGTCACAATGGACAGGGAGATGAGGTCAGTTCCTGCTTTTATGTGATTGGCTGGCAACATGTCCCTGCCAGGTGGCCATTTTGCCACACCTCCCATGCTGCCTCTCTCCTGAATCGAAATAGCAAGTCCTGTGTTTGGACTTGCTATTTCAATTTGAGGTTTTCCTTTATTTCAATTTAATATTTGCTTATTTTGATTTAAGTTATTTCAAATTAAGGATTTTATTTTGAAATAAATGACTTATTTCTAACTAAGAGTTTACATGTGAACGTAGCCTCGGAATTTAATGATATCCAGTAACAAGTTTGGAAAAAGTCACTCTTCTCTTCCTTATCCTCAGCACATCTTCAGATGTGCTCTGGAGCTACTGATGACCATGATAGCCTAATGAAAGTCACAACAGTGCTTTTGGGAGATCAGTCACATTTATTTCAATCATCTCATCACCCCTTGTGTTGCATTGTTTCAGAATAACTGCAAAGCAAACATTCTGGAGCATCCTGCTGTCATGCTGTCAACAACTGGGCTGTACAGTGCATCTACCTCTTTTAGGATTGTTTTAACACAAACACTCTATTGATTGAATTATTTCGCTTTTTACTTTCTCCTCCTTCCTTGCTTATTAATACTTTTCTACAAGACTCAGAGGCATCCATGTTAATAATGGTATAAAAGTAGTACGATCACCCCCATTTCTACACATGCAGAATCTGAATAGGGGACCAAACTGAACATTGGTCTGAGGAAATGCATTTCAGTGCAAGTTGAACCTTCTTGAATTTGATCCAGCGTTTGGTTAAGTGACCTATGTAGAACCACACAAGAAATCAGAGGCAGTGTCAGGGATAAAACGAAGGTCTCCTATGTTCCCTTCTGCTGATGGAATCCCAAATGTTCTAGGAACCAAAACTATATTCTAGTTTACTATGGAGTATAAAATAGTAGGGAAGGATGCAGTCTTAAAGGTGTTTTTATTTGTATAAAAACAACAAGGAGTTGTGTGGCACTTTAAGACTAACAGATTTATTTTTTGCATGAGCTTTCGTGGGAGAAGATCCCACTTCCTCAGATGCTTCGAAGATGGGTGAACTTACAGAAAGGAATGAAACTAAATGCAAGGGGGTGTAAAACATAGGATCAGGTCATACAGTAACAGCAAATCAGAGCAGTTTTCAGGCTCAAACCATGGCAAGCCTGAAGTCAAATTACCTTTTGTAATGGGAAAAGAACCCATAGTCTCGATTCAGTCCTGCTTTCACAGAATTTAGCTTGCATATTAATCTGAGTTCAGCTGTTTCTTTTGAAGTCTTGATGTCCCAGCTACATCTCTAATGACAGTCATTAACAAATCAGTCATCAAGTGATTAGGAAGATGGAAGTGCTCAGCAACTGGTTTCTTTGTTCTTTGATTTCTGATATCAGCTCTGTGCTCATTCAGCCTCTTACGCAGCAATCTTCCTGTTTGTCCAATGTATAAGGTGTTGGAGCATTTCTGGCACATGATGGCATAGACCACATTAATAGATGAGCAGGTAAATGAGCCTTTGATGGAGTAGCAGGCTTGATTAGGACCTATGATGGTATCTGTTGTGCAGATATATAGGCAGACTTGGCAGCATGGTTTGTTGCAGGGGTGTGTGCCTGCTTCAATGTTTCTGTTGTTAGATCTGTAGTTGCTGGTGAGAATCTGTTTAAGATTAGGGGGCTGCCTATAAGCAAGGAGAGGTCTATCTCCCAAGGCTTGAGAGAGACAGGGATCATCTTTTAGAATAGGCTGTAGGTCCCTAATGATCTGTTGCAGAGGTCTGACTTGGGGGTTGTATGTGGTGACTAGTTGTGTTCTGTTGCATTCTTTCTTGGGTCTCTCCTGTAGTAGATGACTTTGGGGAACCCGTCTAGAGACTATGGGTTCTTTTCCCATTACAAAGGGTAATTTGACTTCAGGCTTCCCATGGTTTGAGCCTGAAAACTGCTCTGAATTGCTGTTACTGTATGACCTGATCCTATGTTTTACACCCCCTTACATTTAGTTTCATTCCTTTCTGTAAGTTCACCCATCTTTGAAGCATCTGAGGAAGTGGGATCTTCTCCCACGAAAGCTCATGCAAAAAATAAATGTTAGTCTTAAAGTGCCACACAACTCCTTGTTTTTCTACTGGACTAGACTAACACGGCTATCCCTTTTGAAATTTATTTGTATAGACATTAAGTTTGGGTCTTTTTTTTTTGTATGTCCAATGAGTGTGCAGGAGGACATTAAAATATTGAAAGCACAATACAAAACAGAGGATAATACTGGCTGTTGTTCCATTCCTAATAAAAGAGGTTCCAGTATCTAAGGCTATATTTAAGCTATAATGTTTTGTAGAGTGAAACAGTCTGCTATTTTTGCTTTACACAGTCATTTAACTAATAATAATAGCTCTTGTGTAGTATTTTACATTCATAGATTTCAAAGCACATTACAAGGAGGTAAGCATAATTGTCTCCGTGGTAGAGATGGGGGAATCTAAAACAGGAAATGGCATGGCTGAAGTTTCACAGTCAGCAATGGCAGCACCACCAAGAATAATAGAACCAAATATTTCTGAATGTTAGTTTAGTGACCTACATACTGGGCTATACTGCTATCTTAACCTTACTTGCTACTGAATCGTAGTGAATACTATTAAAGAAAAAATCACACTGCCTCCTATTTCAGACTCCTTTCCTATTTGCTTCCCAAAAATATTCTAGTGAACAAGCTTACTGACAGAAATATCTGCCCAACCAGCAGATTTTCCAGTGATACTGAAACAAAACTGCAGTCCTAACTGTGAAAACTGGAAACCAGATTCTCAAACTGTGCTAATCTGATTAGAAAACAGGAAAATGCCATGTGACTTGTGTCCAACCAAACCAGCTCATGTTATAGGTTGGAAATATTGATTATGTGAAGCAATACCTGTAACAAACTATGAACAATGAGCATAACCAATCTTCTGCCCTTAATATGTTCTCATGAAGCAGTTACTGAACAATTTCAAACAATGAAAATATATGGACATTGTGATCTCTTTGCAAACAATTCTTGAACAGAAAAATAAAGGCAAATACAGTACAACAAATACACATATTGTTCCAAATAATTATTTCAGCTTTTCATGTTTTTATAAAGCATTTTGGCATTTCTTGTCTTGGAAAAGCATGATATAACATTGAATTCTGCTCTTCCCTCATTTTATTTTATTATTTATTTATTTGGCTTTCAGTGCATTTAGAAAATGTAGTATCCAAATTAGTGACTGAGATTTAAAGGCACAAAAGAAAGAAATGAACAAGCTGTGTTTGTAATGGCTCTGTGAATGTGGAATAACATATTTTTTATGAAGAAAGTACACAAGGAACAGTAGTTAATGTTTGATTTATTTAGATTTTTCATTCATTTTTTATGTATACTGAGGAGTAGATCATGTCAAATATCAATATATGATACCATGGGACAAATTTAAGGGGTTCTTTAAATCTAATCCTAAAAGGATAGTGAAAAGCACATCAGAAAGCACTGCATACTTCATATTATGGGAATTTTTCAGCATTGCAGCACTTTACAGATATGGAGGCAGCAAATTACACACTCAGTTTTTTGAAGTGTTTGCAGATTATCCTCTCCATGCACATATCAAGCTGCCAAAAAAAAAAAAAAAAGTTGGATATCAGCTTTTCAGATGCCTTTAGTACTGGGGGGAAAAAAACAACCCTTCAAAAAAAAGTTTTAAAAAATGCACACAAAAATGCACTGGAAATTAACTGCTAAACCTATATAGAACTTGGTAAAAATTTTATATATAATTTTTGTGAAAAAGAAATCTGATTTTCATCTCAAAGATGGAATTTTGGGGGGTGAAAACCCCAACATTTCAGATTAGATATCGTGTCATGGTTCCTGAAGAGAGTTTGGGTGTCTTATATTCTCGTCTCTGTCTGTGATCCATTGCTGGACTACATCTCCAAAGATGTACCATGGAGTGTCTCTTGCTAAGCAACCAGGGCCGCAGCCATGTAATAAGAGATCACTGTGCATACATATAGACAGGTAGAATTAAGGTTACAAAGGCTATCTATAGGGTGATATTTCTTAACATTTGAATGCTTGACTTTGAAATTTAAATATTGTTCTTTAAATGTAGTTTTGTAAATAATTTACTAGTTCTTTTCTTAAGAAAAAAATTAAAAACAAATTATATTATTCATAGTTATAACAGTGCTGGCTTGATGTGATACATTGCTAGGACCAGAAACACAACTTGAGCAACAGGATTAAGTATATTTTAGATGGCAACAGCAAAAATGTTCTTATCGTTGTATGAGGAATGGACTGCTGGTCCAGAAGATAGCTGGGGAAGCTTGGGTCAGCTCTTTCTCTGCCTGCCCTGTGGGAATGCTGGAGCTCCTTCCTCATGTGGGCCCCCCATACATGACAGATAGGCCATTAAAACAAACAATGCATACTAATGCCACTTCTAAGGACTAAACAAAAAAATATTTGTCTCATGAGTTTTCATGGAAGAAAATCCCACTTTATTAGATGCTTTGAAGATGGGGAATTTAGAGAATGGGGGAAAATATATGCAGGGAAGTATTAAGTCATAGGATCAAGTCGAAATGTTACAGTAAATCAATGCAGTAGTTTAGATTAAAATACTGGGGAACAGCATATAGAGGAAGATGAGGTCAAATTACCTATTGTAATGAAAAAAAAATCAAAGTCATCATTTAGCTCTTAAATCAGGGGCGTCACTGCACTGAGGCCAGCAGGGCATGGCCCCTGCATCTCCAGGCCAGCAGCGCAGTGGAAGGGGCCCAATCCGGCTCCAGGTTGCTTCTGGCAAACGTCAGGAGGCTCTGAGCTGGTTCCTGCCACTTCCTACAAGTGGCAAGAGCTGTCCCTGACCCTCCTGCTGCTTACGGGAAGTGTCAGAAACCGGCTCCGGCTTCAAACCCCCTGCAAGCAGCTTGAAACCAGATCAGGCCCCTGCTGCTGCCAGATATGTGGATTAAGTTAGCAACATGGTTTGTTGCAGGGATATGTGCTTGCTTTATGGTTCTGTTGTATGTTCTGTAGTTGCTGGTGAGTACTTGCTTGAGGTTGGGGGGCTTCTATAAGTGAGGAGAGGTCTGTCTCCCAAGGCTTGAGAGAGTGAGGAATCATCTTGTAGAACAGGCTGTAGGTCCTTGATGATGTGCTGCAGAGGTCTGACTTAGGGCTTGTAGATTGTGTTCAGATGAGAGTTTCATTTAGAAAAAACAGCCATTGTTTCAAAATAAAATTTCTTATGTCCAGACAACATTCCGTTATTTTGAAACAATGGGACCCCACTGTTTCAAAATAACAGCAGTTGTTTTGAAACAGTAAAATGGTTGTTTTGAAACAACGGTGTTCGGACGTGTTATTTCAAAATAACCATTATTTCAAAATAACACTTTTGCCCTTCTCCTTCCCAGAGTGCCTTTCTTTTAGCCTTTACTGGGTGGGGGCATGGCCCAGGGAGGGGGCCATGTTGCCACACCTCCCATGGTGCCCTCTCCTAAAGCAAAATAGTAAGTCCTGTCTTTGGACATGCTATTTCGCTTTGAGCATATCCCTTAATTCGAATTAACTTATTTCGAAATAAGGACTTTATTTCAAAATAACTCATTTTAAAATAACTTATTTTGAAATAACAGTTTGCGTGTGAACATAGCTGTAGGTGATGACTAGTGGCGTTCTGTTGTTTTCTTTCCTGGGCTTCTCCTGTAGTAGTTGATTTTGAGTGACCTGCCTGGCTCTGTCAATCTGTTTCCTTACTTCCACAGATGCATATTGTAGTTTTAACAATGCTTGATAGAGATCCTGAAGGTGTCTGTCTCTGTCTGAGGCATTGGAGCAACTGTGGTTATATTTTAGGGCTTGGCTGTAGACAATTGATCATGTGCTGTGTCTTGGATAAAAGCTTGAGATATGTAGGTAACTATAGAGATCAGTAGGTTTTTCTCTATAGGGCAGCGGTTGTGTGTACATCACTAATTTGCACTATAGTATCCCCAAAGCTGATCTCCTGTTACTATGTGTTGGGTTCATGAGAAGAGTTTTTTACTGATAGAAATGCAGACAGATATTCTCTCTTGTATATCCTGGAGGTGGTATGCACTTACACCACTTCTTATGCTTCTTTGGAGACAACAAGGAACTGACCTGAGATTAGATCATTCATGTATTCATGTTCAGTTATTATTTTGCTATTCTGCCAAAAAACTGCAATCAAATCAGAAAGGAAATGGCAAAAATTGATAACACAGCTAAATCTTCATATAATTGAATGGGACAAAATACTAATACTAATACTAATACTAATAAAAAAAAAAACCTCTCATACTAGGGCTTTTCCCCAGCCAAATGTCAAAGGATGTAAACAGTAGATGTTTATCAGCATATTAAAGAAAGTTGGAAGAATAATCTATAATGAACAGTGTTAGGCAGCCTAAATATAGATTTCACCACCAGTTTCCCCAATAACATATTTGCATATTGTCTTCATCTGATGAAAGGATATAATGTCAATTTAAATCAATGGGAATCCTTCCACTTAGTTCAACTGCCTTTGAATCAGACCCTGTTGTGGGGAAATTTTAGATGTTAAAGAGGACCAGTCTTCCCACTTACTAGGCCGCCCCACCTTCAGGCATCTGTCAGCCTGGAGGTCCTGCCCCTTGATGCAAGCACCAGCATAACACAGGTATAAACACACTCAGAATTTTAATAGAAACAGAGCATGCAGTATAAACAAACAAGAAACCTCTTCCAGCCCGCTTCTGCAGTATTAAAACATCCCCATACAAACAAAACCCAGTTCCATACAATGTGAATTAAACCCAGATCAGAACCCACATAACTTGAATAAATCACCAAAGCTCTCAGAAACTACACAGAGGGGGATCCTTTCTCCCAGAACCACAGTCCAGACCTCACTTGGATGCCTGTGCTCAAGTCTCCACTCTGGTGGGCATAGCTCCAGACGAGTAGGCCCTCACCGGTCTCTGTAGTCTTCATTTGGCACTGTCCACTTCAGGTCCTCCTCACTCCCCGGCCGCCTGCCAAAGTTCCCTCTAAGCTGCGCGGCCGCGTGGCCGTGCGGCCCAGCACAGCCCCCCACCCATGCAGGGAAGACTGCCAGCCGCGCAGGGCCGGCAGCCAGAGGCCCTGCTCAGAGCTACTGTGGGGCAGGGTGTTATTAAAACTCCCACCCAGAGAAGCTCTAACGGAGCATGCCCAGAATGTCTGAGCATGGTCCGTTAGTGCTTCTCTGGCCCCAGGAGCTGTGGCAGGGCCATGCAGGGTAGGATTGTGGGGAGGGGCTGGGCAGGCTGGGGGGGGGTTCCCAGGAGAGCAGGCCTGCGGGGAAGGGGGGCGCCAGGATCGGGACCGTGGGGGGGCACCACCAGGATCGGGCCCGCGTGGAGGGTGGGGGGCCCCGTGCAGTGAGCAACAGGAGTTGCTCAGCTGCCAGAGGCTCTTAGAGGGAACATTGCGCCTGCCACGAGTCTTTTTGCCTCAGGAGCAGTGCACAGTTCTAAAACGCCAGGTTTCCTTTTCCCAAAGTCAAAGTTTAAGAGCTCTAGTTTCAGGGCTCCTTGTACAGAGCAAAGTCTCCCACCACCCTTCGCTTCAAAGACTGCTCTGGGCCACTCCATACATACAGGCTCATTCAACAGGGTTATGACAATCCCAAACAGGTCCACCAGCCTTTTCGGAGCACAGCGGAGTGACGGCCAATTCTGGCGCGCGGGCCTTAAAAACTCAGCCCCTCAGACTGGCTGCCCAATCCGCGCCACAGCTCCCTGTGTTCTATTTCTGGAAAGTTCCAGCAGTCTGCTCTTGATTGACATCCAGCATTCCGAGGGTTGCCAGGCAGAATACTGCGCCTCAGCAACCTACTCCTGCATCTCGCCACTGAGTGGAGTTCAATGCTGTTTTATGTTCCTACTCGGTGCCTAATGCTGGAGAGAAGCTCATCAGGGATCCCACCCCAAATATAACATTACATAAAATATACAGATATCAATGCCTAAAACATATAACATCAAATAAATCCATAAATCATAAACAAATTAGGGTCCACAGCCCTTAGACTGTACATTCTTTAGATTACTATTATGTCCTCTGCTATTGCTAAAGAATGCACCGCATTTTGTGCCCAATTCATTGTCCAGTGAAGTCATGGGAGTCTTTTCACTAATTTGAGTAGATCTTGGATCAAGTGCAGGGGTGGAGTTTATTGAGGTAGAGGGGAGGCATTGTCTCCCCCTGATTGGCTGCTCCTCACCTCCCTGCTGAGGCAGGAGTGGGCCCCAGAGATCTGGAGCCACTGCTAGCAGCAGGAGTTGGCTCTGGCCATGGACCTAGAGCCACTGCAGCAGGCAGTATTTGGCCCTGGCCAGGGACCCACAGTTGCCACCAGTGACGGATTGAGCCCCAGACAGGGACCCAGAGCTGCTGCTGACAGCAGTGGTGAGCCCTGGCTGGGATCCAGGGCTGTCAGTGGCAGCTATATCAGGCCCCAGAGCCACCAGTGGTGGCAGGATGTGGCTCTGGCCCCAGCCCTGGCCCTGGCCCCAGGCCCAATGGTGGAGCAAGACCCAGGCAAGTGTGGCGGAGCTATATATTTGGAGCTGCCTTCCCCAGGCAAACTCTAAAATCCACCCATGATCAAGCTCCTTGTCATCATGTCTTCCTTTAAGCATGTTTCACACTTTCGAAGTATGTCCATTAATTACGTTTCATATTGCTTTCAAAGAAGAAAACTGATATTGGCCACTGTCAAGACAAGACACTGAACTATGCTGATGTGATTATCAGGGGTAATGGCCTACAGCACAGCCAATCTCCAGGCAAGCAAAGGAGCACAGCTGGCTACAAAATCTTTGCAGATAGTAAGTACTATTTTCTAGTCCAATCTGGCTAGTTGAGTAGTTAGAAAGAGGCTTAGGTAAGCCTCCAAACATCAGATAATTTATGTGAATTGAACTTCCATAGCTTCTGAACTTGCCCTTCAGTTTATAAGTGGAAGATAGCGTTATCCTTCATTTCTGAAGTGCACACCTTAGGGAACACTGAGATTTTTCCACAATGCTAAAATCTGTCAATTTCCAAAGTACTGAAATCTGTCCAAAATAGTTTTTTTGTTTGTTTGTTTGTTTTTTTTTTTTTTTAACTAACTTCACCAACAACATAAAAACTTTTCTAAGACTCTGGGGACTTGATTTTCAAATTTATCAATGTGTAATTATGAGTGACAAAACATGTGCAGTTATTAAATCAGGCAACTGCATGTGCACCGGACCATAAATTGTTAAGATACTCATTCACGATTTACACATATTGACAATGTGCAACTTAGGTATGCAATTGCAAACATATTTTATATATACAATAGCACCCTGCTAACCAGAAAAAGTGAGTCCAGAATGTTCTTATTAGAAAAGAAAATCAAATTCTTTGCATTAGATGTTGCTAAAATGGCAAAAAATCTCTGAATTTATTCAATATAGCTAAGTGTGTAAGCTATGGCTTCAACTATTTTTCTGGTTGCAACAGAAGTTCCTCATACATTTTTAATTGCTATGATAAATAAGTGGTGAGTATACTAATGTTACAATTATATATGGCAGTTGATGTGCTGGATGGTTATTCATTTCATTTATCAGAATTGTTTCACACATATCTTGTGTTTCTCCACCAGCCTCTTTCTTCATCATATCTACCTGTTGTTTCTTATCTTATGGTTCCATTTTATGATCCTTAGTATGGGGACTGTCTTTATGACAGATAGGATCAGAATGAGGTCTGATCATAGGATCAGAAACTGGAAGGGACCATAAGAGGTCATCAAGTCTTGTTCCTTGAACTCACAGCAGGAGTGAGTACCTCTTAAGCCACCCCTGACAGGTGTTTGTCTAATCTGCTCTTAAACACTTCCAGTGATGCAGATTTCACAACCTGCCTATGCAACTTATTCCAGTAATTCCTTGCTTAGCATCTATAGAAACCAGCACAATAATAACAAACAAGCAAAACAACAGCTATGATAATACAATTAGCTCAGGCAATCTGTTGACATAAGAGATTGTAAATAAGCCTGTGACTGACTTTGTTGTTAGCTCTATTGTGTTTATTTTATAACATGGTATAAATAATGCAAAATACCTTATTATTACTAAAATGAGTCAAAAGCACAGTATGTGCACTATTTTCCAAATGATCCTAAAATGTAAAACAATATGAGATTTTTTTCTTTCATTCAAAGGCATTTAGCACTATTTATACTACCTTGTAGTTACCTCTACTGATTTAGCTTTTACTTAGATTGTGCTGCTTTCCCATTGTCTGCTATGTGGTCCCACTATAAGTGGCAGCCAAAGCCCCTGCAGGAGTGAACAAGTCTTCTCTGCAGTGGTCTCCTAAATTGGTTTGGTGCTTGGGTTCCTAAATCCCAAGACCAACTTCAAAATCAAGCCTCTAGTGTAGAAGCATTGCTGCTATATCACCAAATGAAAAATTCCAATTTACTTTCCTCTTTAGATCTGCACAGAGAATAAGTCCACATCCAATTGGTATGATCAAGGAAGATATTGCTTGCAGCAGTCTCTCACAAGTTTCAGAATTACTCACAAGGGCTGAGAAGCTATATGTGCATTAGTAAGAAAGAAAACAGGGAGGGGGAAGAGACACATAAAGGAGGAGAAATAAATGATCTGAGTCTGTGGTTATAATCAATGGAAGTAAATTTGCAAGCAAAAGAAAGGTAAAAGGGAAAAATATAAACAACGTATATATTTCAGAGATAAAGAGATATAAAGCATTTAAAATGTAACAGTAGATGGTACAAGTACAGCTTTAAAATCCTCTCTGCTAGGAACAATACTCACTTTTATAAGCTAACTTATTTGGAAACAGATTTTAAAAACACAATTGAACAATGTGCTTCTAGTAATTTTAATGAAGTGAAGAATCATATGAATTTAACAGAATTCCACTATCTTTTCAAAGCAGTTTTGTCATCCATTGTTATTCTATGTACAGAATCAATAAACATCTCCTTTGAAAAGAACAAAAAATAATCTCTTCAATTCAGAAACATCAATAGATTGTACATTAAGTGACTGGATAAGCTTGGGTTTACAGGAGCAAAAATATTAGAAAACTATGTAAAGAAAGAAACAGCTGTCACTTTCAACTGTATTTATTAATGGAATATATGTTTCCATTCTATCATTAAGGATCAGATCCCAGGTCCATTTATGTAAATGGAAAAATCCTCATGGAATCCAGTAGCCTTTAGAATACGCACTCACACACTTTCTATACTCTTTTTAATTTTAACATGGGTAGTCAGGCAAATTCTAATGCACATTTTCCCATGTTGGCACACAGAAATGTATATACATCTGCCATCATGATGAGTTTATACCCGTAAAACTTTACTACACCCATAGATACTTAGGACAATTCAGGATTCTTCTAGTTGCATTTGATTCATCTGAAGCCACAAGTGGACACCACATGTGTAAATAATAATGCATGGTGAGTCATGATGAGTGTACCTTGATTCTATTAACATACAAAGCTCATTCGCACAATTGGGTATACAAGCTTCCTTATGCAATGTTACAGTTGAAAAATGAAAATAGTAAAAAATTTTCTGAACTCAGTAGGAAACGTGAAGGCAGAAGAGCAGCAGCAGGCTTTCACCTAAAGCCAGAAAATTCAGAATTTCATGTTTCAGATGCAACCTTAACTCCATTACTGTAATAAAGCTGAGATGCACTAGCAGGCTGTTAAGAAATTGTCCTTTATATCTTGGCTCTTGTCATCTGAGATGAGACTCATTAATTCTAAAATATACTCCCATCAATTCTCCTTGTGTTATATTTTTTGCTTGATCCTTGACCCTTGCATCAACTAAAGTAAATAAAGGTTGGAAAGAGGATTCTCCATACACATGGAGAGATGGAACCTACTTAAAAGTAATTATTCTAGTTCAGAACGCCTCTGTTGAAGGCCTAAGAAATGCAGTAACACCCTGTACTCACTGTAAATGGGAGATCTTTGCACTCAGTCAAAGATATGACTGAATGGAAAAGAATTATATTCCTCAACCTTAAACATCCAGGTCAACAGTGGTGCATACATTCATACAAACTACTTTCCGGGAGTTGAAACCGTGGTCAGGATACCATCTGTCTCCCATACAACTTGTATGTGCCTAGAGACTAGTGCTGAAAAAAGCACAGGCTGTGCCTTTTTGAAAGGTATTGCTGCTGAGTATGCTCTTTCCATTGCCTGCATTTCTCTATCTTAGCATAATGCCTACAGCACTGCCATTTAAATTGCTTTTCTTCTAGTTCAAAAAGTCATAATTTAAACAACACAGAATAATAAAGCTTTACATTGCAATACATGACCAAACTACAGGAAGATAATAGTACAGGTTATAGCAGAGTGAGGCTTTAATAAATTTTCCTTTCCTTTAAGCTAGGGGTCAGCAACCCAGGACTGGAGAAGACCCATTTCCCCCTTCCCCCCACCACATGAGCCAGAGCTGGTCCAGCGGTTGTGCTGTGGCTCCCTAACAATTGGGGGGGTACATAGGTGGTGTGCGTTCCATCCCTCCCTCCCTCCACTGGTGGGGCGGAGTAGAGGGGCCTACCAGCCAGCCGGCCCTCCCAAAAGTGACCAGGGGAGAGCTGCGGCTTGCAGAGGCAGGGCCCTCAAACGGCCTCTCTGCGGAGTTCAGGCCCCTTCGACCTGGTGACCCCATGCCCTGGATCGGGCCCATTCGGCCCTGGGGCAGCTGGGTTGAAGTGGCCTGAACTCTGCAGAGGTGCTGTTCCAGAGCCCAGCCTCTGCAAGGCACATGTCTCCCCCAGCTGCTTTTGGGAGGGATGACCGGCTGGTAGGCAGGGCCCCTCTGCTCCAACCTGCCAGTGGAGGGAGGGAGGAAGGGAGGGAGGCACACCACCTGCGTACACCCCCTCCAGTGCTAGGGAGCCGTGGTGCAACTGCTGGGCCAGCTCCAGCTCATGCGGTTGTGATGCTAGGGTGGCGAGCTGTGAGTCCTGGGGCATACCTAGCTCCCTGGAACAGACAGGTGGCTCACTGAGCCTGCATTGCCGATCCCCATTTTAGGCTTTCTCCACCCGTATCCCTGTCCCGCAGTATGGATCATTCCACTGATCTATCCATCTTTTCATTTAACCTTACTTTTCTAGTAGTATTTGTTTCTAGTTTTGAATTAGATTTTAAATAATTAAACTGTGTATTGAGATTTTCTCTGACATTCTTTCTTTTTCTTCTTTCCTAACATCAGTTAGTTTTTGGCTTCAGAGACCCTGTCAGATTATGGCTTTGTTAGTTCCACTCTTTTAACAGAGAAGAAATTAAATATTTGTTTGTTAAAAATATACAGGCATGCCACCTGTATAATGCTGTAGTAGACAATGCTAAAGAAATATTAAGTACATGAATTTCAAATATAAACTAAACATAGAAATTCTGTCTCTCTCTAGATTTGGGATTCTTAGTTCCCCTCTTCTTATTTAGACAAAATAAAAATATTGTTATAGTGGATGTGCTGGTAACAACAGATGGCAAGGTCTGCAATACTACCAAAGTTCATGAAGTAGTGTATTTCTTTTTTATTGTATATTTGTTTCACCATTTAATGTTACAAATGAATGGAAAACACTTGAATAAAATATATAAATTTCCCTCAATATAAAAGACTCTTCAAATAGATTCTGAAAAACAAACATGCATAGTTTTATTGGACAAACAGGCCAGTCTCTGTGCAAAAAAATAAATGGACACAAATCTGAGATCAGAAATAACAACACTCAAAAACCAATAGGGGAACAGTTCTAGCTCCCTGCTCACTCCACTGTTGATTTGTTAATAGGCATACTTAAACAAATAGATTACAAATCAAAGCTTCAAAGAGAAACTGCAGAACTGGAATTCATATGCAGATGCTATACCATCGCCTTTGGGTTAAATAGAGCTCTCAGGGGGTTGTTTTTATTACAAGTGATTTGACCTTACTTCCCTCTATATGCTATTCTCCACTGTTTGAATCTAAACAACTGCTTTGATTTGCTGTAAGTCTCACCTGAGCCTATGACTTACACTTCTCTGCATTTATTTTCCTCTCATTCTGCAAGTTCTCCTTCTTCAAGCATCTGACAAAGTGTGATTTTCTCCCACAAAAGCTCATGTGATAAATAGATTTGTTAGACTTCAAAAGCGCCAGAGAATTCCTTATTTGTTTTATTTAAAAAGAGGCTCATAAAGTATATAGTTGCAGCTTAAAAAAATAGAATAAGTGGACACTTGCAGCTTTCAGCCAGCAATCACTGATGGAATTATTAAGAAAGAAATTTAAGTTTTCTAACGGTGTTCCTTTTATCACTTTTACTTTCATGGCCAAGGACATCTGATCAGTGAAACAATGTAAAGTCCAAAAGTAATCATCAGATGTTATTACAAAAATAAATCTTTGAACGGAATGAAACCAGTCATTCTGCTAAGAAAAATGATTTAATCTTTAAAAGTTCTTGAAAATATGCTGGTTATTGTAAATAAAACATGTACTGTAAACAAACGTGAATTAAATATATCCAATAATATAAAATGGCTATAAAAAAGACATACTAAATCTTGATAAATCCTTAAAGGTAATTTGACACAGTTAATTGCTGTGTAGATTTTCTTTAGTTACAATTATTAGATAATCCCATTTTGAGATTTTGTTACTAAAATAAAATCAGGGCATGGAATTTTGTGAGATTTATTCTTTTTTCAAGGCTTAAATACATTAATGCTTGATTAACTTAGAGTAATATGCTCTTCTGCTTCCTTTTTCAGTTTGTAATAACAGCAATGATAGCTTGAAAATTCTTATAACATATAAATTGCAATCCTTTTCACTTGGTATGGTCAATATAAAATGTGAATATTCATTGAAATTCTATTATTTTTCTCTCCATGTACTGGAATTGAAAGTTCATTGTAAAGCAGCAATTTAAATCTCTTTTGGCAATATTTGAACATGTTAATGGATCTGATACAATGAAAAGGTGGAAATAAAATTGTACATTTACATCAGAACACATCATATACACGAAATACAAATTATCTGATATTTTTAAATAAGAGAAATAATGACCATATTTGTATTACATTGTGCTTACTGTGCTCAAACAAGCTTCGTTTTGCAGAACACATTGTAAAGAAAATAGTTCCCATTTCAAGTAAATCCTACATGATGGCATATCAGCTGCTGAAAACACTGAAGTGGAAATTCACTTTTTAGAGTGTGTTAATTTGGCTATATTCTTCAGGGGACTTTTCCTTGCACTGCCATGAAGATTCCGTGTCGTGTACCTAATTTTCCTACACTGTGCTGTAACAAATGACACTTAGTTTTGACACTGAGATAGAATTTAAGTGCAGAAGGGACTACTAGATCAATTGGCATCCTATATAATACAGACCATGGAATTTCACCTAGTAATATCTGCATTGATCTCATGAACTTGAGTTTAGCTAAAGCATAATTCCAGGAAAGCATTTGTACTTGAAGCCTAAAAAACCAAAACTTTCAGTAAGAATCTTTTGACCACAAGCTGATATATATATGCAGATTATAGTGTAGTGAAAATCTTCTCCCCATACATTTCTTCTGCTCACATCACACCAGTCTGAAACATTGTTTTAAAATGAAAGAGGAAAACAGTGACCAGCCATACAACCATGCTATCATTTTTGTCATGGTATTCCCCCCTTTCATAGCTCATTTTTCTAGTCAGATTTGTAATAGTTTAAAATAATAAACACAACTTGCTGGCAGTTTTTCTTACTTTCACTACATCTTGAGTATTTTTTATGCAGCATTCTTCAGATGATACTAACTTCTTGGAATATGAATAATTGTTTTCCACGAGGCTTATGCCAGGGGTACAATATAAAATAAACGAGGAGTCCTGTTGAACTTTTAAAGAGAACCACATTTATTTGTAGTATGAGCTTTTGTGGGTGAAAAGTCCATTTGCATCTGACAAGGTGGGATTTACTCCCACAAAAGCTTGTGATAAATATAGTAACTTTGTTAATCTTTAAAAGTGTCACAGGAATCCTTTTCTATGTTTACATCTAACTGCTTAGTTCGGATTTGCTTAGTCCAAACTAAGCAGTTCAGAGTTAGTTTGAACTAACAGGAACCTTTTAGTTTAAACTAACTTTTTAGTTGCAATTAAAAAAAAGTGGTTAGTTCAAACAAACTGCTTAGTTCAAACTTATTTAGTTTGAACTAGCACATCTCATCATGGTAGTTCAAACTAAAATTCAGACTAAGTTCGAACTAAGCGACTAGTTCAAACTAATCATTCAACTAAAATTTTTTTTAGTTCGAACTAGGCAAAGACTAGTGTGGACAAGATCAAATCGGTCCAGATTAAGCCTCTTTAATCCAGACTAAATTGCTAGTGTAGACATAGCCCTTGTTTGTTTTGTTGAACTAGACTGGAAAATGTAGTCTATAGAAATCCTAAATGAAGAGAAGCAGAAAACTAGCAGTGAATACTGTAGTTCAGGAGCACAAGACTTTCCCCCCCCCCCCAATAAAATAAATACTATTGAAAATAAAGTGCTTGCAAGTTCGTAGATTTAAATCAAAGAACAGGCTTGGCAAGTTCCTAGGTTTAAAGTATACTGGTCTTAACTGTTTTACGAAATGAATGCCAACATAAATATATTTCCACTCTTGACATAGGCTTATAACTATATTTTCATTAATAAATGGAACCGGGGTAAAGTATCACTTCTGATCTAAATAACACCTAGGATGAAATCTTGCGTTTTTCAAGTCAACAGCAAAAAGAAGGCCTAATTGTGTGGCCCTTATCTGTTCTGGTGATCACTTCCTGTCACACATCATCCCACTGATGTCAGGGTCAATTATGATAAGTAAGTGATCATCAACCAAAGTAAAAGTTGTACAGTAATGCTTAAAATGAGCTGGGGGATATGCCAACTATTTCATTATAAATATATTATGATTAGGGTAGTTTAACAGTTAAATATACTTTCTGTTTTGTCTGGCAGCTTTAAGGACAGCTGTGTCCAGAAAAGTTCTGTGTATTCCAGAAGTGTGAAGTCAGAAAGCAGAAAAGTGGAGGAAGAAAAAATTAAAAACTACAAGTGCAGCCTTGACTGCAGTGAAGTCAATACGAAACCGGCATGTGTCTGGTAGTCAGCAAATGCCAATAGCAAATACTCCCATAGATCACTCTCACAAAACATATCTTTTCTCCTCATGCTTCTCATTGTTTTACTTTTCACATATAAGTTTACTGTTCCAAATATGAAATACATTAACTTAATGAGAAGAGAATAAAATCTTTTAAATATTTTTTTTTGATTCTCCACCTAAAGTAAGATTATTTGTCATTTATGTATGTATTTACTGTTTATCAAAAGTACTCTGATATTTAGCTCTGTTTCAAAGGAAGTCAGGCTAACAATAAATGCATGAAAGTGAAACTTTGTACCTGTTTTAAGAGCAGTTTATGGTCCCAGATTCTACTAGTCTCCTTGATATTCTGTCTCCAGCATATTTCTGCCCTTTGTTTAAAAGGGTGGCAGTGTTCCATGGTAAATCCAATCTGCATTTTGAATAGCTACACATTAATGATACTCCTATCTATAGAGAGAGCAGTTAGGTGAGTAATATCTTTTATTGGACTGACTTCTGCTAGTGAAAGACAAGCTGCACAATGCTCTTCTTCAGGTCTGGGAAAGGTATGCAGAGTGTACTATAACGCGGAATAGATTGGCTACAAAACCACAGCAAACATTCTTATTTATTGAAACAAAAAAAGAAGTCCTGTGGCACTTTTAAAGACTAACAAATTTATCCTTTTTTGTTTTGCTGAACTAGACTAACAGGGTTACCCCTCTGTTTCCTATTTATTATCATTCCTAAAATAGATTCATTAGCTCAACAGTAGTTCACCTGTAAATGAAACATTTAGAAGAACAAGGCAGATATTTTCAGAGCCACCTATTTGATTTGAATGCCTGGCTCTTATAATATTATAAATATTGTGTTAGTAAATTAACACACAAATGGGAAATGGAATTGAAAATCCTACCTTAAAAGTCCACGCACAAGTAATGTACAGAATTGAACTCACGCGCTCAAAAACTCTGAGCTAAAATTCAAATTTAAAATCATGCAACTGCTTCAGCAAGAAATATGATGGCTGGGAGTTGAACCCATGACATGCAGTGTTTGGGAATAGTGATAGATTTAAAGCATTACAAAAGTAAAGTCACAATTTAAACATTGAAATGATTGACATGGCCTGTAACAATGCAAGTTTCAATCTTATCAATGTTCCTGAACTCTAGTCCAGTGGTTCCCAACCTGGGTCTGCAGCGCTGCTCCCCCCTGGGGCTGGAACCCAGTTGTGGCCACGATGCTTCCACCAGGGCTGGATCTCAGCAGGGCTGAGGGCCGCAGAGGACTGGACACTGTCCCCACTTGCCAGCTGCCAAAGCCGGCAGCAGCGTGGCTTCCCTCCCCTCCAGGGGCTGCCTGCCCCCCAGTTCGCTGCAGGAGTTGGCTGAGAGCCATGGCTGTGGCAGCCCCGGCTGTCCGGCAGGGGGATGGGGCTGTGGGCAGCTCCCGGGCAGGGGTGGTGAGCCATCGCCATGCGCTGCAGCCGCTACAGCCCCACTCTCCTGCGAGAAACAGAGGCTGCTGTGGGTATGGCCCCCTGCTCAGGAGCTGTCTGCAGCCCCATTCCTCTGCTGGGGAGAGGGGTCCCCTGGGCAGGGGCCATGACCACAGCACCCCCCCCCCACAGCAGTAGAATGGGGCCGCAGCAGCTGCAGCGCGTGGCTATGGCTCCCAGGCCTGGGAGCCGCTGCAGCCTCATTCCCCTGCCGGAGCACGGAGGCTGCCGCAGCCATGGCCCTCTGCTGGGCTGGACCCTGCTCCCCAGCAGGATAGTGCTGCGGGCCACATTCTGCCCCACCCCACCCCGGGGGCCAGATTCTGCTGCAGCGCGCCACCGTGGAGCAGCAGCATGCACGGGGGCCCTAAAACTTTTTTTTCCTTTCTCAGGAGTACCCAGCCTTACAAAGGTTGGGAACCCCTGCTCTAGTCAGTCCATTTGGGGACTGATAATCACAGTTTCATTGGTGTAAATGATATTGGTGAATAGCTGCCCATTGGGAAACAGAATGAAAGCACACATTCAGGTCATACAGCTTTGTGACCTGATCATGCAAATACTCATAGATGTGTTTTAATCAGGCAAATAGTCACTAGGTTTGATGTCACTATTCCCAGGGACCAATTTGAATCAGTCACCTGGAATTTAAAGGTTGCCTATTGCATTTTCAGCCCTCTCATCTATATAATCTCCCCCTCTGTAATCTTAATTAATTCTCAGTAGTATTTAAATATTTTAAAAGCAAAGGTGTATCGGATTTGACAAACTCATGAAGTCTTTGCAATCTGTTATGAAACTATTGAAGCATAAAGTATATACATTTAGAAACATTTGAAACTATATTTATATTATATTATGCATACTATCTTATATAATATACTATTGTATTAAAATTACAATTAGATATTTAATTATATATACTTCTATATAAGCATGTATAATTATATGGAATTGTAATCTTAATACAATATAACAGATAAAATATATTATATAACACATTATAATATATTGTATAATATACTATGCATACTATAATGTAAATATATTTTTTAAATTATATATATATATATATATACATATAAAACAATAAAAACATATCTCAACCTATTTGGGGCCTAAACATCCTAAGAGCTTCCTCACCGAGTCTGTCTTTCATGACCTATGGAGAACCATGAAACAATGACAATTGCTTGGCCTCCCCCACCCTCTAAACTAAGCCATTACTCTGATTAAGGACTGTGACTCTGTACTGTCCATTTTTAAAATATAAAGCCATTCGTTTGCAGTAGAAGTGTCAAGTAAATATAACTAACCTGTAACCACTTACCTTTTTGGTCTTTCAGCACTCACACACGAGGCTCCTAACATTGCAACAGTGTATGTGTCATTTCAGTCAGCTGTGGATTTTGTACAATTGAGCTGTAATCCCTTGAAAGTAAGGTTTTGTCATGGAAATGCTGACACAAACTTAATTGAAGCAGAGTGAATGGCATCACAAGGAGATATGTGCCAGTGAAGCACAGCCTCAATCGCATGGATTGCTGTGTACGCATTAATGACAAAAGGGAATCCAGGAGCCTGAAAATTCTCCAAAGTATTTGAAAGGCCATCATGAATTGTGAGTGCCTTGCATGTTTTTGTTGGTGTGTGTGTAGCACTGTATGCTGTTATTCATTCTAGGTTAAGCTTTCTGTTCTGTCTAAGAAGTGGGCCTTGTAAAAAAAAAAAAAAGGCGATCAGTGCTTTTGCAGATATTTGTATGGCAGGCAGCTACACAGCAGCAACTTCTGTAATCCCTTCTCTTGCAGTTAGAGCTACTAGAAAGACTTAATAATATCCCAGAGGCAAAGATGAAACAGTATCTCTACAGCTACTGTTTGCTGTAGAGAGCTTTTGAAGTCAAACTTAAGATGTCTTTATTTCCCTACCAGAAAGAATTTTTTGCCCTCCTTTACTACACTGTTGTTATGATGATGACTTTTTCTCAAAAAAAAAAAAAAAAAAAAAGAAAAAGAAAAAGAAAAAAAAATTCAAGGTGCAGAAACACACCCATGAAGGATTAAGAAATGTGAAAGGCTTTTCAGCAGGGACTGTTGGAATCCGTAAGTACAGTTTGTCACTGAGGAAACCTGGAGCCATTCTGGCAGTATTCTCAATGTGAAAACTTACATTCTCCTTGAAAGGTTTAGGGCAGGCACAATTTTCACTAGCTGCTTACGACTGACTGTGCAGGGTTTTAACTGTCATTTTAAAATTAAGTCTAATTTAGTTCATTCTTTGGCTCCCCATTTAGATTTTTTTTTCCTTGAGTAAGAAAAAAAAAAAAAAAACTAGAGCAATGATGAAATTAAGGGCCAGATAGATCAGGGGTCTCAAACTCAAATCACCATGAGAGCCAGTACATTAGCCTGACAGCCGCACCACTGAAAACTTTTCATACAATGATACAAAGCACAGTCAAAATGAAAAAATGAAGAGTGACATATATTTAACACTAACAATCAATTTATTAATTTTAATAAACTATACTGCAAAAACCTATTGGTGATTTTTAGTCATTCATTTTAAATTTTGCATTATCAATTATTTTAGAAATTCCAAGTGTCATTGTGGGCCTCAAGAAATAACTTTGGGGGCTGGGAGTTTGAGACCCCTGAAACAGATAGAGAAGAGGGCTGATGTACAGCTTATGCATAGGTTTATGGAATACATCTAGACAAATAACTGGTTTTGTATTTTGGTGGATGTTTCATTTAAAAATGTTAAAATTCTATATTTCCTTTTTTTTTCTTTTTGAATTTATTTTCCACCAAAAAAATTAAATAAACACAAATTACAAATATTTCATTTGACTGGAATCTGCATTTTCACAATAAAATGTTTTGGTTGAAAACTTTCTCTCTGCTTTACCAAGAAGGAAATGAAGCCCAGGATCACAGCTCAGGTACTCAAATCACCAAGGGAATAAGACACTATGAAGATATAATGAACTGCTTTAAAAGCAGCAAAGGATGTGGATGCAGAGAAACACATCAGGGTGGATGCAAAGAAATAAATCTCTACATCACACTGTTTTCTGTCCCATTTTCCCCAGTATTCAGAAAGGTTTCCACTGTTGAATATGATTCAAGCCACAGTAAAAATAAAAAAATATTTATCTTTTGGGGGAGTTATCTAATTCCTTCAAAACTATTTGAAACATGAATAGTAATATAGGCAAAAACTGCAATTATTGGAAATATGTGCTTAAAATATTATGATGGTAGCACCATGGAAATCAAAGGATCTGTCCTGATTTCCATCAGGTAATGATTCAGTCCAGTGTGAAGGAATTATACGTTTGTATTTATTGTACATAATTTAATGCTGTTACTGTTCCCATAAGAGCAGCCAGGAAAAGGAGACACGAACAGCTAAGAAGATACATATCATTTATTTTATCTACTTCCGAGGAACAGCAGAAAAGCTGCAGAAAAAATGGCATAGGATGGTTTCTGTGTCTCACAAAATAAAAACCTTAAACATTATTCATATTGTTTTGGTACCTCCTACACACAAATCAGAAGTTAACTCTTACTGGATTTTTTCTGTGTCAACTCTGAGTAAAAACTGAGCCTTAATCTACACTTGAGGGGGTTTTCAGCGACAGTTGACCAGCAGATACGCAAGGCATGTAAAATGCCTTGCATATCTTCTGGTGACCTTCTAAGCCTCTGGGACACAATGCTGAAAGCCGACCACAAATAGCTTGTGGTCGGCTTTCAGCTATGTCTTCTAGCAGGTGGGACTTCTGGCGCCAACTTCCAGAGTGCAGCAGTGAGTTCATACTCGCTGCTAATTGCGCCCAGAACATCAGGCTCATGGCAGTGATTTTGCTGCCATCCTTGAAGACACACCCTGAGTCAAAGTTTTCTGTGTTGTCTTCAGTGAGGGACTTGCCTGAATTAAAAGTGAAGGTCTTCAGAATTCACCTGTTGAGTAGACTCTCTAGGGAGGGAACACTGCTCTTCTTTTCTTTCTTGTAAGAGTTGGTGTCAGCTCCTTCCACAGAAGCATTTGCTTCCAGCCACCCTCCATCCCCCACCAGCATTCCCTTTGGTGAGATGGTGGATCAGACATGCAGAGCGGGTAGAACAGCTAGGATAAGCAAGGCTTGCATTGTATCTTCCAGTCTCCAGAAAAAATGTAAACCACTGGTGAATGAGTGTTGCAGGCTCTGATCAGGCATAGAGAAGAGATTACTGACCAATGGGTTATGCAAACAAAGTGAAAAACATTACAAATTTCCTCAGGTCCAAGCACCAATGACAGCTGAGCCTCATGGGGCCAGACCCCATGCAAAAAGTCAGGACCTTCATGTGAATGAACCTGAAATCCCAGGAGGTCTGCAGGCTTTGTGGGATGGATTCCAGGTTCTTCTGTGGAAAATCCAGGCAAAGTTTTCCTGACAAAAGAATATCCAGTAACCTTAGAGAGGGGAAACATCGTGGCTTTTCCTGAGTTTTATGTATCTACATAGGAATATAACAGACCTGAATAAAGACTCACTGCTTTGACCTCTTAATGGCTTACAGTTTGATTAACCCATACGCAGCACATACAATGTCAGGAAGGGCACAAAGAGCTTTCTTCCTTACACCCCTGAAAAGGGGCTAACAATGACCTGTGAGGAGCTGCCTTCTAGTGCCCCTCTGATTAATACCGTGTGATTTCTATAACCAAGTATTACACAACATCTGATTACACAAGCTGATTTCTGTCACACTTTATCTTGGATTTTATACCACTCTGACACTAAGAAAACTAAAACCCAGAGTTTTTGCTGAACTGAATGTGAATGTTAACAAGGCACTCATGATAATTTGCCTGTATTATCTCTTTTGTTAGCAAATTCAAGATAAATCTGAGAATGGGAATGTTGATCCATTTCAAATGCTTCCCAACCTCTGCAATCAGTCAAGAAGAATTTTGTGATTGATAATACATACTGCGACACAGTCTGGATTTATTAAGCATCCATATGTCAATAATTGCAACAATCCATTTGAGATATGCTACATTGAGTACCAATAGAAAGGTAATAATTTCCAAAGAATGATTATAATGTTTACATGTAGGTGTCATATCTGTATTAGAAGTTATGAATATGTTTGTTAAATCTGTGTTTTAAATTGTGATCCTGGGAAACACCCCAGACAGCATGTATACAGCAATTGGCTCCTTAATGGTCCATTAAGGAAGCCCACAGCTACAACTGGTCTAGGAAGAAACCTGATGAGGCAAAGGACTTGCCCATGGGACAGTAGACTCTGTTTCTAAGAAATCACACACACAGCATGGAAAATGACATATAAAAGCAGCTGCATCTGCATCCATTTTGTCTTCAGTCATTTTTTAGTCTGTGCAGCTCTCAACCAGTACTTACCTCTGGATCTACTGATTTTCAGTTGAAGCTGTGGGATGAAGAACTTTGATCCACCCTGGTACCGGCTGTATACCAAATGAACTGTACAAGTCTGCAATCTCCAAATTCTATCAAGAACTCAATTTACATGGTCGGGGGTGGGGTGTGTTAGTCTAGTTCAGTAATACAAACCAGGAGTCCTGTGGCACTTAAAGACTAACAAATGTATTTATTGCATGAACCTTCATGGGAGAGAATTTTAAACTTTGTATCTATGTGATTCACTTTGATCCCTTAACAATATTCTCATAGTCTGTTTCTTTCTGTTTATAATACATCTTTAGTTTTAATTACTACAGGATTGGCTGACAGTGTGGTAATTTGGGTTAGATCCAAGTTTATATTTTTCTGGCAATGTGGCTGACCCTTTGGGATCAGAACTGTTTTAGTAAAGACATTGGAGTTTTAAAAAATCAAGCAGTCCTGTGGCACTTAAAGACTAACAAATTTATTTATTGCATGAGCTTTTGTGGGAGAAAAATCCCACTTTGTCAGATACTTGGAAGCTCCCCTGTCATGCAATAAATAAATTTGTTAGTCTTTAAAAGTGTTGCAGGACTCCTCATTTGCTTTAGTTTGTTACTGATTGTGAAAGTTTATCCCACCAGTACTGGGAGAATTTGCTCTTTTTTTGCAGCCTGCCCTGATCTTTGCATTTTCATGTGGTTATCCCAGGAGGCCCAGGTCACACATACCATCAATTGGAAAGTTGCTGAGGGAAAAACCTGGAGGATTGGGCAGTAGGGGAAAAATCATTAGAGCCTTTTGGCATCAAAGAAAAGGGATAGGTTCCCATATTGAGGACCATTTCAGGCTTTGGAAACTGAGGAGACAATACAACTCTGTTTTTTCCCCTAACTGTTCTGGTCAGGAAAGATGATTTGAAACTTTTCAAGGATATTAACATGTATTTTCTAGCCTCAGAAAACCAAAATCACAACCAGCTGCCTATGACTCCTCTACCAGTGTCCATCTTTTCGTTCAACAATAGTGGATAAACACATTAACAGGATGATTCTGCTATAATGTAATGCAAAATTAAAAAGAAAATAAACCTGCACAATATCTCCAGGATTATCTCCTATGGCACCATTTCTGCACTGAAGTATAATAAATTTGTATGAATAGATAATGGAGAGATACTAGTGGGTTGTAGATTTTCCATCCACCTGCCTGCTGTCTAGACTTTGCTTAGAGCTGTTAATCCTTTCTCTGCAGTGCTCCTAATCTACCTAACTGTGTTCTGACAATCTTTCCAGCTATGTATAATATCCTGGTACTTTGTCCTGGCCTGCTGTCTGAAGCAGCATGTCTCCACCTGCCAGCCTTGCCACAGGGCTTCAGGCTTTCATGATTTTTTTTTCCCTGACAGCAGCCGTTCATTGTCCATATCTCTCTGATGCTCTTTTTCCGGACTCTGCTTCAATGATGCTTTGGCTTGTTTTTCTTTCTTTGATTCACAATGGGCAGTTTAACATTGTGAATAGCATGAATGTACCTTTCATAAATACTGTGCCAGTTGGCCCACTCCATGCCACTTGGAAGGGGCTCAGCATTTTGGCTGCTAGTCTATCAGTGGATTTTAGTTTAGAGCGACACCACCTGACTGCTCTAGTAGTACATAAAATTATTGCAATAGTAAGAGTTACTTCTTTATGACAGCACATGACAATGAATGTTTGGGTTGAATAAGATGGTGTAAGAGATGGTGTTTTCCTTTAAAACAACTTTTTGGTTGATGATAACAGCTATTAATTTAGGTATTCTACTACAATTTTTTGTGCATACCCTTAATAATAACTGTTTAATCATTATCAGATTTGCAGACTATATTGTTGCGTCTCAAGTGAAAAAAGAAAAGCCAGAAGTGCAACGTGAAGGTGCCACTGAGGATTCATTAACTTACTGGCAGCTACGGTACTTATTTTTACAGATGATACAACAGCTTCAGTAAAGTGTGGAGTTACTTATATTTGCATGAACATGTCTTTGACTTAAATTTTCAGGAAGTCTATTGGGTGATTTCTAGTAATTTTATTCTCTTTGTTCTCACTTTAAAATTCTCACTGATTGAGATGTTCCATATCATTTTGGGTAGTGTTAATTTAATTATTTCTTATCTCTAGAGGTCTTAAGCATGTTGGTGTAGCTGGCATTAATTATTTAATAAAAGAGAAAATGATCTGAACACCAGGATGCAGTCTAGCTTGAAGTCATTTCTTTTTTAAATCTTACCCTTAATTTCATCCCATTTTTACAGACTTCAGAAAGAAGTACTTCTTACCTGCATATTGCTGTTAGATGAAGCAGGGATCAAAACAAAGGGACATGAACTTCATAATTAATAATCTGCTTCATTCATTAATGCTTTGCTTGTCAGCACCTGTCAGATTTGTAATACTTCCCTGTGAAGCATGATAGACAATGCAGAAGTCCTAAAAACTCATGAGACCCTGGAACGAAATGTCTGTGAATAAACAAAAAGCATTGGGTATGTTTACACATATCTTTTAAATCAAAATAAGACTGGTTATTTTGATTTAAAAAAGATTAGTTCCACATGACATTTTCTTGTTTCAAAATGATGAGCTCCACCATTTTGAAACAAGAGACATTATTTTGAAATAGCTTAAACCTACTTTAATTCGAATTGTTTGTTATTTTGAAATGGTTATTTTGAAATAATGCCGTTCAGATGTGTTATTTTGAAATACTGTTATTTTAAAATAACACTTTTGTCCTTCTCCTTCCCAGGGTGCCTTCCTTTTTGTATATATTGGGTGAGGGCATGGCCCAGTGAGGGGGCCATGTTGCCACACCTCCCATGCTGCCTCCCTCCAGATTCGAAATAGCAAGTCCTGTGTCTGGACTTGTTATTTTGATTTAAGGTTGTTGCTTATTTCAATTTAAGTTAATTCAAATTAAGGATTTTATTTTGAATTAACTTATTTTGATAAAACTTAAATCAAAATAAGCATGTGCGTGTGGACATAGCCGTTATGTTCATACTGGGATGTCAAAAAATAATTAAGATCAAATGTAGAGTTTGGAAGATCCATATCTATCTATCTATCTATCTATCTATCTATCTATCTATCTATCTATCTATCTTTAAAACTGCACTTGTCCTACTCAAAATTTATATAGATTCCAGTGACTTAATTAATCCAAACCTGAAGAAAATTCAATATTAATAAATATATATTTTGGGAGAGAATCAGGAAATTAGTTTTTCTCAGGTTTTCTAGTTAAGTGACCTTCTAAGAGGTATATTTTCCACAATGACTGCACGTGCAGTGCACTGTAACTCCCACTTGCAATTGATAAAATCTTCAGCATAAATAAACTTTGGAACAGATGTTCAGTACCAAAATGTAATGATTATAGGGAAAGCATGATAACTGTCTACAAGTACATAAAGGAATGTTATAAGAGGACTGGGAACAATCATTCTCATTAACCAGCAAGGACAGAAAAAAAATAATAGCCATTATCTGTAGGTAGCTAATTTCAGGTTAATTTTAGAAAATCTTTAATTATTATACTGAGGTTAAATAATGAATTGATTTCCAGATTAGATTATGAGAGTATCATCATTTCAGATATTCAAAGGTATATATTGGTACCTATATCTCACAGAAATAAGGTAGATGGTTATTCTATGATTCTTCGTGGAAACAGTGGGTTACTTACCAGTAACCGTCCTTCTTTGAGATGGGTTGCTTGGATCCATTCAGCAATAGGTGTCGCCGTGCCGGAGCGCCAGATTGGTCAGAAAAACTTTTGTCCTAGCCTGTCAGGAGAGGGTAGGCGGCCACCACCCCCCACGCCACCCAGTGGCTATATATATGGCAGCCTCCCGGCACCTTCCCAGTTCCTAGGAGTTGCCAACTCCAGTGCACATGGGTCAGACGGACTAAGTCACCTACACCAGGTATTTGCAACAGCACGAAACGACTAACATAGAGGGAATCACGTTCAACTGCTGTACCTGAGGGTCTAGCTTGAGGTATGAAGGCCAGAGGTAAATCTGGCCACCAGACACTTCAGCATAAACTTTACAAAGCATTCAGGAGCCTTAGGGATACCGAGCTGGTCATGACAGTCACTGCCCACGCAGAGAGCAATAAGAGGGGATAAGATATCATCCCTCCAACCAGCCACGCAAAGAGCAACAGAGGTTGTTTCGAAATAAGAACTGCCATGGCCACACGACACACGGCCATTTCGAAACAAGCAAACCGCTTGTTTCGAAATGGCTGCTGTTGTTTCAGAATGGCTAAAACCTCATATGGTTTCGAAACAGGGTTGCACTGCACCCTGCGGGTGCTTGCAATCCCCTCCCCAAGCGAAATAGCAGGTCCACAATGTGGACCTGCTATTTCGCTCCCTTATTTTGAGGACAAAGTTTTTGTCCTTCAAAATAAGGTGTTTCGAAATAAAAAGTTATTTTGAAACAGCTTGTTTCAAAAGTCTTGTTTCGAAACAAGCCTGCCCTGTGTGAACATAGATTTAGACTAATGCAGCAAAAAAAAAAAAAAAAAAAAAGACCACCACAAGGAGTCATGTGACACTTTAAGACTAACAGATTTATTTTTCGCATGAGCTTTCGTGGGAGAAAATCCCACTTTGTCAGATGCTTAGAAGATGGGTGAACTTACAGAATGGAATGAAAATAAATGCAAGGTGGTGTAAAACATAGGATCAGATCACACAGTAACAGCACATCAGAGCAGTAAGGTGCTGGGTTCAATTCCCAGGGGGTTGGACTTGATAATCTCATGAGGTCCCTTCCAGCTCTATGATATGATTATAAGTTGTTAGCTTCAAACCATGGGAAGCCTGAAGTCAAATTACCTTTTGTAATGGGAAAAGAACCCGTAGTCTCTTTCACAGAATTTAATCTGCATATTAATTCGAGTTCAGCTGTTTATCTTTGAAGCCTTGATGTCCCAGCCACATCTCTGATGACGGTCATTAACAAATCATTTATCAAGTGATTAGAAAGATGGAAGTGCTCAGCAACTGGTTTCTTTGTTTTGTGATGTCTGATATCAGCTCTGTGTTCATTTATTTTTTTGTGCAGCGATTGTCCTGTTTCTCCAATGTATAAAGGTGTTGGGGCCTTTCTGGCACATGATGGCATAGATCACATTAATAGATGAGCAGGTAAATGAGCCTTTGATTGGAGTAGCAGGCTCGATTAGGACCTATGATGGTATCTGTTGTGCAGATATGTGGGCAGACTTGGCAGCGTGGTTTGTTGCAGGGGCGTTTGCCTGCTTCAGTGTTTCTGTTGTTAGATTTGTAGTTGCTGGTGAGTATCTGTTTAAGATCGGGTGGCTGTCTGTAGCTGAGGAGAGGTCTGTCTCCCAAGGCTTGAGAGAGAGAGGGATCATCTTTTAGAATAGGCTGTAGTAGATGACTTCGGGGAACCTGTCTAGCTCTGTCAGTTTGTTTTCCTACTTCATCTACTACAGGAGAGGCCCAAGAAAGAAAACAACAGAACACCACTAGTCACCACATACAACCCTTAAGTCAGACCTCTACAACAGATCATTAAGGACCTACAGCCTATTCTAAAAGATGGTCCCTCTCTTTCTCAAGCCCTGAGAGAAAGACCAGTGTGGGGGCGGAATGCAACACCAGACCTTCAGCGGTGTTACAGAGCCCTGACCTGGGAGTCTTCTTACATTTCGGAAGAAATACTCCAGACACACAAGGCACTTGCAAGCCAGCAAGGTGGGCTTTAGGAAGTACTGTTGGCCTTGGTTGTCTTATAAAGACTCAGGGAGGCAAACCTTCCTGTTGTCCCATCCAGTTCCTCCCAGGATTCCACTACCGAGACGACCATGTGGAGAAAAATGGAGGTGATTAAAGCAGAGATTATGATGCCTCCAACTAGACACATAGTTGTGACAACCTGGAGGCCTATGGAATTAGAAGATATCAGGGGTGTCACTGGTGCTGGGCATGTGCCCTGAATCTGGCATCAGTGCCCTGCGTCTGGCGGGGCCGCCTCTCCCGGTCTCTGGCCCAATTGGGCGGGAGATCCTGGGCCCAGCTGCCCGTGGCCACGGCGGCCCAGTCCCCTGTTGGGAATCCAGGGCTCAGCCACCCGCGGCCGCGGAGACCACTCCTGGCTCCGTCCCCAGCCAGGGATCCGGGGCCCAGCCACCCGTAGGTTGTGGCAGCCCCATCCCCGGTGGGGGATCTGGGGCCTAGCTGCCCATGGCCGCAGAGGCTGGTCCTGGCCCCGTCCCCCACTGGGGGCGTGGCCTGCAGCCAGGGGGCATGGCCTGGGCTGGTGCCCCAAGTGCTTTCCCAGGCCAGAGATGCCCATGGAAGATATATTGATTTATTTGGCCTTGCGTGTCCAGGCACTGGCAGGTGTGATATGGGCCCCTAGCTATGACGCACCTATGTGCAAGTCAGGGATGCAAGCTCGTAAGAGGGAAAAACCTACCCCTCTGAGTGATAAGGCTTAGCCGAGAAGGCAGTGATCTTCTGCGAAGACCATCTGGTGGAGATATGATGCTCACAAGGCATGGTCAGTGATTCCACAGGTGTACCCTGGATATTTGGGAATCCGACAAGAGTGACCTATGTTGTTATCCAGTCTTACCTGGGATAGAATTCCATCAAGGGAAAAACAACTGTTTTCTGATTTTCCATACAAATCGAACATCAGGATTGGTAGATTATGCTTCGAGAAGTAAGCAGATAGAGAAGCCTTAACAATCTCCTGTGGTGGGAGTGTGATGCAAGTTCTACCAACGGCTTTTGGACCTGAAGGAGGTCCTGCAGGGGAGACAAATCTTGCCCATCAGGCACCCGGGCAACAGTGCCCTGGGCAACCATGGATCTCTGGTCATCCCCGGGGGAGAGAGCAAATAAAAGCCTTGTGTGGACATACCCACAGGATATAACCCGGATGGGTGACGGCTATGTGTGGAGCCACACGATGCGCAGCAAGTCTGTCAGTGAGCCATCACTGCTGGACAGGCTAAGGGATAATTGGGAGGCATAAGGCGGGTTTCCTCCCATTCTGACAGGAAGGGTGGGAGTGGGGGAGGGTAGTATTGCCTCTTCTCCGGTGAATCCCATTGACCTAGTTGAATCTAGGTCAGGTATCCGGAGTTGCTGCTTCAGGAGTGGGAAGCAGGAGGGGACCCTGCTTCGCGGTGGGGGACACTCCGTTCAGGGAACCCAATCCCCCTAGCAACTGTGATAATAGATGCTTTGGACTCAGGTTAGGGAGGGGTGGAGAGGTACCACCACCTTCCTGGAAGAGTGGAGCCTAATAGGAACTCCCAATCAAAGATATTCCGGAAAGATACAAATCAGTCTCGAAGAGACAGGACAAGTTCTAGGCCATTACAGGTTGTTTTCTCCTTAGGGAGGGAAGGGGGAAAAACGAGGAACAAGGTAGAGATTCATGAATGACTCTGCCTCAGTAACCCCCTCCAGGGCCTAGAGCAGTGGGCAGTAAATGATACCAAGCGTCATGCTCCCGTCTAACAGGCGGGATAATTAAATAGAATCTATAGTCCTGCGGAGGTCACAAAGGATCTACTGGGACCAACTTAGGCATGCACACCTACTGGTTTTGTAGGGGTGGGAAATGTGTCCAGAGGGTCCGTCCCAAGCTCAAGGTGCAGCAGCAGGTCCTACCTGTTGCAGGGCAGGTGACAGACTGGCAAAGGGGTTTCCCAGTCATCTGTTGGACACATGCGTCTCCGCAAATTGGAGGTATCTGTAGCTTTGACTAGAGCTACTAGCTGGTTCGCCCTTGGCTCAGTGAAGGTCTCCCTAATGCCTTAGGAGCGGGAGGGATCGCTGGCTGAAGCAATACCAGGGAGGGCAGATGGGGGGGGGCTTTTCTTCCCCTTCTCATATTCTTTACCTGTTTCCTTCCTCTGATGATAGCCCTAAGGGCAGCAAGAATTAAGGACTGCCTGCGGGAGTGAAGCCGCAGCCTCGGTTGAGTCCTTAGTGATCGAGGTGGGCTTGGGTCACAGGGTTAGCACCCTCCTAGAATCAGCAGAGCAAGATTAAGACCTGGCTCCTCCCCATCCATGCTGAAGAAGTGGGGAGGGTGGGGCGGGAGGGTGTGACGGCCCTAAGGAATTCCCCCTTATCTAGTAGAGGAAGAAAGGGAAAGAAATTTTGCCTACCTTCTTGAGAGGCCATGGGAATATCCAGTCTGTTGAGAGCCCCCAGTGAGGCAGTCACAGATTAGTTAGAATAGGCTCCCTTTCCCTGCAGAGAAAGAGAGGGAGGAAGGGTCTTCTGACCGGGCCCCAAGTTACTAATTGAAAGGAGGGACTAAGTCACTACCCATGAGTCTCCATGGAAAACGCAGGTGGGGTGGGTCTTAAGCCTGTTGGCCATATGTGGACAGGGGGCTTGGGAGGGGCCCTGATGGGAGAAGGCCGAAGTATTTTACCTCTCCCCTTGGGTCACGCGTGGTACCCACTACTGCCAGGGTCTCGGGCAGGAACAAGGCGTTGCCGCCAAACAGCAGGTCAAGTGCCACTTGCTGCGAAGCAGGGGCCACTCTGGCTTCCCTGAGCCAGGTCGCTCAATGGATGGTTACAGCTGAGGTCATGGTGCGGGCTGCTGTATCTGTTGCATCCTGGGATGACAGAAGGAGGTCCTGAGAGATTATTCTTCCCTCCTCTAGGAATGCATTATATTCTTCCTTGGCCTCTGGTGGGAGCAGATGTCTCAACTTTGAGAAGGAATCCCACACATCCAGCATGTATCTGCTGGTTAGGGCCAGCTTGTTTGCAACCCGTAGTCGGAAGGCTAGGAGAAGTAGACCTTATGCCCTAGAAGTTCTAACTCCCTTGTCTCCCTTGATGCTGGGGGGCGGGTCGCTGGGGGGTTCACCCGGGCCCAACGCCATTTCACCACATCCTGGGGTGGGACTGGGTGGTCAATAAGGGAGGGGAACTCTGATCCCGGGACTCTATACTTGAGGCCAGCCATGTCTGACACCGGGGAAATGGAACCCGGGTTCTGCCTTTGGGAGGAGGCGAGGTCCCAGACACTGGGGTGGAGGGGAACCATAACCAGTTCCGCTGAAGAAAACACTGGCCCAAACAGGGTATACAAGGGGGGCTTGGAGGATTGCACCTCCATCCCTAAATGGGCTGCGGCGTGGCCAATAGGTCAAAGTGTGGCGATAGGTCACCTGTATAGGAGCCCGGTACCAGGGGGAGAATGGTACTGGGTGCCCTCAGCGGGACTGATGATGACAACGACGTCTCATGTGGGGACCATTCGTGAGGGCAGAAGTGAAATGGGGATGGTGTCGAAACATGGCGCCGAGGCCGCTTGGAGCCCCTTGAAGGACCTTCCTTGGGACTTGAGCAAGAGGAAGCACCTTGTGATCCTCGAGGTGGTACCAGGGACGGCAAAGTTATATGTTGCCACAGGGAAGGTTCTACCATGCCCAGGCCTGAAGGAGTAATGGGTGGTGGGGTTTGGTTGCCCAAGGTCAGAGGGGGGGATGGAGAGCGGTGCCATTCATGATGCACCCAGGCCTTTGATATGAAGACCAGCTTGCCCCTCCTAACCGGTACCAGGGAAGGAGGTGTGGGCAACAAAAGGAGTGCCTGTGCTGCCTCCACCACCTCCAGTGTTGTTGGGATCGGGAGCAACCCTGAACGGACTTGTGGCGAGCCCCCACAAGAGAGACAGGGCTGCCTGTGTGAAGTGGCACCGGGGAAGAGGGTGAAGTTCGACCCTGCAGTGCCGAGGATGGCTGGTGCCAAGGCGGGCATGGCAATGTCAATATGGGGCTGAAGCGAGCCTGGGGTACCAGAAGTGACTCAGAGTGGTGCCTGGGCGGCCCCTGTACTGTTAGTACGGGGCTGCTGCGAGCTTGCAGTGCCAGCGGTGATCTAGAACGGTGCCGGGGTGAGCCAGGTGCCAGTGAACTGTGTTGGCGCCGAGGTACTGAAGTCGGTACCAAGCTCGGCCTCCTGCAGCCTCTGTCTTGATGGTGCTGGGTAGGGCCCAGTGCCAAGCTGGCTTGTGGCACTGAATGGGCTCCTGAAGCCTCGGGAGAGGAGTGCCGAACCTGTTCAGAGGCTAGGGTGTGGCGCCTTTGCTCCTTATCCTTGATTGTCCTCGGTTTGAAGGACAGGCATATGGAGCAGGCAGTGACCAGATGGTCTTCACCTAGGCACAGGAGGCACTTCCTGTGGCGGTCGTCCTGGGGGAAGGCCTTGCCACACTCAGTGCAGGGTTTAAACCCTGGCATGGTGATAAGTGTATCTCAGTGTTCCGGCTCAAACGTTGGAGTCCTCTTTGGTGGAACTATGTCCACGGAAAGGTGCTCCTAGTTGGGCGTGAAGCTCATACAAACGCGGACAGGCTGTTTGCTTTCGCAAGGTGCGGACATTCCAGATCCAATGCATAAGGTGGAAGAAATAAAACTGGGGAGGGGTCGGGACGCAGCCATATATATAGCCACTGGGTGGCGTGGGGGGGTGGCTGCCTACCCTCTCCTGACAAGCTAGGACAAAAGTTTTTCTGACCAGTCCGGCGCTCTGGCATGGAGACATCTATTACTGAATGCATCCGAGCAGCGCTCAAAGAACTTTCATATACCAAGAGACAAGTTGCTGTAGAGGGGCCTGATTCATTCCTTTTTATGTTCATTTATACAAAAGCAACTAGTAAAAGAATGATCAATCATTGTGCACATAAGCTCTTGAAAATTGGAGGGGGCTTTGTTTTCTATTTTTGACATTTTTTTTTGTTACACATACCTGTTTTACTCCAAAATTTGATTTTTCTATTCAACCCCTCCCCAAACAACCAAAAGGTGTTTAATCAGAATGTTAATGTTTTGGAACAGGGGTAGGATTCTATACAGCTTTAGGACATTTACAGTTTCTCTCCAAATTTTTTGATATTTTGTCAAAAATCTTTTTTTTTTTTTTTTTTTTAGTTTTTCAACAAAGGCTGAAATTTGCCAAATAAAAACCCAAATAAATAAATTTGCCAAATAAAAATATTTTTTTCCAAACAGCTCCACTTTGTACCTTTTATGGTCAGTCTTCTTTTATTCATATTCTAGACAGGGTATTTTAGAAGCAATTGTGAATTATTTCAGTAAGTGAATGTTCCTACAAGGTTTGATGGGAACTTTGCCAGTGACTTGAACGGAAGCAGAACTGACCCCTCAAATAACTTGAAAGGTTTGATTTTGAAACGGTTATTAGGTGGCAAACTATCAAAGATGTAGTACACTCACCAACTGTAAAAATATGTGACCAATGGAAGAGATATTGTATCTCCAATAAGTTCTTTATTATAAATGGTTTTATGCACATATTTATATCTTGACTGTAGTTTCTATTTCCTATTGATTTCATGATTGTGGTTGATGCTGTGAGAGCCATTATAAGTTAATTATTTAGTCAACCTATATTTTGGTTAGTTTGCTCTCTCCTTGTATAAATATATGTGGGTACTGAGTTCATTGAAATCATATTTCTTTGCTATTTGTTTGGAACTGATAATCTGACTCTGAATGTTAACAGCGGATGACTGAACTGATTCTAAGAAGCAATATAAGCTTCTCTTATTGCAAAAACATGGGAATTAGATTAACAAATCTTAGGACCCATATTTTCATAAAGAAAAGTAGAAATGTATTTCATCCAGCTGTTAAGTAATTTCAAATAATAAAGTAAATAACTCTGATAATGAGCTAAATTTATCCTTTATTAAGCTAATTGGGTTTTAAAAAAAGGATGATTTTGACTAGCAAACTCCTTTCTAAAACATAGCTTTACTCTGCAATTATTTGTATTTTAAAATTGTAACATTTAGAGTTGGTCAGAGAACAACGCTTCTGTTTTGTGACTATTTTTGGCATTTGAAAATTTGTTTTCATTCCATCCTGGGGAGGAAAAAAAAAAAGACAAAAGCTTTTGAATGATCTCACAAAATGGATTTAGTTTTTTGGGGGGAGTGGGGAATCCAAGGTTTGGTTTCTATTCAAATTCTGTCCCTGTAATTGGACAGCCCACCCTACATTTTAGAAAACTCTTATTTCAGAATAATACATCTTCATGAAATGTTTCTCCTTTTGCTCTTTATTTAGTTGAAAATGTTGCGGCTAGCTCTAGTTAACATCTTCCTGATACAAGACCTATCCCTTTTTTTGTTTTTAAATTGCTAGTCCTTAAGTGACCAAATATTTTGACTGATGAGAAGAACTTGGATTATCTTCTTATGTAGCAGTAATAAAAGACAGGAAACTGCTAAGTAGCTTTTATTAATTAACAAGGTGACAGAAATTACAGTGGCCTTGACCTCTTATAATGGGGTGTGCTCTCTTCCCATCTTCCGATGCCCGTGAAATCTCTGACTCTGGTAGTAGGCAACAACTTCACATAATGTTAGTTACATGACCAACACCAATACAGTCTTGTGCACCAAAATATTTACAGGTTTTGTGGCCTTTTAGCTCTTTCTCTCAGGGCCAGGGAGAAGGAGAAATAGGTAGGTCAATCAGTTAATTTTCTTCATTCCCCTTTTGATCTCTCGGGATATACTGGGCTCAGCTCACCCAGGTCCTCCCCAGTCACTTCCTTCCTGTGTCTATTTGTATACCCACCAGCTGATGGCTACTTGATTCATCATCCCACTCAACCTGCTAGCTAATTAGCCAAATATCCCCAGTCAGCCTTCCCCAGAGGGACTGATTTGAGCTCTATTTCAATCTCTACCACATACAACCTACATACAATAATAATAAAACATTGTTGCAATGTATACCTGAGGCCCCCTGGAGATGAGTATGAGAAGGTGTGAGAGAGGAGGCAGCACTCTAATCACTTGGGAACCAAAGTCCCAGCCCAGCACTATTCCCAACATGAGTATTATGTATTGCCCACAGGACTTTGAACTCAGTGAACTGTATGGTCATGTGAAAATAAATACATTAAAAATGTGATGATCTAATGGGGAAAATCAGTACCTGCAAGTTATTTTGTTTGTTTGTTTGTTTATTTGTCTGTTTGTTTGGGCATAAGCTTTCATGGGCTGCTACCCACTTTGTCAGCCCATGAAAGCTTATGCCCAGATAAATTTGTTGGCCTTTAATGTGCCATGGGACTTTTTGTTGTTTTTGCTATATACCAACTAACATGGCTACCACTATGGAAATTATTATTATTATTATTATTATTATTGTTAAGTGGCACTAAATAATTAATATGCTACCAATCTGACTACCATTAGAAATACCTAGGGCTTAAAATGAGGTGGTGCTTTCTTTCTTTCTTTCTTTCTTTCTTTCTTTCTTTCTTTCTTTCTTTCTTTCTTTCTT
>ML681979.1:41287597-41320207 GCA_007922195.1 Podocnemis expansa | reverse complement strand
CTTTCTTTCTTTCTTTCTTTCTTTCTTTCTTTCTTTCTTTCTTTCTTCTTGTGGTTTCAATAATTGCAATGCCTTGGAATCTGACAGATTTGGCAAGTCTGATTCAACATTAAAATGGGGATTTGAAGCAATAATATTTTAGTGTAGGGGTGTCAAGCTTATGGCCCGCAGTGAACCACAAAGACAGGCTGCTGCCGGCAGAGCAGGGCTAAGCATGCTTGTAACTTGGATCATGTGAGTGAGTCAGAGTATAGAGTACATGGGGAACAAGGGAAGAGCTGTCACCAATCCCAGCTCAGCTTTGCTGTGATCTGTCAACCAATCAGAGTCTCAGTCACAGCAGGCTGGGCCAAGCTCCCAGACAGCCACCGCACAGGCCTCCACCCTATCTGTTCACTGTCAGTAAACTGGCATGCTAATCTGGTTGACTGCACATTGAACGAATCACAAATAAGAAAACAAAAAAGTGGCTGGGGCCATGTGGGAATGAGCCAATCAAAGGACAGCCAGGACTGAGCCAGCCAAAGGCCACCATGCTGAATGACTGACAGTGAGTGGGAGGGGAGACAGAAACCCAGTCTGCCTGCCTATGGCTGTGACTGAGACTGATTGCCAATGCCTGCTACCACTGTAGGGGAAGTGAAAAGGGAAGGGGGGTGTTCTGGGAGCTGCCAAGCAGGGCGATGGGGGTCTGGGTCCTGCACAATAGGAGAAGGGGGTCAGGGAGCCAGCATAGCAAAGGGGAGCCCATAGGGCAGTGGAAAGGGAAGGTGTTGCAGACCTTGCGGGGTTGGGGAGGCGGATGGGGAGCCCATGCCCCTCTTAACTTAGCAGGGAAAAAGGTTGGTGAGCCCATGCAGACCCATGGCCCACGACAGGAGTCCTGTCCTCCAATGTGGCCTCCCACATTGCATGTGTTTGAGACCTCTAGTTTAGAGGGTTTAGCTTGCAAGTGGCTATAGTAACTTAACACTGTAAATGTGAAACAAGTATACATATCTTTGAACAGGGCTTCCATATATATAGCACCACTAAATCAGTAGATTTCTTTGATTATGTCAGAAGTCAAACTGAAGTACTGTAGGCAGGTAAAATCAAGCCTTATAGATAGATAAAGTGAAATGAGGGAGTGATGTCACTGCTTCTAGTATCTTATGTCTGTGATCTCCTGTTTGCTAATGACTCTTCCCTGAATGCCAAAACTAAGTCTGACAAGCAATGGAGAATGGATTATTTTTCAACAACTTGGTTCCATAATCAACATCAATAAGACAAAAAAGAGGTAGCAACTTGCAGCAGGAAAGTCATATGTAGCTATCACAGTGACTGGCCAAGATCTCCAGGCAGTAGACAAGTTCATCTATATCAGAAGCACATGCTCACAGGCATTTCTCATTAATGATGAAACAAAGCCTTTGTGTTGCCAAATCTGAAGTATGCATGAAAAACCTGGATGGTGTACAGACACTAAGCTGTGAAGCTGAATCATTTTCACATTTTTTCTCTTTGAAGGACATCAAGACTTCAAAAAGAAACAGCCAAAATCAAAATAATATGCAAATTAAATTGTGTGAAAGCAGGACTGAATCATGACTATGGATTCTTTTCACATTATAACAGGTAATTTTACTTCACCCCCCCACCCCAGTATGCTGTTTCCTAAACTTTGAATCCTTACAAATGCTCTCATTTGCTGTTGCAGTATGACCTGATCCCATGTCTTACACTCCCCTGCATTTATTTTCATCCAATTCTGTAATTTCTCCCTTTTCAAAGTGTCTGAAGAAGTAGATATTCTCTCATGAAAGCTCATGTGATAAATAAATCTGTTAGGATATGTCCACACATCTCTTTTATTTTGAAATAACACTGGTTATTTTGAAATAAAAAAGATCAGGTCAACAGAACGTTTTCTTATTTTGAAATGACAGGCTCTGTCATTTCGAAATAAGAACCATTATTTCAAAACAGCTTAAACCCCGTTCATTTCAAAATGGCTGTTATTTCGAAATAATGCCATTTGGACATGTTGTTTTGAAACAACACCATTGTTTTGAAACAACTGTTTCGAAACAACATGTCCAAATGGCCTTATTTCAAAATAACCATTTCAAAATAACAGCCATTTTGATAGCAGGCTTTCCTTTAATTTGAATTAACATTTTCTTAATTTGAATTAACTTATTTTGAAATAACGATGTATGTGTGCACATAGCCTCAGTCTTTAAGTGCCATAAGACTCCTTGTTTTGTTTTGTTTTTCCCCTCTTCTAAGTAGTCCCTAACCTGACCACCACCGGTCCCTCTCCTTCTCTCCATTCTTCGTTACCCAGTGTAGTAGCCTGGGAGCTGACCCTGCCTGTGAAGACTTAAGTAAAAAAAAGCACTGAGTACTTCAGCCTTTTCTGCATCACCCACCATGAGGACACCTGCCCCATTCAGTAAGGGACCTACACCATCCCTGATCCTCTTGTTGCTGACATACTTGTAGAACCCCTTCCTGTTATCCATCACATCCCTTGCTGGTTTCAACTCCAATTTCTCTTTGGCCTTTTGGATTTTATCCCTGCAGTCCCGAACAATATCTTTATATGCCTCCCCAGTCATCTGTCCAAGCTTCCACTTTTTATAAGCTTCCCTTTTACGTTTCAGCTCACCGCAGAGTTCTCTGCCAAGCCATGCTGGGAGCCTTCCACATTTGCTGTTCTTTCTGCAGATCGGTATGGTGTTCTTTCTGTGCTCTTAGCAGGGTTTCTTTAAAATACAGGCAGCTCTTTTGGATGCCTTCCCCCTCAGATCAGCTTCCCAGGGAATCCTGCACATCAGTTCCCTGAGGGAGCCAAAATCTGCTTTTCTGAAGTCCAGGCTTTGAGTTTTGCTTCTTTCCTTTCTTCCTTTGATCAGGATTCTGAACTGGTCACTGCTGCCCAGGTTGCCATTCACTTTTACTTCCCTGATCAATTCTTCTCTGTTTGTGAGCAGCAGATTGAGAGATGCAAGGACTCTGGTTGGTATCTCCAGCATTTGTACCAGGAAGTTGTCTTCAACAATCTCTAAAAACTTCCTGGATTGCCTGTGCACAGCTGTATTGGTCTCCCAGCAGATGTCAGGATAACTGAAATTCCCCATGAGAACCTGGGCAATTTCACAGCTGACTGAGAGTTTTGGGAATACCTGATAAAGTCTCATCCAAACTGGAGGTGTGAATGGAGAAGAGCTGCTGAAGCAAAAGAGACATGTCAGTAACATAAATTTTGCAACAGAAGCACACCTGCTGTTAATCAACCAACCCATAGCAGCATCTCTTGTTCAGTGTGTCACAGCTCAAAGCTCAAATTGCCTTGATCAGTTCACTCACTTGTTCACAGAAACCTATCCAATCAGTGATGTCATGGACGTCTTCAAACCTAAAGGGCAAACAACAACAGTATCTTATGTAGATACATGATTAAAATAAGTTTGTTCAGATGCAACTCATAAAAAGTATATAAGTATAGCTTGCAGCATATTTTTTTTACACATTGAGGTGTTAACATGAGGACATGCATCATTCTCAATTGCATTTTGGTAGCCCTTTGAGGAACCAAGCATAATAAAAATATTCTAGTTGGTTCTTCAGATAATATATTCACAGGCATCTCCTTATATCACAGTCACTGTTTATAATGCTGGGGTGACTGAACTACAGCACTTAGCACAAAGACCTAACAACAGATCTTCATCATGATATCCTTATGGAGATTAAATACACAAAAAATAAAAAGTGATTTGAACATCTGCTACTTGAATTCCTTACTAATCTGCCCAAAAGAATGCTTGGGATTGTTTTTAGCAATAAGAAAAATACACAGTATGTTGGAAGACATTGACAGCACTTGAATGGAACAGCTCTTCAGCATTTTGACAGGATGAGTTACTGTACAGATGGCTTCCATCATGCAAGTCTTTTCTGTTTATAGTGTTGCAGGTGGTAAAATAGGAAATGGAGTAAGTAGAGGAAAGGTTAGGACTTGGGATCCTTCACAGAAGTTAGCTGAGTAAAATCTCTCTCTGGTGAGTATACTAGTCCCTTATCAGCACTGCCATCTACAGTTGTGTGGAAATTTTCACCAAATAGAGCAGAAATGTTGAGATTAGTCTTTCTATTACTTTTATGAATTTGTTAGGCAAGGGGCAATGTAAACACTCTTCACTTTGCACTGTCACAAATTGTCGGAAGGTGGCTGGGGGAAAGGAGGACAAAAATACTCCATAAACATCTACTCTATTAGGCTCCAACATGAAATTGTGGGATTAGAATTCATATGCAAATTTGACAACATCAGACTAGGTTTGAATAGGGACTTGGAATGGCTAACTCTTTACCAAAGGTGATCCACATTCTCACCTCCTCATCTATTTTTCCAAACTGTTTGGATCAAAACAACTTGCTTGGTCTGCTGAGAAAGTCTGAACTAACCTTGTGACTTATGCATTGCTGCATTTATATATTCACTTACATATTGTAGTTTCCCTTTCATGCATCTGATGAAGTGGAATTATGCCCACAAAAGCTCATGGAATGAATACATTTGTTAGTCTGTAGAAGAGCTACAGAACTCTTTGTTTATTTTTCTTAAATAGGCCAATACAGAGACATCTCTGGAATTTGTCACAAAATAGTATAAGACTCATAATAAAAATCATAATGTTGACAATCTGAATCCCTGTGCTTTAGGCACTGTTGATAATGTGTGACTTCATGTTCAGAACCCTTGCTCTAAGGACAGTGATGGATTAGGGGCCCCTGGGCCTCCCACGCTGGTTGGCCCCACCTGGGGACCTACTGAGGGCCCCACCCACACTCATCTGGGGCTGCAACCTGCCTCCACTCCATAGCCCCAACTTTTGTGGGAGGGCCGGCATTGCAGTGGGGTGGAGGTCGCCGGGGGCAGGGCTGATTGCCCCATCCCAGAGTAGCCAGTGCACATAGGGTGGCTTCCAGTGCAGCCTGGCCACTCCGGAGGTTGTGCTGTGCAGCCAGCACCACCCCTGGGGACAGACCAGACGGCCCAGGGGAGGGGCAGGAGAGCAAAGCCCAGCCTCTGGGCTCACCCTCCCCACCCCTGGGGGCATGCGGAGGAACACAGAGCCCAGCCTCCAGCCCATGGCAGCTCTGCTCCTTCCCAGCACCACTCAGTGGAGAGCCACCCACATTGTGTGGGCCCCTCTGCCCAGGCCCTATAGGCCCATGGGTTAATCCACCCTTGTCTAAGGACTAAGATTCTGAAAAGGGAGCAGCAAGGGGTTGGAACAAGGCAGGGGCACAAAATGCTGTGGGGAGCAATCTATTTCATACTTCTCATATGTCACAATATAACCCTTAGTCTTTCCTATCTATTTGTCCCATATGTATTGCAGTTTCTCTTTGCAAGTATTGGACAAGCATTCTGGCACATTTAATTTGAGTTTTGTGAAAGCAGAAGACAAAAGGCTGAATTATCCTCTTTGATTTGTCTGGTGAGTGTCATCTCAAGTATATCTTTGTCGCTTTCCCTGCACTGAATTCCTACTCATGTCATTTTTAAGGTGAGATGAATATTACATTGAGTTTACATGTACTTTAGCACATGGTGAGAAGCTTTAGAGAGGTCACACATTTTCTCATAAATTATTGAATATTTTCTCTTATAACAGAGCAAGGTTTTTCCTTGCACTATGATCAAAGATACATTGTAAATAACTCCAAATGTCTAGGAATTAAAACTGATGACTGACAGTTGATTTAGGCAATCAGTTCCTGAACTGAAGGCTATGGGAATCAATGGAAATCTTTCTATTCTATTTACGTTTTTGAGCTCTTTTCTTAAAGCTAAAGAACTATTACAGTTATAATTATAAAGAATGCCATACGTGTTTGTGCACTGTGCCCATATTTCTGCCTGCCCTTTGAGTGATGGTATAATTCTGAGTGGGATAAGGATGGCACTGTGTGGAAATTATGTTTAGAAGAATGCTGGAATCAGTATTTCTGACAAACCAGTGCAATAAATGGAAATGATATCTAGCCAAGTTGACCTCTTTTTCTTTAAGTTTTATCTCATTTTTTGGTCTTCCTTTGTTTCATCAGGATGGATGTTTGCCCAGATGATTTTGGACAAAATGTAAATGTTGTTTATGGCTCACCTGAGTTTCTGCAAGAGCCACAACAGCCACACCACCATTTTTATCATGCTCACTTGAGCCAAGCTAGTACAAGTGTGTGTACCCAGACTTGAGGGTTCATTCCTAGCTGCAATGTAGACAAACCCCCAGTTGCTTAACATAATGCTCTTACGAACCATCCACAAGAGCTAATGTCCAGATTTTTTTTCTTTACTCCTGCTATTCAGGGTCTATTTATTTATTTTTTCATTATGTTTGAGGCAGTCTTTTTTTTTTTTTTACTAGTAAGTTATTTTGTACTACGTTGGAGAAGAGTAAAAAATGACAGTAAACTTTTAATGTTTTCAGCTGAAACAATAAAGTGCTTCTTCTGAGCTAAACAATATTACTTGAAGAGAGATGACGTGTACCAAAAGAAGTAAATGTATATGAAGATAACAGTTAAAACTCATTGTCATTAACAGAGGCTGAAAAGGTAGTTTCTTTATTAGTGGACAGATGAATCCAATTAAAAAAAATTGTTCCCCTCAGGAATCTGAAAGGTCACTAAAATGTGTTAATAAATGGTTCTAACATGCATACTCCCGATTAAAATGACTTCTCTAGTTTCTTTTTATTGGAATATAACTAATGAAATTATTTCATGCTTTTAATCACCAGTAGCTGTGTAAACATTGTCCATGTCTTGCGCATGTGGTCTAACTGTTGTATATCAAATACATCATAGTGCTAAAGATAATGAACATGTGGCTATTATACAGAAGATTTTTGTTTAGTTGAATCAAAATCTACAATAACCATGCTAAATTGTGAAACACTTATACTGGCACTATTCAACATGTATAATGAAACATAATAAAAACAGAATAAAAGTCTAATTAGTTCTGTCTTTGAAGTTACAGTGTAAAAATTAGCACAGCACAAGTGGGAAAGGTTGACAGGGGTTCCTAATAAGACCAGAGTAAGCTGAATATTTATCTGAAGGTCATCCAAGTTTCTGAGTACTTCTTTCTTTTTGCATCTTCCTTTTCAGCCTTTAGTCTCTTTTCTGAACCCTATGTGATTATTCTGCCTTATTTGACTAGGATCTTTCATTACAATGATCCACAATTCTTTTTTTTTATCACTTCCAGTGCATTTTCCCTACCTAACTCCTTAACCTCCCAAATCCTTCTTTTATCAGATTTCAACACTTTCCCAGTTTTGGTAAATTTTTATGTGAGGAATTTTGGCATTGCAAGTTCTCTGCTGCTGCATCTGCTGTATTCAAATATCTCAGAAGCCTGAACTTTCCCAGTTCAGGAGTGCCCCAGAATGCATCATCCTACTTCTCTTTTTCTCCTTTCCTTCTCTCTCCTTCTGACCTGATCTGAATACGACAGATGGCCCAGCAGAGAGTGCCAGACCTCCTGAGACATACGGCAGCAAAAGTGGGACGTCTGTTGCAGTTCACTACTTATGAGATTCTGAAAATGCTATCATAATTATGATGGGAACAGCTTGGGCATTTCAAGTTTTATTACCAATTAACCTTCAAAACCATATAATTATTACATAGACAGCTACACTGTATTTTCATATTTATCATATAATAATCAGCTAGACATATGGTAATCTTGGTAGAATAAAAAGAACTGATTTTTTAAAGAATATTTTCCTTCTTCTTCTGCACACACACACACAAACTGTCAATTCTCAGCATTGGGTTATTTATTTAATTTAAAGAAATAAATATAAATAGGAAATTACAGAACCTGTTGCTGTCAAGATACCAGCTAATTTCTGAGTTACTTTGTGATACTGTAAGACACATTAGAATGGTCTCTTTTAAATTAGAGTTCCATCCTGTGAATCTTGCAAGGTCTGCTAAAAGCACTGATCCAGCTAATACATTTTGATGTTCCACATCTATGCATTGGCAAAAAAAAACACTTTGAGCATTTGGCATTTTTAATTAAATATTGGGTGTGAGGAGAGAAGCCCATCCTTTAATTCCAGAACTTCTCACCGTAAGAAGAGAAAAGAGAAACAATAAGGGACTTGTGAGAATGTGCCATCTATGCAAGATAAGAAACAAAACAGCTAAAAACAATAGAAATTAAGAATGTTTTTATTATCAGGTCATAGTCTATGCTGTCAGCAAAATTTGGCTGCAGTTGATTGGAGTTATGCAAGTTAAACAGAGCAACTCCCTTTAGCATGTCATCTTCACTGCACTGCCCCAATAGGAAATGTGTTCCCATTGACACAGCACTACACCACTTGAGGGAGTGGTATTATTAAGCTGATTTCCAGATTGACTGAGTGTATCTTTACTTACTGCTCAGTTGATCTGGAAAAATTGATCTGATGGTGGCAAATTTCCCTCTATCAGTTCAGACATACCCAAGATTAATTAAAGTACCAGACAACTAGAAGAAGACAGGCAGCTAGCCGCAACCAATTGCAAACTGGTCATAACTGAATTTTGCAGTTGCTTGTCTTAGAACCTGTACGAGGCTGCTCACCAGAAAACTATGCTGAGTAAAAAATTGCCTATCAGAAGACAACTCTTCACCAGGGAAAAGGAATAGAGTTAGGTAGTCATAAAATAAAGGTATTTGTATTAGTAGTATGGGCATGTCTACATGGCAGAAAAAACTGTTTAACAGGGTTGTCTAACCATGTTAGCTAATGGGTCAAAATGACAGTAAAGACAAAGCAACTTAACTCTTGAGTTAACAACTTATGTTCAACTTCGGGTTCCTCTAACCCACGTTTCCATATCTTCACTTTTTATTTTAACCCAAATGAGCTAACAAGAGGTTAAAATATATATTTGTATGTTTTTGAAGAATATTCATCCCTTGTATCTCAAGAATGTGAGGAAAGAGAGGGGAGAGGAATGGGAAAATAAAGGAACATGCATAGAAGAAAGCAGTGAGACATTTTTGTTTCATTAATAAAGAGGGTCGCTCCTTGAATCTAACAAACAAAGGGATAAAGGGCTCTCCAGATAATCTATATTAGGGTTTTGTGGAAAAGACTATGCAAAAGTAGTAACCAGACTGTGGCTGCCATTGTAAGCAGAATCCTACGACTGCTGGCATTTTTAATACCCATATTTTTACACATGCTCTAAATCAAAATTAAAGGATATGCTAACTCTACACCAGGGTTTCTAATATTATTAGTGCTGGTGAAGTGGCAGTGGTATTAGCAATAAGTGCCTAAAATTTCTAGTGCAGGAACCAACACTATAGCAGGGTGATTCTAGGTCACAGAATCATAGAAACTGGAAGGAACCATGAGAGGACATGGACTCAAGTCCTCTGCACTCATGGCAGGACCAAGTTCCCTCTTAAACCATCCCTGACAGATGTTTGTCTAACCTGCTCTCAAACAATTCCAATGATGGAGATTCCACAACCTGCCTAGGCAACTTATTCCAGTGGTCAATACTTTTCTTCATAGATGTCTTGAAAACATAAATTAATAATCCTTCTCATGTTTTAAAGAACAACAACATACTCTTTTCAGAAAAATGCAAGGGAATTTGGAGCTGGAAAGGTAATAGTCTGGTGAATAAGATAGGCACCTAAGACTTAGAGAGATAGTGTTCAGTTCTTGGCTTTCAGTTGCTGTGTAACTGTAGACAAATCTCTGTACCTGTTTTCCCCTTCTCTCCTTTGTTCATCTCATCTATCACAAAACAGGGCCTATTTTTACTGTAATTTTCTACAATGTATTTATGGCATGGAGAATCCCAAATCGTGACTAGGACTTCTCTATGCATTTGAACTACAAATAAAAATAATAAAATCCTTACTGATAAAGGAACAATTTGATGCTATACAGTGTATACTCTGCAGAAAATTTTATGTGCAATTTTTCAAAAATACATCTTTATCAAAACAATGTTTTTACTTGAAATTTGAGGAGTAAAAAATCTTTCAACCATTTAGGGAATCAGAAAAGGTAATCTGCTTCTTTCTGTTTTAAGCAGGAATACTTCAAAGGAAACAACACTCAGTCCTTTATATTGATCTACACTTCAGTGAACTTTTCAACAAGCAGTGCAAGATACAGACAAGGAAATACTATATATAAAAACAAGCTCAATGGAAAAAAAATGTTCTCTTTATTCAAAGAGAACACCCATGGCAAAGGCAAATGGTCCCAAACTATTTTATCAGTTTGATGGTTAGATTCGTCTGACAAGTCAACTAAATATATTGAAGTCTACTTAGTCTATTATACTGGGCCATTACCATGGCATCTGAGCACCCCAACAAGGCACAGAACAAAATAATGAAAAGAAGCAGAGTTTTGACTGTGTCAGAAAAGGTTTGGATTGAAATGTGGCAAAGCACTTGCAGCTTTGATATATTTTCTAAAACGTTTTGATTGTTTTGGATGGAAATGGTATAATTTTTAAATGAGTCTCTTCAGTATCTCTTCACAGCCAGCAGTGAATGGGTAAAGTATTGAGAAAGGTGTTTCTATAGCAACGTCTTCTTGTTGCTGTGCACCCTGACTTGCTAATACAAGTACACAAGGTGCTTTTTAACAATTTTAACTGATCAATTTGAGAACATTACTAGAACCTTAAAGATAGAAGGTAGAAGCTGAAGCAATTATATGGTGGTTGTGGATGGAAATCAAATAAATTCATGTATATTTCTTTCCAGTTTACTGCATAGTATTTTATCTTTTCATTTGTGCTGAATCCATTTCTCTCACAAAAGCCTTGTGTAGTCAAACTGTAGGTGAAACAAGCATGGGTTAGTTGGAGAAATGAACTCTGCCTCCCACAGTCTGAGGCAAGGATATGAGGAATTCCAGTTCTTCAAAACCATCACTGTATCGTGATGGATGAAAGTAGCAAACCTATCTCCTCCATGTCACTTGTAGCAATAACTGCATAAAGATAATTCCTTTGGTCCTTCCCCAGTGTGGCCCTGGCCCTGCACCAACAGTGCCAGTGAGACAACCTTTTTGTGGAATTTGTACTTGTGCTGTCACTTCACCTAAGGTATTTCTGTCTCAGCCTTAAGAAAGATATCTGGTTTTGTTTTTCCCCCACAGAAAAAATACTGATCACTATGGCTTTTAGTCCTGGCCACTGTTTGCAAGAAGAGATAATGTGCAAATACAATCTATCCTCTTATAACAATTTCACCACGGTTTTAAAAGTGAACAAGGACTTTTCAAAACGCAAATAGTTTTCACTGAGCTTGAATCTGCTGTAAAGGTAGAGGCCACAATGATGAAATCAGATCTGGGTTAAAGTAAGAGGGTATGTCTACACTTATAATTTAATTTGCATTAATGAGGATCAATTTGAATTAAATAAATGAATGGCCACACTGGCTCTCACTAATTTGAACTAAGGAATACCTTAGTTCGAATTGATGAAAGCTAACTTCAAAATTATAAAACCTCATTTAACTTCGAACTGATGGCTAATTCAAACTCATTACTTCAAATTAACCCAATATAGCCCTGTTAATTTGAACTAACTATTAGTTCGACTTATCCATAGCTTGATTTTCCCTCTGCAATAGCACCCCCTACTTAATACAAACTAGTAAGCCCTGTGCATGGACATGCTAGTTCAAATTAGGGTTTCAAGTGTGCCCATGTTAATTCGAATTAATTTGAACTAATCATTATTAGTTGGAATTAATTAGTAAGAATTAAGTTAATTCAAAGTAACCTTCTAAGTGTAGACACAGCCAGGGGGAATACCCTAGAATGCTGTTCCCAGGCCCCCTATTTTTAGGGAGCCAGCATTCTGGGCCCCCTAAAAATAGGGGAACACCCCAGAATGCTGTGTTCTGGGGACCCCCAAAATAGGGGGACATGCTGGAACATTGAGTGCTGGAGCCCCCTAAAAATAGAAGGGTGCGCGGGAACAAAGCATTCCGGTGTGTCCCCCCTGGGCTGGTGGAAGGGGTGGGCTTTGGGCTGGGGCCAGCCTAGACACTCCTCCCTCCCCTCCCCTGAGCATGTGTGGCTCCACCCCTTCCAGCCAGGGCCTGGGTTTATGCACAGCCAGACACCAGCCTCCGGCCCCGGCTCCTCCTTGCTGGCTGCCTGGCCAGCAAGCGCTGCAGCCTCCTGCCCCCACCCAGCACTTCAGCCAGGTAAGGTGGCTGGAAGGGGTTAAAGCAGTTGTGCAACTGGCAGGGAAAGTGTGGGGTAGGGAGGGTGCTTTGGGGGGAAGGGGTTGGGATAATGGGCTGGGGAGGGTTTGGGGGGCTGAAGAGGGGTGGGGGTGAGGAGGGCTGGAATGGTGGCAGAGGGCTTACGGAATGGGTTTTGGGGCTAGGAAGGACATGGGGAAAGGGGTTTGATGGGGGTAGGTGTTTTGATGGCAGCAGCTGAGGTAGCAGTCTGGCATTTGAAGGGCAGGAGCTGGGGTGGGGGGTAGGCGGCTGCGGTGCTGGCATTAGGGAGGCAAGAACTGGGGTGGGGGCTGTGTTTGGGGGGCAGGGCCTGGTGTGCGTGGTAGGCAGGTGGGGGGCTGGCTTTTGAGGGCAGGAGCTGGGGTGGAGCACTGGTGTTTGGGGGCAGGAGCTGGGGTGGAGGGCTGGTGTTTGGGGGCAGGAGCTGGGGTGTGGAAAGGGGGCTGCCAAATTAGGAAGGTTCCAGGGCCCACCAAATGATACTTTAACCCCTGCTCCCTGATGACCTTATAGTCCTACCTACGATAACAGGACCCTGCATGTCTGTAAGGGTCCAGCCACATGGATATGGAGGTTATATATTTCCACATTGATTTCATTGTACTTTTCTCTGAAGGTTCTACACTGACTGTCTGTTAAGGTCATACACCACAAAGTTTTAAATATTACTCATCCCTTTTTTAAATGACTCATTAGAGGTTTCATTTCTTTAACCTTTTAACACTGCATAGATTCAAATAATCTTTGTGCCTGCATTTGTAAATGCAAGTGAAGCTTTACAGTGTTTTGATAAGACACCACTGCTGTCCTTTCCTTGGCACTGATAAAAGGCAGGATGAATACATTTAGAAGTGCTCCCACTGGAAAAGATTACACAATATACATTACATATTTTATCAGTAACATTTATGAACTATCAAACATGGTAGTTTATTGTATTTGCATGGTAACTGCGATACTGACACTAGAAATCAAATGAACCCTTGCCTGAGACAGACAAGTTATTACCTAGAATTGATCAGTTGGTGTAGGAGGAGGACATTAGTGATTATTTTGCCTGTAATGAAAACGTAAGTGTGGGAATTTAAAGCCATAAGACTATACAAATCAAATAGTTCGCTGAACATTACTCTTTTCCCTCTTGGCCATCTCATATACCCATATATAAAACTAGTCTGATCCTAGTCTGGCTAAGAATATAGCAAAATGCAATACCTGTCACCTCTAGGCAGGGGAGGGGGGTGGATTGTTTGAGGTGGTGGTGATGGTGGGAGGGAAAGGCAGTGTTTCCTTGAAGAACAGGGAAGGGAGTGGTTTCTGACTGGAAGCCCATATGGCAACAGAGTAGAGGGAGGAATCTGTCCCTTGGGAAGGAGCATGTAGTTTTGCCAAAGAGGGGAGATGATCTCCTCATATCTCATTCCTGACAGCCAAAGGGTTAAGACAGATCATAAGTCCTTTCTACATCTGACGCTGGGTACCTCGAGCTCATGTGTTACAGCTTGGTTATGACAATATTGGCATGTGGTGAGCCACCTGGATACACAACAAGGCTGGATTCAAGAGAAGATACAAGCTTGCTGATTTCATTGCACATTGGTTGGTAGTCTAGAAGTACTACCAGCAAAGGCAAGAGAGAGAGAGACACATCCTCATCATCAGACTGGCTCATCTGGAAACTGAATTAGAGACATTTAATAAACTGGCAGGATAACAGAAGGTGGCTATGAGAATGGGGACAGTCAAGAAGAACATTTTTTTGCACGTACTGCAAGCTTGGGCATCTTCAATTTCACACCTCAGGAGGTGCCTTGGGATGGGTATTTTGAACTTGGCAGTTGGCTGCCTTGTCTGTCATGCTGGATGTGTAGATTAATAGATGGAGAATGTACTGAGCGTTAGTCAATCCCTGAATTAGTTTCATAAGAAATAGGAGGATCAGATGCCAGAGTGGAACCTGAAGGCTGATTTGAATGTGTTTGGCATTCCACTATGGCAAGCTATGTTTTTTGATCTGGAAGAGGAACATAACCCTATAGAAGCTTTATTCCTGTCCTTGTTGGAGTGACTCTCTACAAAAATGAAATTTGGTGAGAAAGGTGATTTTAGCAGTGATTCATACTGATAATGGCTAGTTCTTCAAGCTGCCCATCATGTAAGCATTGCAGAATTTGATTGTTGGGTTGGAAACCAGTGTGGAGCTCATTGGGGTGGGGGGGAATTAAACCTCTGGAACTTTTGTTTCTTGATTGATCAGTTTTGTCTGATGCAAAGTAACATCCTGACCATTCAGATGTATAATGGGAATGTTGAACAATTTAGTCTGCTCTACTTAAGAGAAAAGGGTGTGCCCTCTCACAATTTGACAGTATAATCTGGGGTGTAATGGACTGGAAAAATGTCTTCTATCTAAATTTATGGGGGGGGGGGTTCAGCAACAAAAGATTTAGGTTTTGTTTTGGAATTTAGGAATTTTCAATGGAAGATAGATTTGACTTTTTCCAAGTAATATAAAACAATTAAGGCATGGCAAGATGAGTTATAATACTATAAGAATGTGGGGAAGTTGGAATTTTGCCAGTCCAAGCAGAACAGTTGCCTAATATTGGTTCCATGCTTGCTTCACAGGGAAAGGAATTACCCTAGAGGAGATCTTATTTCATGGCAATGTCAAAGAACATGAATAATTGGGTTCCCCCGCTAAAGTGTGATCCATTTATTTGGCAATGGAATGATTACCTCCAGAGCACAGCTATTAATGAAAGTTCAATTGGTTATGCTTATTAATGAAGGCTGGTTCTCTCTGGATGTTCTCAGCAGTGAAGCAGCTCTTAGTAGTCATGGATGGAAGGGCACTCTAGAGCAATGGTTTTCAAACTTTTTTCCTCAGGACCCAACTGAAAAAAATCATTTATGCCCATGACCCAGTAGTTACATCTTATAGCAATGCACTCCAGTCTTTTGGCAGTGGTAGCAAAGGGTGCCACGACCTGGTGCTTGAGGTTCTGACTCTAATTTTGACAACCACTTCTCTAGAGAGCAACTATCTGGATCTGTGGTTATTGGGCCCACAGATAGGCAGCTAGTTCCCCTAGAAGCTCAGAGCTGGGACTTAGAGGTAAATCTGAAATGGCTTGGCAAGAGTGGCTTGTTTTAGGACCAGCTGATGCACCTTCTCATAATCTTCAGCAGACAGGAAGCAGCCATCTAAAATGACTATTGTACACCTGGGTAAAAATGAGTTGAGATTTTGTAACAGGATTGACTGGAACATCAAAGCACAGAGAGAGAGAGAACAGATCCAGGACCTTCTAATTATTTTGAGGCACATCACCATATAGTCGCCAAATGAACTCATGAATATTCATGACCCAATCCAGAATTCTGAGAAGTTTTTCAAAAAATTTTGTGGCACACCTGCTTGGGCCTGATAGCACATGTGTGTTGTGGCATGCTGGTTGGGAAACACTGCTGTAGATTGACCTGAAAAGCTGCACCTGAAGTTATGACAAGAAGCAGCCAAACCCCACCAAGGCTAACAAGACCAAAAGACATAGAAGCATCTGGAATGTGGAAGATCAATAATTGCCCACCAAAAGGACCATATTGGGTACCTGAGTTATTCAAGGGTGATGACATACACCTCTCCAACAAAGTAGCAGATATAATACTGGCTGATGTTAAGGAAGGGATGTTACCTATCTGCAAACATCGCTGCTGGTGGCAGTCAATCTGGTGCCTTCTTATGGCAATGCCAGAATTTGTTCCACAGGGGGCCCTAATTCCCTGATAAAATGGGATTGGAAATGGATTTAGGGAAAGGAGTCCCATAAAGAAGCTGGGGAATGGGTCAGAGCTCCTAACAACTGGCACAGCAAATAGACCGGCCTCTTTCTACTGTCCTTTAGCCCTCATAAGAAGGTAGAAAAGAGGGGTCCCAGCAATGGCCAAGGACCAGCTGTGGAGAGATTGGGGCTGACAATAGCCCTCCATCACCTAGCACTTTTTCAGAGACGACTCATGACCTGCACTGTGTAAGTTGCTGCTAGTTATTTTCCAGATTAGTTAATTAATAAAGTTGTGGTTTATTAAACCAAGTCTCTGGCATTTGGTCTTTCATTTGTCCAGGGCACCTTCCATGGGCTTTAATGGAAGTCTGTTCATGCCTATTAACTCAAGGTTGGCTCTACCTTTGATAGCTAGGAATTAATTATTAGGATGTGCTGGCGGAATTCTCTTGTTCTTTTGAATTTCCACATTTCTCAGCTACCAAAGACTAAGTTTATGTAGAGCACAAGAAGGATGTTACTGACAGCATAATATAATACCAAGACCTATTCTCTTGAACAAAAATGAAAAATCAGACACAGAAACATTTTGCTTTTGTGCTTGCAGTGATTGTTTAAACATTTTTAATTAAAATGTACTTTCTGGGAGCATTTCTATTATGTACATTTAGTTAGATTTAACTAACTGGTGCAGCATACAGCAAGATGTGATGAAATAAGTGGCTATGGTTTTTGTTTAAACTGAAATGCCTTTCAGTAAGTGTTTATGTACTGTGAGGAGCAGCTATTATTTAGAAGTAACTATTATTTATAATTAGCATGTTATCATTGACTCAGTATAAAACTGATGTAGTACAACCAGACTTCATTTGCCATTTCAGTGTGATTTTTCTGTAATGATTTCTATTCATAAGTGGGATATTCATTCTTTATTTTCATTTTTTTTCATTTTCCCACAAAATTTCAAGCTTTCATAAAATTTAAAGGGTGAGGGTTGAAATGGGCATTCCCACTTTTCTCACACTTTTCTTCGCCTATAGAAGAAGAGAAGTAGCAGCAACGTTGTCAGAACTCAAATATTAAAAAAGGTGGCTATGAAACAAATTTTTAATAGTACTCTCCCCCACCAAAAATTCCACAAACACAAAATGTTTAATTTTACAATTGACATCAGGGGATTAGTCATGTAGTCATGCGTGTTAAGTTAAGCACATATATTTGCAGAATTGGGACCAATATTTGATTTCTCATGCACTTGTTCTAATTTCTTAAGCTCACACTTTCTCATAACAACAGGCTGAAGGCTGGCATTTACAGACATAACTTTATTTTTGGTTTTCTTTTTCTCAAGTGAAATCCCAGGCTTTTAAAAGTTAATGCTGATCTAAGAACCATGGGTGTGTATATCTACAATATAAAACAATTCTGAGAGAATAAATGTTTGAGTGTGTCTCCATCTTATATAACTAGGAAGATTAGGAATCTGAAGAACTAGCAAGCCACTTCTTTCAAAGCTGGATGAGGGCTGGTGGATGTGCCAGAAAGTTGATTGTTTAAGTGATCTTTGAGGCCTTGAAAGCCTCTCACCTACAGTATTTAAAGGAAAGAATTTATTCCCTTTATGGGAAATAGAACATTTTGAGTCCTCTCCATCTGACTATAAACATGTTCCCTCTTATCTAACATAAACATACATGATAGAAAAGCAGATGCTATTCGGAAAATGAAACTTTCCCATAAATATTTAACTTTGTGTAGCTTGTTGTTACTCTTAATGCCCCATATAGTCACTGAAGAGGCAGGGAAATAAGTAGGTGTTAGGAAGTAAAATATGTGCTGCTTTTATGGCTATGTCTATTCCAGATCCTATTCATGAGTGAAAAGACACAGATTACAAAGATAAAACATTTTTAGCAAAGTGATGACTGTATTCACATAAACAAGTTTTCCTCCATGACATAAAACAAAAAAATACATTCTAAACATGAGCTGGGGAAGTGCCATCTGGCTCTGGCATGCAGAATAGGCAGGCAGCTAACTTCCCACTTGTGATAGCAGAATATTCAGAATATATTCCCATTGCAGAAATCTCTGTTAACAGTGGCTGCCCGGTGGCTAAAACACTAGAGGTGACACCACTGCACGTTTGCTTCATCTGGATCAAACATCATTGAAAATGGGCGCTGATAAGCTTGTTCTTCGCCCAAGCAAAAGGTATGGGAATGGGGAACTTCTAACTCTAGTCAGTGGCTTGCTTTCTTTCCTAAGTTATTATATCTGCCTAGTCTCCTTCTTTGTATATCTGTGGTATTCTAAGACTGTAAAACATGGTTATTTTATCATTCAGCAGAGCACAGGAGTTGTTTTGAATTCAACTGAAAAAAAATAGGCATATTCGTTATAATTAATGAAAAATTATTTTTCTTGCCTTGTAGTTCATGATTCCAAATGTTGGATAATTCTACTAACAGCACTATTAATTATACTTTATTAAGTACTTATTTACTGCTTTCTTTAATTCACTTAGGTCCCAGTTTTTCATCAAAGCTGAAGGGACTCAATTGTACCTGTCAAGAGTAAAAGTTATAGAATAGTTTCAGAAGGATAGTTGTGTTAGTCTATTTCATCAAAATACACAAGGATTCCTGTGATACTTTTAAAGATTGAATAATTGTGTTTGTTAGTCTTTAAAAGTGCCATGGGTGTCCTTGGTTGTAGAATGGGAACTTAGTTTTCAGCATTAACATTTTACAAACACCAAAAGAGAAAATATTAGGTTATTGTGAATGAGTGGTAGAATGGTACTGGCCTATGTTACGGGTGGTAGGATGAGTTGGGAGGGTTATGGGTGAAAGGTTATTAAATGGTAGGATGGTTATGACCGACACTTTAGGATGGTTATGACCTATATGTAAACAAGTGGTAGGATGGTTATGATCTATGTTTAGTTCCTGGTTCTACCATATGATGACTGGTAGGTATGTTTTCTGCTTCTGTATCCCACCTATAAAATGGGGATAACAGTTCTTCTTTTCCGTCTTGTCTGTGTAGTGTTAATCTGTCAAGGTTTGAATATTATTGTATCACATACAATGCCGGGGGGGGGGGGCTGATCAAAGGATGCTATTCTAATATATATAATGATCATAATAGGATTGTATATATTGGTGACATGACCAAGACCCAAAGGACCTGATGTTATCCAAAACTAAGAATGATTTCATGCTTGAGGAAAGTTTTGAGAAATGCTTAAATTGTAGTGCTCAGGCATCTTAGTTCTCCACACACTTGTATTAAGAACTTGTCAGCACTTTTGTTATCTCATTTTTCATGAAAATATAATTAGCATGTATAAAATTCACTTGGGGCTGGAACTTAGCATGCGAGGTCTCTTCAGTAAGCAAAACTGCTTACCAATTTGTAAACAAAAAGCTTAACTTAAGCTTTACAAGTGAATAAACAAACAAACAAACAAAAATTACTTTGTAATTGTTCTGTTTTTTCTTAGTACAATAGAATCTTCTTACCTTGCAGATCCCAGCGGATTGAGGAACATGTGCTTAGCAGACTCTGTAGATGAAATTTATGTCTTCCTGATCCTATCTACCCTTTTTCCTTTCTTCCTTTAAATTCCTCTTCAAAATTCAATACCTTCAGTTTTCCAATAAACTGTAGTTCTGATTTAATCAGGACAATTTTTATTAGTCTATAAAAAATAAGACAACATACACAACTTTTTGTGACTGTTATTTCATATGAACTGGGCTCTCTTCAGCATCTGTTTCTCCTTCCTTTTTTATATTCTCTGTCTGCAATACTTGTCCTTTTCCAGGCCCTGCTCCTGCAAAGATTTCTGCAAGTGCTTAACTTTACACAGTGTGAATATTTAGCACATTAGGTTTGCTAATTTTAATGGAACTACTTATAGTGTATAAAGTTAAGCACTAGCCTAAGCCTATACAAAATCAGATCTTTAGGCAGCAACTTTTTTTTGGACACGTAATCTGTCTTTATGTCTTCCATGAGGGGTAAGGCAAGATTTGCAATGTTTTGGAAATAATAAAAGTATTAACATAAAGCATTTAGGTATTTTTTATTAAAACTATGGGTCACAACTTGCCATCAGTAACCCTGAAAATTATTTCCCTGAAATCTTCTACATGGTCCACAAACTGTTACTTTAGTAATTGGGAATGCCAATTTTTATATTGGCCAATCAGCAAATTTTACTGGACAGAAACATTCTCTTGGGAAACAAAACAAAACTTCATTGAAATAAGCTAAAAATAGTCACTTACCAAAATCTGTCAGACTCTTCTGGAAAGGTCAGGGCATGAGCTATGTACAAGGGAAAGCTGAACTGAAATAAGCCCTGAGAAGAAGGAAGTGCCTATGTCCAGCTCCATCGATAATCAGGGTAAACATAATAACTTGATGAGGCCTCAGATTGAGCTTGTAACCTTCTGAAAAGAATGACCTCACTCACTTGATGTAAAGAGTGTTAAATGTAACAGTGCTGCTGAAGTTAGTAAATATTGACCATTTTCATGTGACTGGGGTATTGATTTTTGTTATGTTGATTGAGAGCACATGACTGAGGACTGAAAATAAAGTGCAGTTTCTGACCTGTCAGTTCTTACAGTAAATTTTTAAAGAGAGAGTTAGCAAATGTGTTGCAAATAGAAATGTCTGCTTTAGTTTTCATTCAAGAATTGCTTCTGTATTCAGTTTTCTGTTTTAGTCTGCTTCTGTCTCAATAAAAATAAGGGCTTTAGATCATCTTGATTCTTAGGGTCCTTACCTCTCCTTTTCCAAGTAAACAGATGAAAAAACTAGGTCAGAAAATTACCTTCATATCATCTTTTGGGTAACAGATGAGAAATATTTTACAAAAAAAGGAATCCCCCAAACTTGCCTCCTTTTTTGATGAGCTGCGCTATGAATAAGCCCAGAATTCTGAACATATTTGGTAAAGTTGGAATAATGTCAGTGTACAGAGAAAGAGAGAATTGTGCTTTTTCATTCCATAGCTTCCTACTGCTGTGACCATTGATTTCCTCTCTTCTTTTACTTATAAAATGCACTCTTGATCTTTCTTTCTTAGTTATATAAAGTCAAATAGAACAAAAGATGGAAACAGCAATAGTTCATCTAGACTATTCTCCACCAGTGCAATTTTTTTCCCTAACAAACATGTTCTAGTGCTTTACAGCATATATTGTAAGCAGTGGCCATTTTTTTCAACCAAGTAAAATCAAATGTTAAAATTCACCATAAATAGTTAAGCATAGCCTGTTTGAGAGCACACTACCATGTTTTATTTATTTTATATCTTGAAATAGAAAAGCTCCCAAAGCTCTGCTAATCTCATACTTTAGGACAGGAGTACTGTTTATCTTAAATTAGGGGTTTAATTGTTAAGCAGCCTACTCACCCACACAGGGGAAACTTACTGAATCCATCCAGAGTACGTGGCTAAACAATTAAACAGCAGAATAACAAGTGAAAAATATTGTCTTCAACCACGAATTTTCCAACAAATAACAATTTAGGCTACAATACATGAAACTTTTGTGCATTTCTGAATGTTTTCCAAATATGCAATAATGCCTGAAATAACAGCCAGCTGAACTTCTTCCATTTGCATGTTTTATGTTATTTGACCCTCTCTGCTTTTGGTGTACTTGCTTCTGAATATCATCTTTATATCAACAGTTTGCTTTCCTATTGTCTGTTTTCTGCTCTTTTTGAATACATGGTGAATGTTATGATACAAAAAAAAAGGACTAACATGAATATAGAATCATAGAATCATAGGGTTGGAAGGGACCTCATAGGTCATCTAGTCCAACCCCCTGCCAGAGGCAGGACCACTCCCACTTAAACCATCCCGGTCAGGGTTTTGTCCAGCCGGGCCTTAAACACCTCTAAAGATGGAGACGCCACCACGTCCCTCGGCAGCTCATTCCAAGACTTCACCACTCTCCTGGTAAAAAAGTTTTTCCTAATATCCAGCCTCGACCTCCCTAACCGCAACTTGAGACCATTGCTCCTCGTTCTGTTCTCCATTACTACCGAGAACAGTCGAGCTCCATCTTCCTTAGAGCATCCCTTCAAGTAGTTGAAGGTTGCTATCAAATCCCCCCTCAATCTTCTCTTCTGCAGACTAAATAAGCCTAATGCTTCCAGTCTTTCCTCATAGGGCTTGTGCTCTAGCCCTTTAATCATTTTGGTTGCCCTCCTCTGAACTCTCTCTAGCATGTCTCTGTCCTTTTTGTAGTGGGGAGCCCAAAACTGAACACAGTATTCTATATTTCACTTGTGTTTGTGGAGATATGTTAGAACTTATATTTGTAATTATTGATACGGGATCTGTTTCAACAAAGTACTCAAGGGTTCTTTTAACCTTCAGTCACATTCTTAAACCCCATTGAGTTAAATGAAGCTTAAGGTATGCTCAAAATTAAGCATGGGATTAAGTATCATACAGGGTCAAAAACATAAGAAAAATAGATGTATGAGACATTCCTCTTCATATGGCTTGCAAGAGTGCATCTCAAGGATAGAATCATATGTGTTAAAAGTCAGTTTGTTGATAGAAAATGGTTGTAGCTATAGTGGGGTGCACAATTCAACTAAAGCAAAAATCATTTTTGTTTCATAAGGGTGAAAAGTTACATATTATTACATGTGAATACGGTTCTTCCATCTATAGTTAAGAATATAGCTGATTGGAAAATTGTTTTCTTCAAGAAATGAGGTTTCATCAAAACCAAATTTTCCACGGGAAAAGATCAGTGTCAGTGAATTTTCCATTAGGAAAGATCACAATGAAACATTCCTTTTTGGTCAGGTCAACATTGAACAAAATACACCTGACCCACAAGCATAGTAATTTCAATTCCTGTATGCTGCTAGTCTACCCCATGAAGCCTTTTTCTTGAACAGATGTAAACTAAATTTCTTCCCGTGGTTGAGACACTTCAGTCTTCATCGGAGTTCACAGTGGCAGCTCAGGAAGACACTGAGTTTAAGTGTTGATCTGAATCAATGAAACTATTCAATTTGGGTCAACAAAATGCAATAAAACATTTTTACTAGAACGTTGATATGATTAAAGCAGATTTTGGGCAGGGGTAGATTTTTAGCTTAAAATGGTTGCACCATTAAGATGAATGAGGTTAGAGTCTGAATTAAAGTTGTGCAGGCATTGCCCGTGAGGCAACCTCATTTTTGGCATTCTGAACATTTGAGTTCTTGATTTGGGACTGTAAATTTCATTTAACAGCTTATTGTATGTAATATATTAGCTCCAAAATGGGTATAGGAATATATTGTCTACCCTGTCCATACTGCTGGGAACATCTTATATGCTTCACATCATATGTGGCATTACTTTTAATGGACTGTACATACAGCAGATTGCTTTTTATGCAGTGATTTAGATTACCGAAGTATTTCTCTGGCAAATATTGAAAGACTAGAGTGAGGCTGCTTTAATGCTAATTAAGGTGCAATATATATCTATTTATTACAATAATTTGTGTTTTCTTACAAACAACATACTTATCCTTATCTGAGGAAGAAAGTCTGATTTCAAAATGTTTGTTCACTATGAATCTAACTAGCTGAAACAAATATGAATGATCCAAATTCCCAAATGTTGCATATAGTGACTGTGCCACAAGCCAGCCAGTTCAGAAGGTCAACCTACTACACAATGGCCAATATTTAAATGGCTCTTGAGCAGGAAATGGCAAAACTGCTCAGGAGAGGGAACACTCATGTAAATGAGATCACTGAATACCTATGTCTATATTGGATCTGATCCTTTCACATTCCATGAGACCAGGAGTAATTCTCCCATGTGGGACAGATTGATTAAAAACATAGCTCTTCTAGTAATTTTGGCAGCAGAATCAACAGGGAAGCATTCAGCACCAATTCCATTTGGCCTTTCAAGGATGTATAAGGAGAAGTCACTTGGCAGTGGATTAGATGGATACATAGAGGTTACAGCAAGTTCCTGTCTATTGGAAGGCTTTTAGGTGTATCTCTGATGCCTGCTCAAAGCTTATATTATGAATTTAATAAAAGAAGATGAAAAACATGGATTTTCAGACTGGACTGGAATGAGAGCTCACCTCATGCTCACAAGACCATTCTGTCGAATTAGGCCAGGTCACATCTCCATCATGGCAATCAAATTGTCTGGATAGGTATCTCAAAATTTTCTGAACTAACAGGACTTTTAGAACAGTATTTCTCAAACTTTTCAAGATGGTAACCTCTTATTCAAAGTGTTTTCATGAGCACCTGGGATTTAATATAAAAGTACAAAACATAACAATAATTACAACAAACATATAATTTAAGTGTGTGTATTTTGAGAGAGGACAGAAAATGCTTCTCCTTGAAGGATAAGGATGTGTGGGGAATGATGGAGCGAAATATTCTTTGTTTTAGAATGTAGTAAAATTTTCAATATGCCATGAACCCAGTAAATGACTTTTGTGACCGCCCCAGAGAGTCACAAGCCATCAGCTGAGAAGCATTGCTTTAGAGTGTACAGAATTAGGTCTTGATCCAGCAAGAACTCCTGGACAGTGCTTACTTCAGCTGAAGTATACCCCCTGTCTAGTAGTGTCACAGTTCCATCTCTTTGGTCCACAAGGGGAACCTTCAGGATTCTGGCTTCCCAGCCATCATCTCTCTTTGGCAGAGTCCTACATCTCTTTCTCTTCCGCTTGACCAGGGTTCTTCAGGGCTGCACTGTTCCCTGCCTACTGTGATATTCTAGCAAGCCGCAACACCTGTAATTGTCAGCAGTTAACAGTTACCACATAGCTCTTTCTAAGTAAGTACATGTATTCTTTAGGTGAAAACACTCCAGATAAAACATTAAAAACAGTCAAATAATCTATATCTAAGCTAGTAAGTGTACAAAAGATCACCTCATCTCTAGCTAGGGCTCTTGTTAGAGTTAATCCTTCAAACCCCACCAAGAAGTTTTTTCTGTAGTTGTAAGTGCATAAAAGCTCAATATGTACAAGCATGAATAAACTAGCCTTTTTTCTTACAGTTAGGGCCTTTATTCTTCAGAGTATTGGAACTGTTAAATCAGCAGGCAATGACACTCTCCTCAGAATATTATTTGCATAATTGTGAGATTCACAGGAAAACTACTTCAGACATATTGTCCCCAAGACCATTCTTCTCTACTACAGTGTTCAGTATAATCCTTTGATCATTGAGGCCCACAATGATACAAAACAATTGCATTCAATACAGTGGACATCAAAGATACTTAAAGTAAGGATCTAGGAGTAGAACCAGGTTCTGCAGAGTCTGAGACAGCTAAAATTCCTACAGTGCATTAGGAGGCCCCATAGAGGCACAACCAGGAAACACTGTGTCAAGTACTGCATTAAGTGCCACCCAAGGGACCCAGAATAACAGTACCCTGTAATCCTGTGATTGGTCAAGTGTCCAATTTAATCCCAGGGATTGGCCTGGGAAGTTGTCTGAGCAGCTACACAGATTTTGGCCTGCTGCAGTGCCACCTTTTGTTTGACTGTTGGCCTCTGACTTCAGCCTGAGTCTGACACTGATCCTGATATCTGCCTCCTGATTCTAGCCTGATTTTACCTCTGGTCTCTGACCCTACATCTTATTTATGGGACCAGACTCCTGTGATTCTTCCAACTCCTGCTTGGTGACTAGTGTCTGTGGCTCTACACTCAGCCTGGCTCTGACTGCTAGACCAGACAACCTACCCTAATACTCACCCCTAGTCCCTTATACTCAACTGAATTAGTTTTTTTTCCAAGGGTTAAAGTATGCCAGAACATGGTGGAATGCCATTCCAGGGCCCACTATTTTAAGAGGGTCAGCATTCTGGGGACCTAAAAATAGAAAATGGAGCAAGAATGCTGTATTCAAGGGCCCACCATTTAAAAATAGTAGGCCCCAGAACACAGTATTCCCACTCCATTTTCTATTTTTATGGGCCAGAATGCTGAGTCCCTAAAAACAGCAAGCCCCAGAACAGCATTCTGCAGTGTTGGGCAGCGTATGGAGTGCTAAAAACTCCATCCCCCAGTCTAGTCTCACTGAGCATGTTCAGAAGCTCTGAGCATGCTCAGTGAGACCAAGCTCTAGGCTGAAGTCTCAGCCTGGGCCAGGACCCCACCTCATGGTGGCCAGGAAAGAGGGGGTAGGCATGGGGGGGCAGAAGCTAGGGTGGGGGGAGTTATGGGGGGCAGGAGCTGGGGTGGGAGTAAGTGTGTGGGCAGCAGCAGCTAGGGTGGAGGTAGGTGTTTGGCAGGCAGGGGCTGGGGGTCAGGTGTGTGGGGGACAGGAGCTGGAGTGGAGGTAGGTCTGTGGGGTAGGAGCTGGGGTGGGGGGCAGGCTTGTGGGGGGGCAGGAGATGGGGTGCATGAGGGGGCCTGCACCAGCACAAGGGGGCCCCGCCAGTTTAGGAGGGTTCCAGGACTCATCAAATTATACTTTAACCAGTTTTTTTTTCAAGGATATTGCAAAAAAACTTCCATGTCTATCTGCCACAGTAAGTATTAAGTTCATGACTTTAGGCTGGAGATTTTCCATAAATAGGATTTTTTGAGAGATTTCCTTTGCTTGCTGCTCCTGTTAATGATACAAATACTGTGGATGAAATCCTGATCCCACTTAAGTCTTTGAGAGTTTTGTCATTCATTTCAATGAAGCTATGAAATACCCTATGAAACAACCTTTCCTAAAGCATTTGATATTTCTGCCTTTAATCCCAGTAACTGCAAAGGTACAGCAAAATGAAAAAGTACATACTTTTTTTTTGGAAAAACTAATCAAACTTCTTTTGCACCTAAAAATCTTTTGGTTCATCTTCAGGTTTGTTCAGCAGTTATGTGGGTTGTCGTTTTATCTGAACTTCTTGGATAATATTATACTAATTTATAATTATAAAGTCATGTATATTAAAATATATAAATGATCATACAGATTAAGGTAAGAAAGTATATCATATAATGTACCTACTTTAAACATGTCTCTCTGGGAATAACTTATTTCTGGATATTTCTAACAAATATTGTAAGTTATTCCATTTTATACTTCCAGAAATGTCACTAAAATAATTCAATTTTTAAAAAATGTATGTATAGAAAAAGAATGAAAATGCCAGTCCTAATATAAATGTAAAATAATTATTTGACCTATTCCTATGAAGCCATGTGTTTCCAAGAGCTGATTTCTTAAGGGGGAAAAAAAAAAAGACAGTATGTCGGATTAGAACCATATTGTCTTTCCTGCCAAAAAATCAGTGGAGCCACTGAAGCTGAGGAAGACCAGGCCACAGTGGAGAAGCTAAATGAATTTATTTGCATCAGTTTTCATTGCAGGGTATAGGAGGGAGACACACTGGAGCCATACATTTGAAGTGAAAAGTCTGAGGCACTGTCCTAGGTGGAAGTATCTACAGAGGAGGTTTTGGAATGAATTGATAAATTAAACAGTAACACATTGCCAACACTGGCTAGTATTCTTCAGAACTCTTGGGGGAAACTCAAATATGAACTTGAAGAATTACTGATTATGGCATGTAACTTATCTCTTAAATCAGCCTCGGTATCACATGACTGGTGAATAGCTAAAGTGGCATCAAATTTCCAAATGACTCCAAAGGCAACCCTTGCAATTACAAGCTTGTAAACCTAATTTTAGTACCTGTCAAATTTCTTGGAACTATACTAAAGAATAAATAGCATTCTCAGACAATTAGATTAACACAATTTGTTGGGGAAGAGACAAAATGGCTCCTATAAAGTAAATCATGTATCAGCAGTCTATTAGAATTATTTGTGGGGTGGGGGGAGGTCAACAACCATATAGAAAGGGTGATGCAGTGAAGATAGTATAATTAGACTTTCCGAAAATATATGGAATATATATTATGACAGAGTCAAGCCTGAGGGCCACAGGAGGGTGCTCCTATTTGGTTATTGGAATGTGGGTAGGCACAAGTCCATCCACTACTAAAACTCCTCCCTCAGCCTAGGGGAGGAAACACTAGGCCCAGTCCAAACTAATTTCGGGAGACAAGTAATGAGAAGACAGGGATGGGTGTGACAGTCATAGGTATAAAACAAGGGTCTCAGAAAGGGACATCAAGAAGAGAACCCCAGACAGTGCCCACTGCTTCTGGAAGGTGTCAAAGGAACCAGTGGGCATCGCCCAGAGGAACTCTGCTAGGAGACGTGATCAAGCAAGGGACCAAAAATAGGCCCTGCATTCACAGAGACCTTCCTCTGACAACACCCTCTCCCTAGTCTTATAAATGGCCACTTTTGTGAGAGCCAGGAAGAGGCTGACAAGGGAATCCCATGACTTTGCAGGGCCATGGATGGGGAGTCCATATAAAAATAAGTGTGGGGAGAAGTTCAGCTGGAACCTCAGTAAGAGGTTCTGGAGGAGTCAGAAGAGGGGCTGCAACCTCGTGAATTTGAGGTAGGCATGCACCCGGGTCTCCCTCATGCTGCAGAAAGGGCAAGTGTGGGGCGAGGGGTGAACCACGCCAGGTACATGCCTGTGCTCATAGCTCCCCAGAGGAGCCACCAACTGATATGCCCAGTGGGCTGTGGGGTTAGGGTGGCATACAAACTGACCCACCGGCAGTCCTTGCCCTACACTGATGGCAATAGGTCCAGCCATTCTGCGTCATGGTGGGACACGAGAGTGAGGAAATGGATGGTCTGGAGCATGAGCATGTACAGATGGTCCCTAAGCATGGTTTGAAAATGAGCCAGCTGCAAGTCCAGCAGCTGGCTGGCTTCATGGAGAGGAGGGGGCCGAGGGGCGGCTTGTCAGGGCTGATGCCCGATCAGAAGTTCCAGTAGGCTGGGACTGAGAAGGGGCAGGGAGTACCCTCTCACAGGACCTACTTGTGGTAGGCTAGAGCAGCAGGACCAAAGCTGCCTTTACCTCCCGCAGTAGGCACCAGGGGGTTTGAAGGCTGAATAGCCCCATGTGTGAAGCCAGGACCTGGAGATCCACCCAGTTGCCCTGGACATAGTCCAGGAGGTCTCCAACCCTGGCAATGCCTGCCAGGACCAACCTCCATTTCACCAAGGAGGCCTCCACCACCCACATACTAAGATGGCCATTGTGTAGCAGAGGCTCTGTGAGGAGGTACAGGAGAGTGCTGGAAGATAGACATATTAGCCCCCTGATTCCAGGGTAAGTATGGCAGGGCTGCTCTAAGACCAGTTAGAGCACCTGAGACCAGGTAGAGCACCTGAATCCAGTTAGATAAATTGGGGTGATTGGCCATAGTAGCTGAAAAGGCCTCTGTTGCAGGCAACAGGCAGTGAGTAATGGGTATGGTGGTTAGAGGACTGGAGGTCTGTGTGGAGTGAAGTAGCAGAGTGAAGAAGAACTGAAGAAAGCTAATTAGTAGCTGTTGCTGTGAACACCTAAAAAGTACAGTAAGACACAGTAAGCTCACCCAGATGGGCCTCAGGGCCCCAGGCCCTGCAGCCTGCGGGGTGAAGAGTCTGGCTCCAGGGCAAGAGGCCCAGGGAGAGTGCAATACTGGGAAGTTTGGAGGAAGGAGAGCTGTGCTGAAGCTGGCTGCCAAGCTCAAAGCACACAACCCACAGTGCTCAAGCAACCCCATTCATCAGAATATCTATATTTATATCTATAGATAGATATAATATGATGGTACATATCACATTAGCAGATTTGCAAGTGACTGAGCTCCTGATGGTGTCGCTGATATTGTTAGGACTGATCATGGTGTCACTGGAGTCAATGTGTGGACAGAGCTGGCAACAGGATTTGTTGTAAGGATAGGTTCCTAGGTTAGTTTTCTAGTTGTATAGTGTATAGTTGCTGGTGAGTATTTGCTTCAGAAAGGATTGCCCTACTTCCCAAGCCTTGAGAGAGTGATGGATCATGTTTTGGGACAGGTTGTAGATCCTTAATGATTTGTTGGAGAGATTTTAGCTCTGGGCTATACATGGTAGCTAGTGGTGTTCTGTAGTTTTCTTTGATGCATCTGTCTTGTACAGGTGACTTCTGGGTACTTGTCTGGATATGTCGATCTGTTTCTTCACTTCCCCAGGGGGGGTACTGTAGTTTTAAGACTGACAGAGATCCTCTTGGTGTTTGTCTCTGTCTGAGGGATCAGAGCATATGCTCTTGTATCTTAGGGTTTGCCTGTAGATGATGGATTGTGTAATGTGTCCAGGGTGGCAGCTAGAAGCATGAAGGTATGTACTGTGGTCACCTGGTTTTCCGTATAGGGTCGTGTTAATGTGTCCATTCCTTATTTGTACTGTAGCATCCAGGAACTGGATTTCTTGTATGTGCTGGTCCAGACTGAGATTTATAGTGGGATGGAAATTGTTGAAATTCTGGTGGAATTCTTCAAGGGACTCTTTCCTGTGGGTCCAGATGATGAAAGCATCATCAATATAGCAGAAGTAAAGCAGAGGTACTTGGGGATGAGATTTGAGAAAGAGATATTCTAGGTCAGCCATAAAAATTTTGGTATTCTGTGTGGCCATGTGGATATCGAAAGTCACATCACTGATTTGAAAGTATAGATACTCTACATATCTCAAGTAGTTGTGGGTCAGAATAAAGTCACAAAGTTTGGCTACTAGGTGTGATGGCTTGTAGTTTTTCTTGATATTGAATATTGGTGTAGAGACCTTCTACATCCAAAGTGGCTAGGATGGAGTTTTCTCATAGATCAGTGATGAATTGTAGTTTTCTCAGGAAGTAAGTGGTATCATGAAGCTAGCTAGCAGTGCTGGTGGTATAGAACTTGAGGAGAGAGTCCATATAGCCTGACAATCCTGTTGTGAGAGTTCCAGGATTCCTGGGTTTGTGGATCTTGAGTAGCATATAGAATACTCCTGGTCAAGGCTCTTGGGGTGCATCCAGGTAGGCTTTTTCCTGTGCTTCTTGAATAGTTCCAATATTTCTTGTTTATTCTCCATACCCTTTGCATTTAGAAATATAGCCATCAAAGATGTTGAACATATGCCTCCAATGATTTCTCTCTTTTTGCTCCTGTGATTTTACTGTAATTTTTGAAGTGTCCATTTAGACCTCTAAAGGAGCTGTCAATGACCTTCTTTGAATCTAGTTGAATGCCCTCTTTCATAGGCTGGCAAGCTGGTTCATGGCAATGATCTTTCCCTTCTTGGTCAAGTGGATCTGATTTCTTCTCTGCATACCTTCTTTCCAGAACAGTTTCCCATGCCTGAAGAAGCTAAAGCCCTCTCCTCAACACCATCTGCTCAGCAATCCCTCCATCTTTAGGATACATATGTCCCAACATGGCCCCTTCTCATTCATGCTCCTAGTTGAGGGTAACACAGTCTGTGCTCCTAACTTTGTCACCCTATCTCTCTGAACCCTGTAGTTGTTGATCTGCTCAAAGTCAGACATGGGGATATCATTAATGCTCCTATGTATGAGCAGCAACAGGAAGTAATCAGAAAAATGGATGAGCCTCAGCAATTTTTTCATGACATCGTGGTTGCAGGTTCCAGGCAGGCATAACACTTTGCAGTATTTCATGTCAAGTTTGCAGATGAATGCCTCCATTCACCTCAAAAAGGCATTCCCAGCTACCAGAACCCTACAACTCTGCTTTTTGAGTGAAGTTGCTGTGAACCTCTCAATCTTGGGGGGAAGGTGGCTTTTCCTCCTCAGCTGTTGGGGTTTGTTTCACCTTCTGTTGCCAGTACAGCACACCAGTTCTTCACTTTGATGAATGTAGGGTGTGGAGCACTGTCTTTTAATCTGAGATGGCCAGCAGCTGATTTTTTCCCTCTTCTGGTCAACCATAGTTGGCTATAATTCTGCATACCAGAAGTTTCCATGTGTATCTTTACAATGAAATCCTTGAACTCCTGACTCCTATCCATATGATCAGATTATTTCCAGGGACTCTACCAACAGACAAGGAGTCCTGTGGCACTTAGACCAACAAATTTATTTATTGCATGAGCTTTCATAGGACAAAATACCACTTTGTCAGATTCTTTGAAGATGGGGGACCCTACAGAATGGGAGGAAAATAAAGTCATGAGATCATGTCACACTCTAACAGCAAATTAAAACAGTTGTTAAGATTCAAACACTGGGAAACAACACACAGAGGAAATGAGGTCAAAATGCCCGTTCTAATGGGAAAAAAATCCGTAGTTACAATTTAATCCTGCTTTCACATAGCATATGGCCACACACACTTATTTTGAAACAACAGAGGTTGTTTCGAAATAAGAAGTGCCATGGCCACACGACTCACGGCCATTTCAAAACAAGCAAACAGCTTGTTTTGAAATGGCCGTGGTTGTTTCGAAACAACTTAAACCTTGTTGTGTTTCGAAACAGGGTTGTTTCAAAACAGAGGTTTCGAAACAGCCCTGTTCGGACATGTTGTTTCGGAACAAAGTGTTCCGAAACAACGTCACCTTCCTCCCAGGGTGCTAA
>ML681979.1:41250652-41287497 GCA_007922195.1 Podocnemis expansa | reverse complement strand
TGGCGGAGTGCCGTGCAGCCACGCGCCTCACCTGGCTGGTGCCTGCAATCCCCTCCCCAGGCGGAATAGCATGTCCACACTGTGGACATGCTATTTCGCTGTCTTATTTCGAGGACACAGTTTTTTGTCCTCAAAATAAGGTGTTTCAAAATAATATGTTATTTCAAAACAGCTTGTTTCGAAACGTCTTGTTTCAAAACAAGCATACCCTGTGTGAACATAGCCATAGTTAAATTTGCATAACAATTCCAATTCTGCAGTTTCATCCTTGAACTTCTGTTGTGTTATGCAGTTGCTTGAGCACAGCTTTTAACAAATCATCAACAGGGTGATTAAGAAGATTGAAGCACTCAGCTACTGTTTTTTTGAATGTTGTAGACTAACACGGCTACCCCTTTGGAATTCCACCAACAGATGTCCCTCACATGGGATTCTTCTCCCTCTGCTTCCATGGATATGTGGACCACGTTCCCACCAAACTCAAGACGTTGGCCGGGGTTGAAGCCTCCAGGGTCAGGATGTAGGCTTATTAGCGGGTTTGACATGTGCAGGCAAAATAAAAGCTATCAGAGGTATTGGGAACATGTTGTTTTCCTCCAATTGCAGGTTCAGCTGCTCAGGTCCCTTAATCTCCCAGCTGCCCTTGTTTCATCATCCATGCCTGTTACCAGCTCACATTTAAAAAAATGTACGGGGGGGACCCGTTACCGCGCAACCAGTTTGTGTGTGGAACTAGTTAACGTGCGGTAACAGGATGCCCCCCAAAGCCCCAAAGTAACGCATGGACCTAGAACGGGGCTGGAAGCATCCACCGCCACTGCTCCCTTCCATGTCTCTGACCAGGGATCCAGGGCCAGGCTGGTGGCAGCAGGAGCCTGAGGCCAGCTTGGACCCCAGCACAGAAGCGGGGCCAGGGGCATGGCTTGCGGCCAGGAAGCAGGGCCTTGGCCGGTGCCCTGGGGAAGGCCTACCGGTCCCATTTACAAGCAGGCTGGTTTACGTGTAGTCGCCGGGGGTTTGTCCCCCAAGACCCACACGTAAATAGGTCCCCATTGTATTACCATTTGGTTCTGCACTGGGGCTGCCTAATAATGTTGATAAATTAATATATTTCTTTCCTGTCAAAAATGGCTCCCCACGCCTCCACAATCTTCATATACAAAAATGGTTGACCACTTTTCCTCAGATTTTCTGGAAAACACTGTTATAAAACTTACCTTCAGGTTCAGACAAAGGCAAAGATTAAACTGGAGCCTGAAAGGTGAAAGATTCAGAAAGATGATAATTTCCAGAGGGGTAGCCATATTTATCTGTGTACAAAAAAACAACGAGAGTCCTGTGGCACCTTATAGATTAACAGGTTTCTTCAGGCATAAGCTTTCATGAGCTCCATCCCACTTTGTCAGATGCAGTGTCTTGTAACAGGGGCTTAAAATGGAATTACTAATGTAAGCTTATTTATAGCTGCTACCAATGCTCCAGCTATATTACCATAACACAGTGGATGATGAAGCAAGCTTGGGCTATGTTCTAACTAATCACACTAAGCTGTACTACTTTCCTATATGTTGACAACATATAAACAAAGTACAATAAAAGAAAAGTTAGTATCTCAGAATAAGGGAGAATTTAGTGGCCTTCAGCTCTTCTGGATATATTACAATAATATTTAATTATTGCTAAGAAAATGTCACACGTGTCAAGTACGTAGGTGCTCAGCTATGAGCCATCTTAAAGTAATCTCAATAGTATGGTCTCAGAGAAAAATTACAAAAGCTGCCCATTTCAGTAATCACCTGAAATAAGAACTAGAAAATTACATTAAATTACTTTATTAATTGTTCTCCTGAAAAGGAAAGCATGACCTTTCAAAATCCAGAAGTAATACAACCACAATTTTATTTTTTCAGGAAAAAATAGTTACCTGGAGAAAGAAATCCTACACAGTATATGGAAATATCAAACAGGGTTCTGAGCAGAGTTGGATGGATTAAAAAAAGCTACATGATCATATGTGAAAAAGCAGAACAATAAAATAAAGACAATACAGGATGGCTACATTAGTTTTTGCAATGGTCAAACAGAAGGAACAAGACATATTAGTGACAGACAAATTTATGGAGTCACCACTTCAACAAAAGTGAGAAACAAACAAAGAAACACCAAGCTTCATACATCTGAAATTCTCATTATAAAAGTGGGTCATTACATTTGCCTCAAGAACAGCAGAAAAGAGTGTGAAATGGTTACACAATTTATGCAAAAATGAAATATGCAAGAACTGGGACACTAGGGATGGGTGGCTGTATTAAAAGCAATGGAATAAATGAGCCCTAAGAGTCAGGGGTATTAACAAACAACGAGTCCTGTGGCATTAACATGTATTAACATGACCCTGTCAGTGCCCAGCAGTAAGCTGTTTTAAACAAGGTCTGAAGTATGGTATAACAAGACCCCAGCCTGCTTAGTACCATCACAAACACTATTGAAATCCTTTTAATCTTTTATTAAATATACAGAAAAAGGAAAAATGGTTAAACCCTTTGAAATATAAAGTATTAAGAGTAAGGCTTTCATGTTAACAATCACCTTTGCTCCCCCACTTTTTTAGCTATGGAGGCTCTGGAAAGAAAAGACCCTGTCTGACAGTAATATAGTTGGTATTAAAGATGGTTATACTATCTTTTGGTGAAAGAAGAGAAGAAAGTAATTGAGATGAGTGAAGCTGTTGTTGTTGATGTCTAATTCTACTTTCAAAAAGATAAAGCAGGATGCACCAGAGAGGAAAGAAAAGAACAGCAAAGGGTGACAGTGCAGCTTTCGTCTTTGATGTTAATTCTTGCTTGCAATCTTACAGCCGGAGAAACACAGGCATAGTACATAGTAGTATCCACAATTCTGAGACCTGGAAAATTTGAATCAGCATCATGCCATTTATGGTATCATCTCTTTGGATACAGGTTTAGAACAGTGTAGTAAAATATGCAATACTGGCTGGCTAGGTCAGATTCCTATTTGACAGAAGGAAAAAGGAACAAAAATGGAAAGAAGAAATAAGGCAGGAAGGAAAGGAAAGGAGATGGACACAGAGATGGGGGAGAGGAGGCAGGAACAAAATCTCACATCCCAGATTGTGTTTAAGATTTTGCTGGAGCTAGGGGAGAGTGATATCATCTGGGTCCTTCTCTGGGCCACTCTATTCAGAATGTCTTTCTGGATCAGGATGATGAAGCCCCAGTGGATCCTAGGTTCCCAAGAAAGAGTGGAATGGTAGCCCTGATGGTGAAACTCATTTCTTCCTCTTCTTTCAGTCAGTCCCCACCACAAATCTTTTGTTTAAGGACCTCAAAAGGGAGCAATAGGTGGAATGTCCCATCCCATCATTATTTTGCTCACCTATTAATTCTAGTTTCTGATGCACCAATTTTGGTACATTGATTTCTGATCCCACACTTCTCTGTTTTCTATACACAATCTTAATGCAATTTTTAAATTATGTCAGTAGGGTTTCTTACTTAAGCTAATTCAGCCTCTCTCCCTTTTGTATCTTTTTCCATCAATTTTTATTGTTATAGCTTATTATAACACTTCAGGTAACTCTTTATCCACTTTTTTACAGCTAGGGTCACAACTGGGGTATGTACCTTAGGCCTCAATTATCATACTTTATAACAATCTGATAGACTGCCCAAATTTGTGAACTAGAACTGAATTGGGGATTTTACCTAATTGTGAAAGCCTTACCATGACTCCCCAGAAAAGTCTGAAGGTGGAACGGTCAGCCATTTGTGGAGCTTGTTAAAGATTTTTGACAAAAATTCTCACTGAAAAATGTGATACTAAGCAGTTTGAAGTTAGTTCGAACTAGCTGTGCTGTTTTTTTAGTTTGAACTAACTTTATATTTCTAACTGAAAAAGTGCAGTTTGTGCGAACTAAAAAATGCATTTAGTTCAAACTAACCACTAGTTCGAACTTATTTAGTTTGAACAAGCATGACTACATTCTGCTAGTTCAAACTAAAGTTTGAAATAAGTTTAAACTAAGCAGTTAGTTAGAACTTACTATTCAAACTAACTAGTTCGAACTAAGCTTTGCTAATTTTTTTTAGTTCAAACTAGGCAAAGCCTAATATAGACAGGGAGCAAATTAGTTTGAATTAAAGTTTCTTAATTCAAACTAATTTGCTAGTGTAGACATAGCCAAGAAGTCCTATGACACTTAATGACTAACACATTTATTTATTGCATGAGCTTTCATGGGCAAAAATCACACTTTGTCAGACACTTGAACATGGAGAAATTTATAGAACGAGAGGAAAAAAATGCAACATAGTGTAAGTCATAGGATCAGGTCACACTGTAACAGCAAATCAAAGCAGTTTTTCAGATTCAGACATTGGGGATTTAGCATATAGATGACGATAAGGTTAAATCACTTGTAATGAAAAAAAAATGGATGCAACTTTTAAGTCCATTTAAAGAAGAAGCTGTTCTGTTGCTATAATGGAGCATGCAACCCCTGGGAAATTTTGTGAGCCTGCTCTTTCTGACTGTAGTAGAAGTATCTAAGAATACCAGATAAAACTCACGCATGACTCCAATGAAGCCATTCGATTTTGTTTGATTCTGATGAGTATACAAACTGCTGATACTAAGCCAATATAAATGAACATTATTCTGTGGCCTGCTGCTTCAACTGACTCAGCTCAGAAAAACTGGAGCCATTCGGGGATTGAACCTGCATACTCTGTTTACAAAGAACTCCCACAGCAAATGGTGAAGACCTGTGAGGAAGGACACAAATATAGATTTGGCTGAATGCCCCAACTTAAGCAAACAAAACAAGAGGTTGTTAAAGGCAACCCAACCTAGTAGCAGTGAGAGTAAGCAGCAGCTACATCTTCTACCACTAGCCTCCTTCTCTCTGCAGAACCACTATATGATATTTAAATCCAGCCACTCTAACTATCCAGAGTTTGTACAGTGTAGCTGTAAAAGTGTCAATTGTGGAATGTCAGAGCAATAAGGTACGTGAGGACCAACTGAGACAACTTCTGTTTTCTGAAAAGCTAGTCTCTCTCACCAAAAGAAGTTGATTCAATAAAAGATATTACCTTGCCCACAAAGACGTACCATCTCATAGACTTCTGTGGAATCCACTTGATATAGTCTTCCAATATAACAGCCAACCCCTGAGAATCTAGTTTGAGTATGATCTTTAAGCCATGCACTGGACCTGAGAAAACCAGGCTAAAGTAGGTTTGGGCTGATTGCTGTGTGGAGGCCTGGGTGTTGATTCTCATGCATGACAAACAGAGTCATTATTTAACACATACACACATATCAGCACTCTCAAAGACATTCAGTATTTGTGTCTATCACGTTGTACAGAGGATTTCCAATACGGAGAAATCATCTTAATAATTTGTAAAACCAACCATAACAGATGTAACATACATAACAACCATTGTGTCTATTTTATTTTATATAGTACCAAAGTCCCTTCTAGTAGTTCATTATGTAACATGATTAGACTTCTGTAACTATAAATAGGAACTAATGATAACTTGTAAAAGAATGGTGCAAAAAAAGTTCTTCAGTATATAACATGGAAATGCCATGTATTTTTAGTCTTTTCTGTATAATGATGGTCCCTCACTATGATTGATGCTCTCTCACAAACACTGGCTAATACCAGTATTTCTGATCATTATGTACTGCCATGTTTTATAGTGAGGATTATTAGCATGCTATGACTTATAATATGTTTACCAAAGAAACAACCTAAAAGGCAAGGATATGATATTCCATGCCACTTTATAGGGAAATTTTCATGAAATGTAATATCCCCCTTCAAGGTTATTACAGTTCTGTTGTTTTCACTTACATATTTTTAAGAAAGTAACAAAATGAAGAGAAATATCAAGATTTGGGGCCTCATGGTCCTTTACACTCGTTTGACACTAATGTAACTTAATTGACTCATTCCAGCAATGTAAAAGGGAGAATTGTGCTCTATATCTCACAGATTTTTAAAAGCATCATTATGGAGAATGTAGTCTAGTAGTTGGTTTATTCCCTTCGGAGAATACCACAATCTCTTATACAATTCTGGTGGATGAAGTTTGAATTCAAACCTCTGATTTAGCTGATGTGTAAAAACTCATAAACTGGCAGCTTTCCCTTGGCAACATATCTAAAAGGCACAAGTTAATGGTATTGATGTCAACTATAATTTATGATCATTAACTTGCCTCTAGACTCAGACATCTCGCAGATAACATGCACCAAAGCATTCTTTCATTTAAACAAAAATACATAATTTGGTTCAAATTATGTCAATATTTTTGTTATCTAGCTCCACAAGTGATGCAAATATAGATGAAGAAAGGACAAATGCTTTAAGTGTGTTCACAGAGCGAAGCATATGCACAGAGCAAAGATTTAATAAAGAGCTTCCATTAGGACATCAAAGTCATATTGCCATTATGTGCAACCTGTAATACAGGTCTGTGAAGTGACCTGAATGTTCTACTTCTCTGGGATGGGTTTATTAGATCATATCCAAATTTAGGAAGAGTACTACTAAAATAAATACCTGTCCCTATTGATGATACACAATTAATTTTCTAATTAAAGAAGAGACAGAAACAGTTTTGGGACTGTGGAACATTATTTAGAGTGAATTTGGAAAGAGGCTTATTCAGAGGTGTTGAACCAAACACCTGATTCTCTTAATAAAAGTCCCATACTAAAGTACTTACTTCCTGATTCTAGGGAGAGAATTTTTTTTAATACATGTTTATGTAGCTTTTATTTCCTCCAGACATAGTCAGCCGATAACAAGTAATCTGGCAAGGTAACTGTAGCCTGTAAAGAAATAACCATACAAGACAGGCACAAGCCCCGTAAGATACAGTATTTTTAATTATTACTTAAATCTTTTGTTGACTTGATACCACAGACAGTAGTGGCTGTCACTAATAAGGAGAATAAACATTACAAAGACTGCCATTTTTTTCATACATAGTAAACCTCTCTCTCAACAAGACAGCAGATCAAACAGATCAAAAAATTGGTCCTCTAAAAGAAGTGGTTTCTAACTAACTAAAAAAACCGAGGAGTCATGTGGCACTTTAAGACTAACAGATTTATTTTTCACATGAGCTTTCATGGGAGAAAATCCCACTTCATCAGATGCAAAAAATAAATCTGTTAGTCTTAAAGTGCCACACGACTCCTTGTTTTTTTTTTTTTTTTTTGCTGGACTAGACTAACACGGCTATCCCTTTGGAAATATTCTAACTAACTGGTGAACAAAATTGTACTGAATTGGAGGTGGATCTTGGTCCAGATTTCATTGAACAGTGTTTTGCTTTTTTATTCTGCTACTCTAAGGTAGTGTGCACATTAGGAGTACTAAACCATCATGTTATACCAGGAAAACTTTTGTTGTGTGGATGCAGCTTATACTGGCAAATATGTGCTTATTACTTATATCTTATTACTCACACGCATGCACACCCAAGCAAACAAGCCAATAAAAGTGATGTTTTGTTATTATAGCTACATTTACACTACAGTTTTCTGCTGGCACAGCTGTCAGTGAAGAATCAGAATTCTGCACATGCTAGTAGAAGTCCAACCATGGCCTAAATCAAGGAAGCATTACTTTACATTATATATGCAAACTGGCAAATACATAAAGCTGAATTAACAGATGCTGAAACCATGTATCAGCCCTCAAAATTCTGGCCCTTCCAACCATAGTTTTCAACCTGCTAAAGCCCAAAAGATAGATGATAATCTGAACCAGTATATAAAATGAAAAATAAAAAATAACCACTTATGATAAAGTTCCCTGTAGTATTATACTTATAATTGAGCATTTTTCAGAGATTCTAAGGCAGAAGAAACCATTCTGAACATCTGGTTTGACTTCCTCTATTACAGAGGCTATAGAATGTTCCATAAATAATTATTAGTACATTTTTATTTTTAAAAAATCCAATCTTTATTTAAAAGTTAGTATTGATGGAGATGCTTCATAAATTGTTTAATAGTTAAGTACCTGCTCTTAAAAATTTATACTGTTAAAAATTTCAGATTGGAAATAATTTCTTTCCAACCTGAAATTTGCCTACCTTTAATGTCCAGCAAGACTGAAGAGCTCATTTTTAAGTGTTTGTTCCTCGTGTGGGTACACACAAACCAATCAGGCTATCCATTAATCACCTCTTTGATAAATTAAATACATTAAGCTCCTTTCACTACAAGGCATGTGCTTTAAAAATCCTCTAATCCTTTTTGTAACTCTTCTCTGAACTCTCTCCAGTTTATCAACATCCTTCTTGAACTGTAGACACAAAAACTGGAAACAATATTCCAGAAGTGGTCATAGCAGTGCTAACAAAAATATAGATAAAATCCTGTCTACTCCTTCTTGAGATTCCCCTCTTTATACACCCAAAGATTATATTAGCCTTTTTGACCACATGGTTACTATGGGAGCTCTTGTTCAGCTGATTATCCACTATGACTCTCAAATCTTTTTCAGATTCACTGGTTCCTATAACAGAGATCCCCATCATGTTAGTGCAGCCTACCTGTACATTCTTTGTTCCTAGATTTATATTTTTAGACATTAAATGCATTAAATATTACATACATATATTATACATATATTTAAAAACTGTCCCTAGATGTATATTTAGACACTAAAATGCAAATTGTTACCGGCTTACCAAGTGATCAGATCACTTTCTTAGTGATTCGTCTACTTCATTAGATTTGTCTGCTTCTTCATTTCTGGAGTCATCTGCAAATTTCATTAGAAATTATTGTATTTTTTTCATGGTTATTGATATAAGTATTAAATATTGTAGGGCCAAGAACTAATCCCTGCAAGATCCTACTAGAAACAGACTCACTGAACGATGATTTGTAACTAAATTTTGAGATCCATTAACTAGTCAATTTTAATCTATTCAATGTGCATGTGAATTTTACATAATATTACATTCAGTAAGTTCCTCCATCTTCAAAGCGACTGACGAAGTGTGATTTTCTCCCACGAAAGCTCATGTGATAAATTAGTTTGTTAGTCTTTAAATGCTACCAGTTTCCTTGCTTGTTTTATACATAATTCTAGTTTTTTATTCATATGATGTGCAACATCCAGTCAAATCACTTTTAGATGTCTGCTTATATTATATAAATACTATTGTCTTCATCAATCAAATTCATAATCTGATAAAAAAGATCAAATTATTTGGACACGATCTATTTTCCATAAATTCACGATGATTGACATTAATTATATTATCTTTCTTTACATCTTTAATAATCAAATCTTGTATCAGCTGTTCCATTATCTTGCTTGGAATTGTGGTCATACTGTCAGGTCTTGCCATTACATAGGTCATCCCATTTACCAATTTGAAATACTGGCACAACATTAGCTTTCTTCTAGTGTTCTAGAACTTTCCTACCATTCCAAAACTGATTGAAAAAATTGGTAATAACAACTCCTCAAAACTGTTAGCTGCAAATTATTTGTATTTGCTAATTTAAAAATGTTTTAACTCTAGTAACTTCTGTAGAATATTTTCCAGAGATACAAGTAGAATGGAAAGTGTTGTCATATGATATGACTACATCTTTTGCTTTATTCCCCAAAATACAGAACAGAAATATTTATGAATACTTCTTCTATTACCATTATTAGGATTCTTTTCTTATTCCAAACATTTTTTTTTAAATCCTTGCTGACCTTAACTCCAATGGGCAGAGATTTCTCCTTGTGTGTGTTTGCCTTCCTTATCATTTTTTTTTTACAATTCCTAGCTTTGTATTTATGTTCATTACTATAAACTTTCCTTTCTTGCATCTCTTGTACTTTTTAATATTATTTTTATAGCTACCTTAACTTTCCCCTTAAACCAGAGATCGGCAACACAGGCTCAGTGGGCCACCTGCGGCTCCCTGAGTGTCCCCTTCTGGGTCCCTGGCAATCTCCTCCAGGGAGGCAGGTGTGCTCTGGAGACTGCCATTGGCCCGAGCATCGTGGCCAAATCAGGGGCACTAGGGTTGCCCTCACCCTCCTACCACAACTGCACGAGCTGGAGGCAGCCCAGCAGCTGCACCACAGCCCCTCGCACTGGAGGGGGAGTGTATGAGCGGGTGTGCACTCCCTCCATCCCTCACTCCGCTGGCACGGAGGAGCACTGCTTTCCCACCTATCCATAGCTGGGAGTTCCTCCCAAGTGCAGCTGGAGGAGACCTGCAGCTTGTGGAGGCGGGATCCTGAAATGGCCTGCTCCACAGAGTTCAAGCCACTTCAACCTGGCTACCCCAGGCCTGAAAAGGCCACCTCACCTCCAGGCCTTGGATTGGGCCCTTTCAGCCCTGGAGTGGACAGGTCAAGGCAGCCTGAACTCTGCGGAGCTGGCCATTCCAGGACTCCACCTCTGCAAGCTGCAGCCTTCTGCCACCTCTGCAAGCTGCCACTCTTGGGCGGGGTGGCCAGCTGGGAGTAGGCGGGGAAGTGCTGTTCCACTCCACCAGTGGAGGAAGGGACAGAGAGAGCATGCGTGGCCTACAGACACCCCACCAGCGTTAGGGGCCGCTGCGCAACTGCTGGGCTAGTTCAGGCTCATGTGGTTATGGTGGGAGGGTGGGGGAAAATGGCTTTTCTGCTCTTTTGGGTTGGTGACACCTGTCTTAAACCAATACAGCCTTATTCCTTCATTGTGGGACCGTGACACTGATCAATAATAGTGTTCTTAAATAATCTCAAATTATTAATTAATCAATTATTAATAATTGAATTGACTGGTAATTAATAACCAATAATTTATTAATATTTTCTTATGATTAAATTTTTTCAGCTGATATGGTTCACAGTGGTTTCTGCTTTTATGAAACTGCTCTTTGTCAGCACTTGTGTGTGTGTGTGAGAGAGAGAGAGAGAGATTTGGTTGTGTGTAGCACACACCAACTAGTACTTTATCGATTAGAACATTGATCCTAAAGAAGTTAAGCCACTGAGTTATCAGAGACTTGGAAATAGTTAATGTAAATCTTAATATACAGTGGCATTCCCCATCTCTTTTGCAGGACGTGCAGTGGAGGTAAATTTAAATTTATTAATTCTTCATAAGAAGAGAAATATTCTTAACAACAAGAAGAAATACTTACACATGGACTACTGTAGCAATACAAAGAAAATTAGTCAGAAAAGTAAACAAACCAAAACTCTTTTTTATCTGAGAGAAAATAATATAGAACTCATAGTGAAAGATAATAATAACAAATGTGTCATTTCTGCAAAGTAAGTTTTCTAAATGAAAGGCACTTTAAAGACATACATCCAACCTCCTTGTCTATTACAACCAGTGACATTTTACACTCCAGACTAAATGATCTCCCCTAAACCACAGATCATGGTCACTGAATTAAAATATAAACTCTGATGCAAAGCTAGGACAAAGTATTGGAAAGAACAATGTTGACCAAAGATATAACAGGATTTCACAGGAGTCCTTGCTTTTTTTAGGGATTTTTAGTATCTTAACTATTACCTACTGTTTATGCATGAAAACTATGCAACTTTACATGAATCTTGATGCAGTAGTCATGTGGACTGAAGGTCTGAGTAGATGTTGCCAACTATTGACTGGTTTTAGTATACCTAACAGTAATAAGGTACAAACATGTTAACCTCTTCGTGTGTGAGATATACAAGCATAATGCCTGATGTGCATGAAAATCTAAGCTGAATGTGTCAGTGCAGATCTTTGAGCTTAGTGTACTCATTTGACATTTTGTGCGAGCACTTCAAAATGTGTTTATATTTTCTTATTTTCCTGTGTATTCCATCATTTGTGCTTGTCTGCCTCTATTCTAATCCTTTCTTAAAAGCCAATTATTTAATAAATTCACCTCTCATTAGGGGTTACAGTTTAAATACTCTGACACAAAAGCAGCCCCAGGAATGAACATCGCAGGTCCTCCATTGCTCCTGAGTTACTGCACCTACTGAAAGGTGCAGCATATGCTGGGACAGCTAGTGTGGCTAATGAGGACAGGGATGACTGAGAAGAAGAGTCAAGGTTCTGTGCACTCTTCACACTCTTTCTCAAAAGAGAAAACTCTCTAGAGAGCAGGAGCTGCACTCCATACCAGAGCTGGACCCAAGGCTAGGCAGGTCAAGTAAGAGGGAATAAAAGGGAAGTAGGGGGCTCCTGTTACTGGCCTGCTTGGCCGGCACAGAAAGGTAGAGTCTAACCTTAAGCAACATTAGAAGTAGCATAAGTACATTATCAGTTTTAATTCCAAGGAACTCTGTTTTCTTTCTGTAGTGATATTTGAAATCCATTTTGTACAAATTGTAATCTGTATTCATAGTTCCAACAAGCAGGATCCTGTAATTCTTACTCAGGCAAAGCTTGCACTGATTTCACATATACACTTAATGTAGCCACACTGAACCTCCAAGTAAAAACTAGTGATGTGCTATTATCAGAATTTAGTATCACCCACCCCACTTCACCACAATAGTATTTCAGTTAAAGCCACATTGGTTAAGAATGTTCTCAGATATGGACATTTCAGTTAAAGACACAGCTAAAATCATCCCGATCCTATTAAAGTCAATGAGAGTTCTGTGTTTGCTTTAGTTAACAGGCAAATCTTTAATTGACAAAAGGACAGATGCCTTCAGTTGATTCAGTAAAGATCTGTAGAATTCAAGAAACCTGAGTTAGGATGAAGTCAGTTATAGGGTATGTCTATGCTATGAGCTTAAGTTGACTTAAGGAGGCTTAAGTCGACTTAAGCAAAGCTCTGTCCACATTTGGAGTTCATTAAGTTGACTTAAGAGCTTCCTTAAGTCAACTTAATAACTTCTGCCCATAAAGTCGACTTTAAGGGTTAAGTCAACTTAACACAATGTGGCCATTTATAAAGTCAACTTAAGCCAGGGGACCCATTTAATGTCAATTTTATTAAGTCAAATTTAAATGAGTCCCCCTGGCTTAAGTTGACTTTATAAAGTCAACTTAATGCAATATGCACTCATTAAGTCGACTTAATAAGGTTTACTTAAAGTTGACTTTTAAGTAGACTTCATTAAGTCGACTTAATAAAGTCAACTTAGCTTTTGTAGTGTAGACATAGCCGTAGTGACCTCAGTGCCCAAGTTAAAGGATTTTATACTTTCCTACATGGCAGAAATCACCACCACTCAAGTCAATGGATGGTATCCTGCAGGGAAGGATAGATCTTTGAGAGGAATCCTCAATTAACAGCCTCTCAGTTAAGCCTGCTTCTCTTTTGGAAGTGCAATTTAAAAGTGGTTGCTAAAGTGAGTTAGGAGCACTCAGGTGCCTTTTAAGGAACTTGCTGTAACAGTGTTGAGATATAACAAAAGCAATTAAATAGCTGTGAGGAACTTTAAAGTGACTTATCAGTGATGGAGATTTTCCTTTTTTCTTTCCCTCTCTCACCCTCTCTTTTTAAATATAACTGACGTTTGTGCTATTTAAACTAATTCAGAAAATGCACACCATATAAAATGTGATTGAGTTAGGAATCTTCAAGGATTTAAATACAGCCCTGAACAAGGGATGGTACTCAAGATGCACCATCCCATGAGTATATCTGGGGGCTGTAGTGACAGAGACAGTTGAACCAAAGATCTTCTATTGCTCACTGGCTGCAGAGGGCAACAATTAACTGATGGCTTACACCAGAAGTAATTCAATAACCTCCTCCCATGCATATGCCTAAATGAACTGAACAGCAAAGGGAACAGAGGACAGAGATAGGTATAGAGTCTCCTGTCTTTCCCTACCATCTCTTCACTGAGGAAACAGTAAGAAGCCCTGTAACACTGCTTATTCCTGCAAACCTGGATCCAATATCCAAGTAACTCATGTGAAGAATTAAGTGGCATCTGGAGCACTGTAACTCCCTTGCCTGCAGTGTTGGACCAGGGGCCGCAGGGCCTCTGGGCCTCCCCCCTAGTGCCACCCCCCACTGGAGGCCTCCCTCCCTGCCAGTGGGTCAGTGCTGGGGGGAAGTTGGGGGCAGAAACCAGCCGCTGCCTGATTGGTCAGCCCTGGGGTGAGATGTGGCTGACTGCCGCGTGTGGTCAGGGGCCCCCAGAGGACTCAGGGGCCCTGGGGCAGATCTGCTGTGAGCCCCACTCTCCTCACTGTTCCATATGTAAAACTCATACATGTATGTACCATAGCAGATTACAGGTGAGCTTGGATGTCAGCCAGTCCAGCTGCACCTGCCACCAGGACATTTATATTTGTTCCCTGCTAGTCCTCTGTTACCAGGTCACAGCCATTTGGAATGGACATCAGCAACAATTAAAAATATGCATCCTGCCAGGGCAGGGGGCCCCCTCCTTGGTGGGGGCCTGAGGCAAGTTTTCCCTGTGGCCCCCCCGGGTGGCCCTGTGTGTGGTGTGCCTTCTGGTGTGGCTTTGGGCAGTGCCGGAGCCCATACTGCTTGCATGGCAGTTAGCCCTGCCAACTCCCTGGGGCTGACCGGCAATGGCCGTGGCTGGCTGCCCCATCCCTGGGGGAGAAGTGGCCAGCCTAGGTATGGGGTGAGAATGGATAAACTCAGCCTATGGGCTGGCTCTCCCTGCCCCTGGGTGATCCACTCCCGAGGAGCGGTGCGGGAACTCAGAGCTCAGCCTCAGCCCGGCATGACCCACTCCGTTCTCAGTGCCAGGCTGCTGGCAAGGCAGTGGGGCCCCCGCATTGTGATGTACCCCTGGTTCCAGGCCCCGTTGGCCCATGTGGTAATCCACCCGCTTGCCTGGGCATGTAGAACAAGTTTTTGGAACTGAATGGTTTGCCCCATGGGCTGGAGAGCCTGGGAATAAGTCAACATGATTACAAAATGGGCCCTGTCTAATAGGAATTAGGTGTTTCCTGCTATGCTTAGCTAGTGATAGGAACCTCACTTCAGGCTGCTTTCCTAGCTGGGCTCACCTATCTCTGTGGTCTGGGAAAGCAGACTGAATGGAGGACTGACACAAAGAGAGCTGCAGAGAGAAAGGAAGTCTTTTTTTTTTTTTTTCCTGTTAAAAACACCTTCAAATATTAGTTTGGACAGCCGGGACACTGAAAGAAGTGGACTAAAGAATGTGACTAGGCCAGAGGGCTGAGTTCCCTGACAGAGACTGAGTTGCATGGCCATCAACAGGACATGCTAGTTCAGTGAAGCACCCATGGCCACAAGGGAGCCTCAAGGGGTGAATGCACTGTCACTTTGTTATTTTTAGGCTTTCAGATTTTAATATATATTTTTCTTCTATTAAAAATACCCATGTTAAAATGTGTTTCTGTATATCAGTTAGCATAAGTATAAAATCAGAATTTGCTACAAAAAAACCCACTCCTCAGCGACTTTTCAAAGAGCTGTTCAACCTACAAGCAAACAAGGATATGTCAAGGGTTAATATCACAGACTTTCATTTTAATAGGGTTGGTTTGTCTGAACTCTGGTTTACATAAGTAAATCAATATTCATTAAATCAGGTATTACCTGGAGGCAGCAGCAACAGTGTGGGTAAATGATGATCATTTAAGCATCATCCACTATGAAAAAACTTTCAGGAGTGCTTCTGTCATGCCTTAGGATGACAGATGCCAAGTACAACAGTCAGAAATCAAGAATTATGCATCTACTGTTTCTTTTATCTCAGAGTCTCTCTGTTACACCCTGTGTAGAGAAGAAAAATGGGTCACATTTGAAAACCTGTTAACTAACATGATTTTAAATATGACTTTGTGTTTAACATGGAGATCCTTTAATACCTTTAAGAACAATTTTGATCCAAAGGTGGAATGCAGGGTTGACTGTACTAGCAAATATGTTTTTCAAGGCGTGTATCTACATTAGGTTAGATGAGAAATAAACAAACAAAATCTTCAGAAATTATCTACTAAAAGAGTATTTACTCTCCTTCCTTCAGGACACTATGAAATCCCTGATAAGGGGCTACAACAACTTTTATTCCATATACTTAAAAAAACCAAAATAAAGCAATATTGGAAATAATTAGAATTCATTGTCACTGCATTAAAATGAATAATATTGTGCCAGCTTTTAAGTAATCAGAAAGTTTGCACTTACAGAGGCAGGAATATGGACAAGCACACTATTATTGAAGTACACTACTTTATTTGAAGTAAGGCGGGCCAGATTCTGAGCTCATGACTCCAGTGAAGTAAATGCAACTACACCAATATAATATGGGTACAAAGGGATTAGAATCAAATTTAATATGTTCAGGTCCTCCAAAATATTAGTGTAAAACCATAGAAATTTCTCAGCAAAAACAATACAGTTCAGCACAAAGATGGCCATTTATATTTGAAATTACTTTAAAAAAAGACCAAATGAAGACACATAATCAATTGAAGAAGAAAAAATGCCATTATTTAAAAAGTTAATACTACAAAAATGTGCTGGAAAAATTACTGGAATATATATTAAAGAATGTTCAAAAATACACAATGAACCCAAGGTTCTAGAGGAAATAACATAAAAAAAATTAAAAAATGCAATTATGGAATTACAGACAGCAATGAAAAACATCAAATGCAGGATGCCCTCATGACCAGATGGCCTGACAATAGATTTCTATGTGACCACAGCAATTAATTTGGTACAACTATGTTAAATATGTAAATTCATTAAAAAAAAGTTTTATGATACAAGCAGCAATTTTCCTTTCTAGAAGCATGTGGGCAAGATTTTGGCATACAAACATATTGACCAAAGTGAACCATCAGGGAAAAAAACAAAACAAAACAAACCCCTCCTTTTGCCTCATAGATAGAGATTTCACATGAGACTTTATGCCACTGCACCTTTCAAAAACAGCATAACAGCCATAATTTTCCCCAGTATCCTGGAGCTTTCAGAAAGCCATCAAACCAAGAATGATTGGCATCAGCCATGATTATTTTTTTCTTTGAGCAATTCAAATTGATGGGAAATGAACTGTGATAATTTTCAAGTGATTCATCTCTTCTCTGATTCCAAATCCTTGACAGTACAACAAATCAACATTTAGTTTCGTCAAACTGAGTGAGTGTGGATTTCCTCATTAATATAATCAAAAGTTCAATAAATAAGAACTTACAGCAGTATCCAGTGGTGTCACTATAGTTAAAGAGTCTGTGAGCTTTCAAAATGGCCTCATTTTGTAGGATTTATCAACAATTAAAAAAAATCATCTGTAATTTAAAGCTGGGAGACAGTAGTAAGTGTTCATGAGAAAAAGAAAAGACTGTTCCTCTGCATAACTGTCTCATACATCACAGTTTTGCACTACTTCATAATTTAGGTTGACACTGTGGCATACATATTTTCCTGCCACAACTGAATTTAAATATACAGCCATATCATCATAAGATGAACTTTCAGCAGACCTAACATGCTAAATAGAGACACTTTTGGCACATACTTCAATAAGAGGTCTCCAAGGAAAATCTAGAGATGAAACTTGATAGGAGATTTGGTATTTACTTCAATTTACTTTAGTATGCACAAGATTTCATCCCAGGTATTCAAGAAGAGACTATTGATGAAGTATGTGATGCTCTTTTCTCTGAATGTCACAATGGGGGATTCTTTGATTCTGGATAAATAAGATTTTGGTTGAGATTTAAATATGAGAAATTGATCACTCACGGACATGGGATTTTTCACAAAAGTACTGATACAAACCCAAAAGTCCTGCCAATTCCAAGTAGACAGAGTGTAATTATCCTCTCTAAATTACCTAAGCAATTTTAATATGATAGAGTATTCCTCACTTCCTGATATAAATGATTGTGGGGTTGCTTCTGTTCTATTCTATTCTATTCTATTCTATTCTATTCTACTCATCACTACCTCAGTGCCTTTCAGAATTAGCAAATTAATCAAAAATAACAAAATTCCTGTGGCACCTTAGAGCAATGGTTTTCAAACCACGGATTTGGACACAGTACTGGGTTGCAGACCCTCAGGTACTGGCTTGCAGTGCTGCCTGCTGCCGCCACCAAAAGACTGGAATGCATGTCTCAAAGATGTAATTGTTGGGTTGTGGGCATCAATTATTTTTTTCAACTGAGTCCCAAGAAAAAAAGTTTGAAAAGCACTGCCTTATAGACTAACAAATTTCTTCAGACATAAGCTTTTGTGGGCTGCAATCCACATCCTCAGATGAATGAGGGAGCTTACTGAATGGGAGTAAGTTCCCCCATCTTCAAAGCATCTGACAGAGTGGGATTTTCTTCCACTAAAGCTCATGCAATAATTTTTTTTTTTTTAGTCTTTAAGTGCCACAGGATTCCTTGCTTGTTTTGCTGAACTAGACTTATACAGCTACCCCTTTGAAATTTATCATTAAACAAGAGTCCCTTCTGCCATCATCCGTACCACCAGTGGAGGGTGGGGTGGGCAATGGGTATTAAGCAAAAAAGTAGGGGAAGTTGTTGATGTCTGTTGTCTCAGTAAATCAACATGCCATGTGGTGTTCTCAAACAGGGCAAAGTCATATATGTGGTCCTTGTCTTGGAATTGGACTATATTGATGTGGTAACAATTTCTGACCCCACAGTTGTGGGGCGAGGGGGGGGGGAGTAGTTCTTGAGAAAGCCTTGTCTCCCACACAAGCAGTTTTGCATCTTGCAGCAGACAGTTCCACTGTTTCTGAGGTGCTGAGTTGTTATGAGCAATTGCAGTTCCAGGCAGCAAATTGATCTTTTAGTTATCATGGGTCCAGAAAATTTAGCTCTTTGAAAAGTAATTCTTGCAAGACAATAAAAGGTGAGTGGATTGAAAAGCAGTAGACTAAAGGAAAGGTATTTGAGACATAAAGCTATATATTAATCAACCTCTAATCCTAAATCTTCCAAAATTTAGAACCTTGTATTTTGCTTAGTGCAACCTCTGCTTTCTGCATAGAGCAGGGATCAGCAATGCAACCTCAATGAGCCACCTGTGACTCCCTGAGTGTCCCCTTTTGGCTCCCTGTCAATCTCCTCCATGGAGCCAAGTGTGCTCTGGGAACTCCCAGCTGGCCCCAGCATTGTGGCCAAATTGTGGTGTGCTGTCGCCCCCACCCTCCCACCACAACTGCATGAGTTGGAAGCAGTCCAGCAGCTTCTAGCACTGGCGGGGCGTGTACAGGCAGTGCGAACTCCCTCCATCCCTCCCTCTGTTGGCAGGGCGGAGCAGCGCAGGCCCGTCTACCCCGAGCCAGAGTCCCTCCCAAGAGTGGTCAGTGGAGAGCTGCAGCTTGCAGAGGCAGAGCCCTGGAATGGCCTCTCCACAGAGTTCAGGCTGCTTTGACCTGGCCACGGCAGGGCTGAATGGGCCCAATCCAGGGCCTGGGGGTGAGGCAGCCTCTGTTCAGACCTGGAGTGGTCATGTCGAAGCAGCCTGAACTCTACGGAGGGACCATTCCAGGGCCTTGCCCCTGCAAGCTGCAGCTCTCCACCAGCCACGCTTGGGGGGGGACTCTGCCTGGGGATAGGCAGGGCAGCGTTGCTCTGCCCTGCCAGTGGAGGGAAGGATGAAGGGAATGCACGCTGCCCACACATACACCCCCAGCGCGAGGGGCCGTGGCGCAGCTGCTGGGCCGGCTCGGGCTCAGGTAGTTGTGGTGGGAGGGTGGGTGGAAGTGGCTCTTCTGCTTTTTTGGGTTGCCGACCCATGGCCTAGAGGTTGATGTTTGTCTGTAATGGGATTCCACTAAAATCAGTGGGAGCTGTGGTCACCCAGCAAACTTGAAAATCAGGCTTCTTCACAGATGCTTACCTTTAAATTTAGGATTGTAATTTAAAGCACCCAGATCTGAACACTGCCTCTATACATACTGGCTCTATATATCTGGAAATGAGGATATCAGGAAGCAGGAAGATTATAATGCACACTGTGGGTTATCCAGAATTTGCTGTATAGTTAACATATTTTTTTTTGTAAATATCAGTTAGTGAACTTCCTGCCAAGTGTCACTTTTTTTTTTTAATGAGATTGCAGGTTGTGCTAGTTCTCACGGAAAATGTTACTGAGCAGCCATTCAACACCAGCTGAAATTAAAGGGACATATCTTCAATTGGTATAAATTGGCCAGTTCCATTGAAGTCAAAAGAACTCTGCCAGCTTATACTCACTGAGCATCAGGTCCAAAAGATCATTCTAAAACATGAGCCTAATTTTATTTTTAAAGATAACAGGGCTCATATTTTTAATTTATTTTTGATGAATTTAGAATTTTCACAATATTTTTGTTTTTTCTTTACCTTTATACATTAAAGAAGATTGCAGTGTTTAGACCACTGTCACTAAGAGGAATCAGTAAATGCTCCGATTCTTAAGAAACCTTCTTTACAAAAAATAAATTCTTGCTGAAAATGTTAAAAGATGATAAAGAAATTTAGTACAAAATGTTAGCTATTGAGAAAATGAGAAAGGTGGGTTTTTTTCCTCCAACATAGAGGGCCAAAAGAAGTCCTAAATTTCTGATTCTAGAACATATAATTCATGCATATTGCACCTGTTCAGAGCTCAATTTATTTCAGTGGGTCTCTCTTTAGGCAGAACAAAGAAGGACTTCTGTGGCAGCTAAAGACTAACAAATTTATTTTTTTGCATGAGCTTTCATGGGAGTCTACCCGTTTACTAAACTTTGTCAGATCAGAGCCTATAGTTAGTATTGTCTAATACTTAAGAGAGTCAGAAGGAGAAGTCCTTCTGAAAGTAAAAATTCCACCCTAAATCCATATTTTCAGACAGGTTTGTTCTTCCTATCTAGGTACCAAAACATAGCTTATTTTTTTGCTCTCCCCTTAAAACTGTTGGCCTTTTCAATAAAAATTAGACCCCCTGGATCTACCAAGGGTTCTATAGCACCCATCACCATGATATCTAAGAATCTACTGAAAAGACATATTAATCACTGTGACTAAGCTATTCCATTCTACCTGGTCTGTCAGCTAAAACTGGTTGTTATTATTATTATTATTATTATTATTATTATTATTATTATTATTAATTTATATTCTCATGATTCACCTCAAATAGCAGCTTTAGGCATCAGCTAAAACACTGGACAAATTCATTTTACTTTAAACAACTCTCCATTAAAAGACACAGTTTCAATAAATAAATAAATAAATAAATAATATCATGGAGAAAAAAATAGCAGTGGTTGGGACTTGCAAATTTCAGATGCATACCATGGATCTGAGTTCCAAAATTCAGGGTTTTTCAGATCCAGAGTGTTATACTATCTCCTGAAGGAAAAAAAAAAATCTGCACATAATTGGGAAGGCAGCACTTTAGAAATACCTGCGACCCTCATCTGTAATAGACAAAAAACATTCTTTAGCTACTTTCACTACACAGAGTTCTTCTGCATAATGAATTTCTTTATAATTACTTTATTTTTTCCTAGACAGGACACAACTAAGATGAGTTTTCCTCTTGACTGCTTTCATCTGGTTTTTCATACAGGATGGGGAACTCTGGAAGGCAGTGACCTTGAAAATTATTTGGGAACCAATTTGGAGACCGTGGTGGATGGACACGAGTTCCTGAGTGACTCTATGGCCAAAGAATCTAATGAGATCCTGGCACCTATAAACAGAGGAATCTTGCACTGGGTTAGAGAGGTTATTTTATCTATATATTTGGTATAAGTGCAACAGCTTCTGGAATGCTATAACTAATTCTGGGCCACACAACTCAAAAGGATGTTGATAAATTGGAGAGGATTCAGAGAAGAGCCATGAGAATGATTAAAGAATTATAAATATGTCTTACAGTGAAAGACTCAATGATCTTAATTTCAGTGGTTTAAAGAGAATATTAGTGGTTGCTTGATTACAGTCCGTAACCTATTTATTAATAGGGCTTTCAATCTATCAGAGAAAAGATTAACATGATGGACACTGAATCTAGACATACAGGAAATAAGGTATAAATTTTTAATGTTGAGGGATGTTAATCACTGGAACAATTTACCAAGGGTTGTGGTAAATTCTCCATCACGGTTGATTTTTAAATAAATAAAAAATAATCTGCTCTCAGAATTATTTTATTCTAAGGGCTTTGTTATACAGTAACTCAACCTAAATGATCACAGTGGTCCCCTCTGGCCTATGGATCCTTAGCTATTCCATGAAGTTATGGGAAGTAACAGCTTTAGTTTACATTTGTTTACGCATAGCCTCAAAGAGTCATTAGTAAATCTCTTCTGATCTCCACAAAATGCTGCTTCTGTCTGCAGTTTAGGTTCCATGTTGTGCTTGAACAACATTAGCTGTTACCTCATCACAAAAAATAATTTCTTGTAGCTACTGCTTCCTTGAAGGATATCTTGGACCATGATTAAATTCCTCCTCTACATTCTAATCTTCACTTTTAGCCCATCTAGTTTCCTCACATCTTTTCTGCTTTAAGTTTTTAATTACATAAGACTGGCTTATGAACTTTCTTTCATATCTTGTCTCTACTAACTCAGCATTTTTACTGAAGGATTTCTAGGGGTTACTTGATTTCTTCACCCCTACCTCCCAAAAGCTATTTAAAAAAATGTTTACATGAGCTACACTGCAATTTCAGTAGTGTGGCTGCACTAGTCTTGACATTATTAATTCAATATTTCCACTGAAGAAAACCTCAAAGGTTTGTTTGTTTTACTTTCTGAGTCAGTTATTTTGTAATCACAGTATGACAATTGTTATTTTCACTCTTCAGTACTATATAAGACCTCCAATCTATCTGAGATGTTATTTTTCTTAACTGATGAGCTCAAATATAGATCGTCTAGCTACTCTTACAGAGTAAAGTATACATTTTTAGTCACTCAAGTATCAAATTCGTGCATGCTCCCATGAAAGATGTGCATACACACATGGAAATAAATCACATTTGTGCACATGGAGGCTGAAATGAGAGTGAATTATTTGGTCAATGTTATTTTAATGCATTTTTATTAACTGAATTATTCCACAGGTTCAAACTGTAGGAAAACAAACATTGCATCAAAATATCAGAATCTGCAAAATTTTGACCCAATCTATTTATCAGTTCTGCATGGCAGCAGTGGTGTCACTGGTGCTGGGCTTACAGGGCACGAGCCCTGAGTACCAGTGCCAGTGCCCTGGGTCCACCGCCAGGCCGCCTGTGGTGGTGGCTGTCTTCTCCGGCCCTGGCCCTGGCCCGGGGTCCAGGGCCAGGCTGCCCGCAACAGCAGCTGTCTGCCCCAGTCTTGGCCGAGGGTCTGGGGCTGGGCTACCTGTGGCAGGAACCCAATCTGAGCCCTGCCTAGGGCTCTGGATAGGATCAGGCCCAGGCCCCAAATTGGGGTGGTGGCATTGTGCACTGGGCTTGGGTCTTTTCCTGGGCCCACGTCACTCCTGCATGGCAAAGAATCAAAATCTCTTCAGTCTTTCTTCATATGGGAGATTTTTTGTGCCTTTGATTATTCTCATCCCCCACCTTTGAACAATCTCTGCAATAGCTCAGAAATATTTATCGTTATGTAGATTTAAATAAGATAGCTGTCCATGTAAACTTTCTGGGCATGCTGATAATTAAATGTTACAGCATAATGCTCCAGCAGTATTAAAATGCAAACACTCAGACAGGAGCAAATAACTCAAGTTAGTCAGTCCAAGTCAGCCAGCCAGCCAGCTATTAAAGAGCTCCTTTCCATTCCTGACAATCATTCCAGGAACAAACCTCAACTCTTTCCGAAAACTCTATCAAACAGATGATGGCTTTTGCAGAGTACTGATCTCATGCTTATTAAGATGATTTCATTCAACATTTTTTCTTGGCTTTGTCTCCTCTCCATTCTTTCCTTTAAAATGTCTGCTCATTCTTTGTCCCTTTCCTTCCCCTGGAGGCACTCATTAATTTCATACTTCATAACAAACAGTTTAAAAATCCTTTGTGTTGCTGTTCTACAACATTCTTTACACTTTAACTACTCTGTCTAGGAATGACTATACCGTGAATCTTCCACTGTCTCTTACACCAACTCACATGAATCTAAGGGATCATCCCTTCTTTGTATCACTCCTGATGATCTTTAGAATCCTATGTCTATTTTGTATTATCTACTTTATTGGAAAAAAAAATTCCTTGTTCCCCAGCTTATTCTTTGTTGCTAATAAATCAGAACTCTGGTGTGCTCTTGAGTTCAAAAGCAGAAAGAATTACAATAACATCTGATTTGAAGCATCTTTTTCCCTTCTTTCCTTTCCTTTTTTCCCCCCAGTTGAGCTGCATTATACCTGACATTTTGCACTTGCAATTCTTTGTATATTCTATCTTACAGTAGATAGTATATAGCCAAGGTCAAATTCTTCAGGCAGTCTTATGAACCTCCTGTTCCTTTCTCATACTTACTGCAGTAATAGGGGATTTCAGAGAAAGTACACTAATAACTGAAGGCTATACAATTGTATGTATTTGTGGATAGATACCAAGAACTAACTCTGGGCAGAAAGTTAATTTATATATTTCCTTGCAGACTAAATGAGCTAAATTCTTCCTCTATTTACACTCTAAGGAACCTTGGTTGCTCATGGCATGTGTATAAAGTCCATGGCAAATACGATAAACTGTTTTCTCATATGATTGTTGGTTACTATGCTGCAAGCATAGTCTGCAGCCGAAAATTTGGATTTGTATTTGAAAGCAGTTAGTTTGTAATAGACAAAGTGTTAAAGTTTTTGTTGTTTGTTTGTTTGTCTGTTTTTTGTTTTTGTTTTTTTTAAACTTCCCTTATAACAACTCAGGTTCAGTTGGGAGCAGTGATAGGTGAGCTTACAGCATATATTTTAGCAATTACTTTGCCCTGTCGTGTTATAAGGAAGCACAGTGAGCACATCTCACGTTGGAAGACTTCCACTCTGCTATTTTATATCTATATCTATCTATATTTAAATGGCTTTTCCTAGCCTTCTAACTTTTCTTCTAAGAATTTGGAAAAGTTAACTGGGGTTTCCAAACTGTGGTACACATACACGACAGGGTGCTGGCTGAGGCCTGAGGGTTAAGCCAGGCCCTGCCACTGAAGCCCTAAGTAAAGAGGGAATAGAGGCCGCTGAGTGAGCCTGCAGGGACTTGGCTAACAAGGAGCAGCTGTGAGACTTATTAGACAGGCCCAACAAAGGCTTGCAGGAAGCAATTTAGGAAACTGACCAGAGATTTGAGTAGAAATTGAAGGGTTATCATGAAAGAGAGACACCTCTGTTGGAGGTGACTTACCCTGATCTGGTAGGTAAGACTGAGTGTCTTTTGGCTTGAGCCTGTACCTTGTAAATAGTTGGTGGTAGAAAGAAAAGCCTGTAAATAAAGAAAGAGCATTAGTGGCACCATGAAAGTGGATCTGCATGTAGTTCGTGGAGTAAGAACCCCAGAGCAGCAAGGGAGCAAGCATAGATGCTTTTAGAGTGTATCATGAGTGGTAGGCAGGCTACTTCTCAATGTTATGCATTCAAGCTACCTGGCCTTGAGTTCTGCTTTCAGGGGTCTGTTTAATGCACAACTCTGACCTAAGCCTCACCTACCTTGATAACTTGTTGGACAGCTAAGTGATTCTTTGCTGCTTGTTTTTGGACACATGACTGGAACTGGTTTCCAAGGTAGCTTATAAGCAGAGCATTGGCAGCTAGTTGGTGGTGATTTATGTTGGTGGTATGTAGTGTCATAGAACTTAGGAGCCACTGGGCCTCTGTCCCCTCAATGCATGTTTGTAGCTCCAGCTGACTGTAGCAGTAACTATCAATCAGTCACCTCTCTGAGCTGTGAACTCAGAACCATTTAGCATTCTTTGACATTTTATGTTTTATTTAAAAAACTTTTGAACTCTCTGAACTGGTAGCTGCTCAGAATAGTCTAAATTGTCTTTTTTCCTTTTTTAAAATTTAGGTTTTTAGTCATCTTAAGCCCCTCTCCCTTTTTTAAGATAACTGTGACTGAAGAGGATGAAATCTATAAGCAATTAAGTCACTCTTAAACAACAGAAGAAAGGATTCCCTGACAGCAGACTGCACAAAGCCATTAGGAAAAGCAGTTGCAGAGATAGGAGGTGAGGCAAGAAGCATTAAGGATACATGGCTCTTGCACGTAAGTACATAGCCACACAGGGCACAAGGTCTGGCATATAGGCTAAGCCATAAACCCTGATATGAAATGTGAAGCAGATAATTGTTTTCCTACCCCTTTTTTATTAGGGATCTATCAAAGGAAAAACCACCAGTCCAGTTATGACCAGTAGTATTGTATTAGCATCCTGGGTGGATAACTTTATTTCTATACAGGGCCAACATAAGGCTCAGGCTCCTATTACACTTTCAATATAGGGTACAAGTGCATATCATCTGCTTAATAATTTTTTGTCAGAGTTCTGCACAGTGATAAATTTCACTTCCTGATCTTAATCCTAGTTCCATTTAGTCCTTAGTCTTGCTTCCTAATCCTAGTTTGCCTCCTCTGGGCCAAATTCTATCCACAGAATCACTTGGGTGATCTCCACTGACAATGAGCGGAGCTGCATGAATTCAAGAATAAATTTGGGTTTCATGGGTAAATATTGCACACATGAACTGAGTTTGAAACAAAGGTATTTCTGGCTCAAAAGAAGGCTTTGAAAAGAGCTGGAACGAATAGTTGGGTACTTATAATTTACTACAGAAATTCTTCTCTCCCCCCTCACATCTTGGTTACAGAGTTGCTTATAGTATCACTTCTGAGATATGAAGGCTAGACTTGCAAACTGACTGGTCAGTTACACCCCTGATTTGGAACTGGATGTATGGTATTGGGGATCAGACACCAAAAAAAAAAAAAAAGAAAAAAGAAAGCATTTTGAACGGCACAGTACTATATTAAACAAATGGCAATGAATAAAGGGAAAGCTTAAAAATGAAGATTTGGCAAAGTAAGGAAGCTATGTCCATGCTTGTTTCATTTATTTTAAAATAGTTAAAAGCAACATTTTTTTTGTTCTAATACTGTTTTGAAAATTTACAAATCCACTGTTCAACTGTAAACTTTAAAAAGAACCACCAAAATGTTTTGTTCAGAGTAATAAACATTTCAAATATCCATTGTTGAGATGCTTGTAATGCTGAATTTCTACTCTATTCCTATAGTTCACTCTTGTTTAGTGCAGATGTCTGTGATCTGCAGCTCTTTGGTTTCCTCCTGGCAACTCTGGGGTCCTGGCTCCAGGCCCAACCTCCACCCCCTGCTTCACTGGGGGACCCTGCAGGTGACCCATGGCAGGCTTCAGGCTCCCTCCTGCCACTAGGGGACTTGCAGGGGAACCCCTACTGCTTCTGGGCTCTCTTCCCCTCACTGGGGGACCCTATGGCAGGAGTCCTGGCCCTGCTTCCCTCACCTTCTATGAAAAAATTAAAATCCATTGTGGATCTCAAAACATTTCATTATTGAAGGAATTAAAAAAATAAAATAAAATAAAGCCCCCCCCTTTTTTTTTTCAGTGACCGACTTCATTGAGTTTGTGTATCTGGTGATTATGAGGTGCAGGAGGTCAGAGTAAATCCTTTAGGTCTTCCTTCTGCTCTTAAATACTATGTCTACAGATCATCTCAGATGCAAATTACAAGCATGCAACATGCAAAACCAAGTTCTTGTTTTAACTTGTAAAATCCATGTAAACAATTTTATAACAAGCAGAGCATGGATTTTTGAATTCTGTATTTGGTCTCATTATCTTCCATTCACAAACTGGCAACTTCTAGTTTGTTGTTTAGTTCTGTATGTTATCCAGTCAGACTGGAAACAAAACTCTCTGCATGTAACTGTTTTCCCAATTTCCATTTCATATTCACAGTTATGGAATAATTCCATTAAAAAAATCACTTTCTTCAAAGAGGTGACCATTACAGCACTCCAACAGGTGCGATGCCTGCTTTCTTTCCCCCCTCATTGGGCTGACAACTCCTCAGAGACTTAAGTCTAATCAAAACAAAATGCTTCAAATTACCTAACATTGATCATCATGAACATGAGGATCAGACTGCTGTCCCGGTCCTATGAAAGTCTTTGAGATACAGGCTGGAGTCTATCTTGATTCCACTCCCCCACCCTGCCTCGCTAGGGGTTAAAGTGAGGCAGAATGGTGTTCTGGGGTGCCTGAAAATAGAAAAACGCGCTGAAATGCAGTGTTCTACCTTACTTTAACCTGCTGCCTGTGATCGGGCCAAGTTTTATGCTGTTGTGCTCTCTGGAGTGAGCAGAAAGTATGTCATTCTGTAGAATACAATAACATGTCTTACTGTCAAAGTGGTCTTAAGATATTTAACCTATTTCAGTTTTTTAACTCCTAATTTTATACCTAAAAAGTCCCTTTCCTGGAGAAAATATCCATCAATACCCATATATCAGAGGTAGGCAAACCGCACCCCACAGGCCAGGTGAAGCCCAGCTGGAGCAGGGCTGCTGCATCCACTTCTGTCCTTCTGCCTGGGCAGCCCTGCCTTTCTCCTACCATGTGCACCTTGACCTGGTTCAGTTCACCCCTGTCCTGACACCTGTCCCTTTTGTGGTGTGAGGGAGACCCTGGTGCACACCTACCTAGAGTGCGCTAGGTTGCAGCCCCTTTTCCGGCTCCTCCAGAATCTCTTACTGAGTTTCTGGCTGCACTTCTCCCCACACCTGTTGCTTTACGCACTCCCTATCTGTGGCCCCGCAAAGTCATGGGACCTCCTCGCTAACCTCCTCCTGGCGGATGTCAAGACCGCTATCTGTAAGACCAGGGAAAGGAGGTTGGCTGGGGAAGGGGCCTGTGACTGTGGGGCCTATTTCTGGTCCCTCGTCCATGCATATCTCCGGGCAGAGTTCCTCTGGGTGATGTCTGCTGGCTCCCTTGACAGCTTCCGGGAGCAGTGGGCACTGTCTGAGATTCTCTGCTCGGTGTCCCCTTCTGAATCCCTCATTTTAAGCCTGTGACCCTCACACCTGTCCCTGTTGTTATCTCAGTTGTCCCCAGGAATCATTTCAAATGTAGCCCAGTGCCACCTCCCCTCAGGCTGGAGGAGTGGTTTTAGAAGTGGGTGGGCTTATGCCCACCCACCACTGTTTTTCAATAGGACCATGTATGCCTTGAGTGGACCCAGTGGTGACCTGGCCAGAGTGCTCCACTCTCAGCTCCCTCCCTTCTCTTCCCAATATGAGTGCAAAAAGTTAAAACATGGTAAAAAAAAAAAAAGGTGGATAGCAAAACAAAATAAAATAGATAACACAAAGTGCAAGGACAGTGGAAAAAACTGCAAAACAGGTAGAAAGTGGGGAGGAAAGAAATATAGACAGTAAGTAGGTTTTATGTTTATCTATATTTATTTATGCATATATTTGATGGAGGAGAAGGGATGGGGCTTGGTGTGGAAACAGCCACCCCTTCTGCTGACCTTCTCCTGCCATGTGGGCAGAGTGGTGGCTACTGCCAACTCATGTGGCCCATCATAGAGCAGATGTGAACCTCAGGCCAGAAAGTTTGCCTACCCCTGCTGCACCTCTTGAAAAACTGCTGCTTACTGGTTCTTTAGATGATGCCAGTCCTACTAAAGAGTACCACAGATAATGCCTGTAAATAATCAGACTAAATCTTCCCCTTCTCTGAGGTACTGTAATTTAATCTTCACAAAACCATTACTTATTTGGGGTAGGTGGGTCCCTAAATACTCTCAAAGAATCTACATATTGAAGATTTTAGCATAAATAGAGAAAAGTGCTGTCTTTAACAATCACAGCTCTCTAGTACCTAACAAAAATACTCTAAGAATTAATTCAAAATAATGTTCCTCTGCAATATTTCACTATAGTTGGATGTTCCCTGTAGGTTTGCAGCTTGCTGTGGGGGAAAGAGGAAAAACATCTTCCTAATTTTTCAGAATCAAGGGCAACTAATGTTGATGTTTCAGGTGTGTGTGGGGGGGGGAGTGGCATGATGTGTTAACGTTTTAAAAAAACAAAAACAAAACAGCTTGACAGCAATTAATCATGGATTTCCTTTTGTATATCTAAAGAACAGTTAATCTGATATACTGTTAGGCAGGAATTCTCTGTTGCAGAAGGCCAGCACCACTTCAAGCAACACATGAGTGCTGACATGGAGAATGAGTTATATTCTTTGTCTTTGGGTTGGCTTTCTGCAGAGGAGTGAAACTCTTCCTATAGAAGAGCTTTCTCCTGCTGGAAACTGGTATGAACGAAAGTTTTAGGGCCTATTCCTGCATGCAAATTTTGCCAGTGACTTAAATAAGTAAATGAACAGGCCATTCACTTAGTATTAAAATGCCAAACCTGGAGGAAGCAATAAAAGATTTTTTTCCCCCTTAAATGTTGTTGTCTGTTTTGAGTCAAAGAACTGATTTTTTTATGTTGATGTATTTACTAAAATACATTACACGTTAATACTTTGTAATATAAAATATTGTAGCAGTTTTCTCTTATGTTGTTCTTGATATTTCCTGCATTTGTGTGTGTGTGGGGGGGGGAGAGTCTATGTAAGAAGTCAGTTGTTTGCATTTTCAGTGTGTAAATCAAAACTTCAGCTTTTCATTAATTCAATAAAATTGGTGATTTAGTATAAATGCTGCATTTAGACACCTTCTTCCTTTTGCACACTTGCAGTGGCTTTATGTACTAACATCTTGCCAAATTCCAAAGGGGCAGCCGTATTAGTCTAGCCCAGGGTGGGGCGGGGGGGGGGGGGGGCAAAAGAGCCCTGTGCACTTAAACTAACAGGTTTATTTTTCGCATGAATAGCGGCGCTTAGAGCTGGCACCACAAAGCTGCCCCTTTAATAGAGCAGCTCCATTGAGCTGCTCTGGGCTGCCCGTGGCTTTGCCCTGTCAGCCCTGCTGTAGTCACAGCTCTGCAAGTTAGTAAAATAAAATCTGCGGTATCTCCCACTCATAGGAATTTGGTCTAAAAGACCCTTCCCTCTGTGCCAAGGTTTACTACAGTCTTTAGGGCTGCAATAACTCACTTATCCATAGCAGGATGACACAGAGGAAGCAAGTCTCTGAAGAATAGCTGCTTGTGGAGGTGGTTGTGATCATTTACATAAATTCTCACCTTCCTCCTTGTGGAGGGGGCTGTGTTTTGTTTTTTCCCCTGACATATGGGATACAACAGTAGTTTCCTGCATTGTGATGCCTCAGAAAGCCAGGTCTGTCCTAATACACACATGCAGCATGGTATAACTAGAAATCCTATGTTTTTTTTTCTTGCATTTGCAGGGCTGGATTAAGGCAGGGGCTTTAGGGACTGCAGTCCTTAGCCCTGGCCTTAAGGATGGGGCATGGCCCACCAAAGAAAACAGCCCAGATGATCTGGGTTGATGGACTGCTGCCACTCAGCTTGCCTGACCAGCTAGCCCAGGCGTGGGACAAAAGTACTGCAGTCTATGTTCTCTCCCTCACCTCCAGGATCAGTGCTGGCCTCAGCCTTTGGCCCCCTCTTGCAACCCCCCCACAGCTACAGGACCCGAAGCCTCCACTAATGGCAGCATGGCTCAAAGCCCCTCACCACAGTTGTTGGCCTGTGGCAGTGGCAGCCCCCCCCAACCTCCTCTGCAATGCCAGCTGGAGCCCTAGAGCCCCTGACCCCTATCCCAGGGCAGGGGGTGGTAATGAGGGGGGGTCACAAGGATGGGCAGCCCTGGACTACCCCCCCCCCTCCCAGCCCTGAGCTGACCCTGTGACTTGCATTGTATTTGGTAACTGTTTATAACAGTCTTTTAAAATCCTGTGCTGTTTAGGCAGTATGTGAGGGACTACTATATCATGTGCTCAGTGTCTTAAATAAACTGTGTCTCCTTAAGAATTAGATTAATAGTGTGCATCCTGGAGGTGAATAGAATAACCTCTTTCACCTTGTCTGAAGGGCAGCCTTGTCAAACTCTGTCAATATCCTACAGTACATCCATTTAGCAAAGGAACATGGCCGAAGGAAGGACTCTGGAGTGCAGGTACTCAGATGCATGGGTCTGACAAAGACAAATAGCATAGGGTTGCATTAACTGAGCAAGGACAAAAGGACTCCTTGCCTCCATTGTGTGAAACCGAAGGCCATTTTCTCCTGCATATGCTTAATAATGTGATGAGAGATTTAATTCTTTCAAATCTCAGATTTAAGAACTAAAAAGAAAAGGAATATTTTTGCTTGATCCACATCTTTTCTTATCTTTCAAACAAAAATAAAACTTTGTTTTTAAATGGAAAATGTGTTGTGAGGTGTTTTACTAATGTATAACCCCTCCTCCCTACAGTCCCAGCATGAGGGTGTGCAAGATAAGGGACTTCTGCCTTTACACAGGTTTGGGAAACTAGGCCTGAGATTCCTCTGTGTGTTCTGCATGGTGTGTTAACTCAGACCAGTCACCAAGAACAAGGTTTTATTCTGAAAGTAACATATAGCAGCATTACAGTCCATCAGCTTCCTCCCTGCTTGTCTGTCACATGCACCCAGCCTCAGTCAGTGCAATTTCAAAAGGGATAGCCGTGTTAGTCTAGTCCAGTAAAAAAAAACAAGGAGTTGTGTGGCACTTTAAGACTAACAGATTTATTTTTTTCATGAGCTTTCGTGGGAGAAGATCCCACTTCCTCAGATGCTTCGAAGATGGGTGAACTTACAGAATGGAATGAAACTAAATGCAAGGGGGTGTAAAACATAGGATCAGGTCATACAGTAACAGCAAATCAGAGCAGTTGTCAGGTTCAAACCATGGGAAACCTGAAGTCAAATTACCTTTTGTAATGGGAAAAGAACCCATAGTCTCAATTAAGTCCTGCTTTCACAGAATTTAGCTTGCATATTAATTCGAGTTCAGCTGTTTCTCTTTGAAGTCTTGATGTCCCAGCTACATCTCTAACAACAGTTGTTAACAAATCAGTCATCGAGTGATTAGGAAGATGGCACTCTCTACATGGGAGGGCAGGAGTGCTTCCTGGCAAGAGCCTGGAATTTTCTCCCAGCATGTTGCAGTTTGTAGTCCACAACTGGTAGTTCTCATTGCTGCTATTGAAGCACCCTGTACCTTGGGCTTTTGAAATATATATGAAGGCCCTCCCTCCCCAGTTCAGATCAGTAAGTCAGGTATTACTGACTGGAATATTGGAATGTTGTAGCAAGAGGTCAACAAAATCTTATGCATGCTGCAGGGGAGATTTTAATGGTGTAGGGTATGAGAAAAGGAGGAGGAGACTAAATCTATGAATTGACAAGTTCCTAAAATGTGTATTAGGTCACTTAATAATAAACAGGTATTTAATCTACTGCAAGAGATAGTACACTAGAGTAAATACCACTAGCTAGAATGTATACATAGAACCATTTGAAAACAACTGTGGTAGATCAGCATCTTCCAGTTCCCATGCAAAAGACCATAATGACATAGAGAAGATAACACCCATCAAGTTTCCCTCCCCTTCTTCTCATTCAGAAGATGAAAAGAATTATCATCAAGGCTCTAAGAAGACCATTATCTTTGTATGCACTGATGGCTTCCGCAAACAATATCTCATCACAAAATAAATTATCTTCACGTAAGCACAATTCAGACTGAATTTCATATCTTACCTGGGGCAAAATTTTCTACATTCATAATATAATGCTATGTTTGCTAGAGCATTTTTCATAAACAATGGATATGGATCAAAATATCAAAATTTGCAAGCAAACGCTGAAAGAGAGGGAAAACAATGTTTTTGCAGAGCTCAATTAAGGGTGGATGAAGGGTCCAGATAGGGTCTAAGAAACTGATTTGAATTGCTTATATTTTAGATCTCAAATCAATACTTTATAAGTTTGGGTTCAGCAGAAGGAAGTTGCTGAAGTTTGTTTATGCTTGTGCTCCAAAAAATAGAATGTAGAGGAAACTGCAAGCTTTGAATTAATTTAACTGTATTATTTCCTTTGTCCACCTCCATTTTCATGACACACAGTATGCACAAGCGACTGACTATCCCAGGCAAATAAATCAGAACCTTCCTGCTTTCTCATCATAATCTCAGATAAAATGGAAAATAGCTAGTAAAATTAATTATGTACTTTTCTACAGATATTTCTTAGGCTAATAATTTGATTGTACAGACTACTAGTTGTAAATCTGCTGTCCATTTTTAACTCCAAATATACCAGTAATTATTATTCCAGGACAAATTAAAGTCCTGGCCATTTAATAGATAGAGACATTTTCAAGGGAGAGCTTTCTCGCATTTGTTGTCCTTCTGAGGAATTTTGTCTATAACTTTTTTCATTGGTTTGCATAAAGACATAGTAGGGGAAAATAGCATTTTTTCTACTACTTTCACTATATTATCAGATAATGTGGAAAACACAGAAATCCAAAGAAATTGGATTATTGTAGATTCTAACAAGTTGCTTGTTTTGTGATGCAGCAAATTTTGAGATAATTTGTAACTCAGCATTTAGTAATGATATTAGATTACCTTTGGATGAGCTTTTGTGTTTTGAGATGGATGGGATGTTAAATTTGCCCAGCTATCTTGGAATATCTTAGATGCCTAGCCTCAGTATGTTGGAAGCAGATCACCATGGTTTGGCCATTATTTCATTCTCAAAACGTTTCATTTTAAAAGTGCTGTAGTTATAGAAGAAACATCTGAATTCTAGCCTTAATCAGCTATAAGTAGAGTAGCTAAATATTTATCTACAGATCTCCAAACATATCACTGCTTAAAAATAAAAATTTCTCAACACATTCACATTATTTGCTTAATAAAAAAATACATTTTTGTTTATAAACAATTATCCAATGCATGTAATGTGAATTTAGTGCTATGAAGGGGACTAGGCAGTTTAAAATTTTCCATGCTAATTATACAATTGTCTTGAATTCTATTCTGGAAGGAACTGTTCTGACAATGAGAGACTAGTAAACTTCATTTTCACTCATTTTAAGATTGTCAGGAAATGTCAATTAAGACAATATTTTCCATCCTCTGATGTTCAATCCAGTCCTCAGAGAGCATATGAACTCACAATAACATTTCACATAAGCTACTTCATCTCCTGATCACACATTCAAATCTATTTCATTTCTTAGAATTTGTGATTTATTTTTTCAGATTCCGTTAAGTGTATCAGTCTTTTCACAAGGTGGAGTGTAATCTATAGGCAAAGCCTAGAATCATGGGAATCCCAGATATACTGAAGTGTTCCAGAGGACTGGCAGTCTAGTCCATTTACGACATCTGTACCGACAGTGGCAAATTCATTGCCATCGGTGCGCTCTTTTGGGTTCAGCTGAGTGATCGCTCAAGACAAGTTCAATCAATCTCAAGACTGTAACTCCAGCCGTGTAACTAAAGTAGTGCTACTCAACCAGACAGCATTTCCTGTTGCCTTAGCACAGTGTGTGCAGAGAGGTACATAGGCATTGGTAAGTCTACGGTAGATGCACAAGGTACATAAAATGCCAAAAAGTGTGACAAATGTAGACTAAGGCTTATTCAGGATTGTGCCAGTCTCTTATTGTATTAGTCGAATACTTGGTGATCAGTAGATATTTTAAACTTGAATGAATACAGTTTTGTAACCCTTGGCCCTTCCAGTGAGGCTCACACCTTGAGCCTCTTAAGAACCTGGCTCTAAGAATGGATCATATACTGTGGGGTCAGACATTCAAATAAGTGAATGTTGTCTAAATTTGTGCATAGCATATAAAAAAAAAAGTACTCTCCTAGTTGAAAACACTCCAGTTTGTATGATTTTCTTATTTGCATGTATTTCATGTAAACAACTTATAATATGGATCATGCATACTGTTTTTCCTGCTAGTATCTGTTGCAGGGTTAAAGGGGAAAGACAGAACTGGATGAAATGGTAAGGAACTATTTATTCTGTTCAGCACCTGGTCCACTCATTCCCCTTCACCTCTCAAGACCAACAGAGTGAGCCATGAGTGTAGTTATTTGACTATTTATCCCCTACTTTCTTATGCACATCTGTATGCATGTTTTGTTCATTTTATCTACCCCTAACATTTGGCCATATTTGGCCAGGTGTTGGTCTTTGTAGTGTATATAATTAAGCCTGCTCTAATATTATTTTCTCCATTAGGCTCTTTTACACAGAAAGCTGAAAACTAGTGGGCCTGCTACTCCCTTATCTAACACAAATCAAACTACTCCCCCTCACCCTAATTTTATTATAATTTATGGTCAGGGACTCAGTTTGTTTTATGGGTGAGTGACAGTATGCTTATCTGCTGGTAGCTTAGCTACATTTCCTGTGGCCAAAATTTAAAGGTCCCCCACTTCCTCTTGCTAAAATGAGGGTTTCTGGAGAGAACAGTTAAGACCTCTATTGCCCCCAGCTCCTCTGTAGGCCTGACCCAGCACTGACCCTCTTTCCTTTCCTGAACCCACAATATTTACTATTATTTCCATTGTGGTTTTTTTTTTCCCCCACCTGGGTCATGTGGTGTTGGTTCTCTTTCCTGACTGAATAAAAAACAGAATAATAGAGATGGAAATATTCCATCAAATCATTGGACCCTTGATTCTCTTTAAAGAAAAAGTGGGAGTAGTTGGCCAAGCTAGGAGATGCTAGTCCAGCAGGACTAGAACCTTTTGATGACATATTAATCGAACTGTTGAACAAATGGATTCCTCTGGTTCCAGTAAAGATAGCAGGAAATAGTCCCAATAAACTATTTTAAGTAGAACTAGTCAGAAATTTAAAGTTTTGTTCCATGGGGTGTGTGTGTGTGTGTGTGTGTGTGTGTGTGTGTGTGTGTGTGTGTG
>ML681979.1:41223654-41250642 GCA_007922195.1 Podocnemis expansa | reverse complement strand
TGTGTGTGTGTGTGTGTGTGTGTGTGTGTGTGTGTGTGTGTGTGTGTTGGGGGAGGAATCCACTTCAGACTTAAAAACTGAAAACTTGATATTGTCTTAAGTTAAAATTCAGAAAATAAGTTAATAGTGTTGAAATATTTTTGACTTTGTAAACATTGTATTGGAACTTATAATTTTAATTAATGTCACTGACAAATTTTAAATAGAAGTAAACACAAAATGAAGTTTAAAATCTGTCAAATATTTCAAAATGGTCAAGCATGAAATGCTTGATTTTTTGCGATTAAAAATACAAAAGTTTGTTTCAACAAAACATTTTTTCAACAAAATCTTTTCTGCTACTAACTCTTCAGTTGACTATTTAAAACATTCTAAACCATTCCTAAAGTAGATTATATTATGTAACATGGCAGATGTAAAATGTATGTGGTGGTATGATATGAAAGTTTTTATCAGTGTTTAAGATGTTCTATATAGCCCAGCTATGGGTATGGTTTCAGCCCTAAATTCACATTGGTAAAATCTTACAATTGCACCATATAGTGTGGGTATGTACACATAAGTATAACTAAATAAAAGCGGTGTACCATAAAAATGTTATGTAGATATGATTATACGTTGACTGACACTTGATAAATTTGCTCTCAAGTGACAAGTTTGCAGTGTTAGAAGTGCTGAACTGTGTATTTGTAATGAAAGCTTTCTTCATTATAATTGGAGGCTGCCTTGTTTTGGTTGGTTGGTTGCCTTTTTGAGTTAGGAATTTTATTCCTGCTGAATTTTAGTTGGATTCGGGCTAATTTCTTCAGATATTTTTAAAAAATCCTAATTAGTGTTGTTACAGCAACCTTATTAATGGGGACTTTACATTCCTGCCAACTTAGTTACAATAATTTGCATATCCTCAAATTAGAATGTTCTTTCTAAAATGCTCTTTCTTAATGCATATGTGGTATCTAAAATGCATATGCTTACACCATCCCCTATTTTTGGTTAACTCCACTCCTTCTTTCAGCATGGCTTTCCTTTTGAAAGGTATTTCTTAAATAAAAGTGGACCACTTACACACGAAATTGCATTCACCTGAACTGAAAACATGATTTATTGTTCAGGGACAAATGCTGAAAACTAAATTTAGTTTCTTCCTTGAGGAAAAACAAGTGAATCCAATGGGGGCTCAGTAGAAGACTTCTTGTTTTTTGAGACTCATGGCTGTTATAAATGTATGAAAACATGGGATGCCATTCTCTAGTCACCACAGAGTGTGCTCAGTACAGGAGTAACTATATAGCAAAACTGCTGAACAAAGACCAGAATTAAGATATTTGGGCATTGTGACCCAGGCCTCCTGGGATAACCGTCTGAATGTGCCAAAATCAGGGCAAGCTGCAAAACCAGGGGTCATACCCCCAAACCACTGATGAGTGGTACTTAAACCAGTCCCAGTCAGTAACAAAACATGCTTCTGATTCCCCACTCTGGTCATCACCAAGCACAACAAAATAGAAACAGCCCCCTTTATTGCACATCAGCACCTCTGGTCCCCATCTACCCACTGGGCCTCCTTTAAAAAAAAAAAAAAGGTTCTCCTGACCCGGCCAGCCCCATCACCCAGAACAATTTAGGCTTGGATCTTGCCCAAAATACCGTGCTACCAGCCAATCCTTTAGTAACTACAACTAAGGGTTAATATAAAAAGATAACAAACCAAAATAAGAGAGATGTCAAAGTGAATCACATACATACAAATGATTTAGTGTCCATAGAAAGCAAGTCCTTAAGAATATGTACTTTTCAGGTTAATCCAACTCCTCTGGTATGTACCCAGCACCTTGGTGGGTCTTAGTCCTTTGTTCAGTCCCAGAGAATAATTCCAGAGGAGGGCATTGGTTGCAGACAGATTGAAGACTGAAAACTGATGACAAAATGGAGATGGGGCTCAGTCTTCTATCACCCTTTGGCCCTTCCCATGCTCTCAGGGTCCTTACCAAATCAAAAAGGAGTTGTCACATGGTCAGCTTGGGTGACTGGCCAAAGAGGTTTCCTCCTAGGCCCACTTCAGTTGGGATTTCCCTTAATGGGCCATCAGGAGGACAATGTTTTTGCAGCCACCCAGTCTAAGAATGCCTTGAAATCAAATCACTTGGAATACACACAAAAACAAATAGATTTCTAATTTGTAATACAGGCATAATACCTACATATAAACCATACAGTCATTCTTAGACGATTACAGCCTTTCTACTGATACCAAACATGGTATATCACATGGATTATTACAAATATGAAAAATAATCAAGACCAGTCCCCCAGACCAAACAACATCACAGGCATATCTTCAAGTACAGATGTGAGTTTACTTTTTATTTGTCTCTTGAATTTAATATACAATATTTGTTTATTGTACATCTCGTAATCAATCCTAAGAGTCTGAAAACAAAAATGTTGTTCCATAAATTATGGTACAGGGACACCTACAGATGGAGTTCTATGCCAAAAGAGAAAACAAGTTAGTCAGGTTTCTAGTGCCATAGGTCACTAGCACAAACCAGCAGCCAAATACTAAACCCAACTATTTTTATTTTGTAACCATGAAATACAAAAGGACAAGGAAAACTTAGGTAGTTTTATAAATATCTTTATTTTGCTGTTGTCTCTGTATTCAAGTTGTTAAGATAGCATAGTACTATTATAATATTATAAATTTAAATATCTTTCATTCAAAAGGATTCCTAAGTACTTAAAATTTGGGTTAGATAATGTTATGGCTGTACAGTGTACTAGCAACATGCCACCATTTGTGGAGATGGTGAAGCGTTCTCCCTGAAAACTGCCTGGCCAGCTCTAGTGTCTGTTGTTAGGTATCAGGGTAAGTCAAGGCTCTTTGGTCTTTGGGCAAAAATAGCAGAAGAGGCTCTTTATGTACACACAGATGGAACAAGCACAGTTGAGTACTGATCCTATAGGTGCTTAACCACTGGTTCAAATGTGACTTCTCATGTCACAAACACATGTGATTAATGTTAGAACCACAGAAAGGAAACTCACTTTGAATTTTTTTCAGGGAGAAGGAATTAACTTGATGTATTAACTTTAAGATCATTACTGAATTACTTTTAGTTAACCTAAAGATTTCATATTCTCAGTATGAATCTGCAGTCTGAATTTTCATAGAGCTACCAACTGAAGGGCTAAACTGTGGTCTGTTTAAGGAGCACTACCACAAGGGCAACACCAAATCACAATTCCTTCTCTGCTCCCCTCTCTCTCCAGATTACTAGTGTTTTACCAGCTCAGAGGCAATAAACACTGCAGCTTGTGGGAGATGTCAAGGCTTTTTCAACTTTCCACATGTTCACAGGACAAGTACAGAATGCAACTATGCACCAAAATCCTACATTTTAGGAAATCTGTATAATTTTACTCTCTGCTTGGCATCTTATTTCACCATAAGTCATTGCACAGAATTGAGACATGAGCTAGCCCGAGCTTCAGAAGTCTGTCTGTCTGGCAGGAGCCACATGGAGAGCACTAGTATGAAGGTCCATTTACCCCCAACACAGCAGGCAGTCTAAGAGGGCCTGTCTTTTACTCTCCATCCAAGGCCCTCCGATTATTTCATCCTCTGAGGGTCCCAGTTGAAACAAAACACAGTCCATAGTTGACAAACAAGGTTAAATATGGAGTAGGGGAAGGGAAAAAAAAAAGGCTAAAGGAAAAGAAAGCAAACCTGTTGGCAGGATATTTCTCTTATTTTAGGGGGCTGTGAAAGTATCACAATTTATCTCTGAGTCAACTTGGTCTCTGGGGGGAAGGGAGGGGAATCAGTTTATTTCCCTTGTTTAGCTCAGAGTCACATTCTCCTATCTGCAAGGATGGCAGCATCTCTGGGGAACCAACAGCCTGTTCCCTTCCCAAAGTTTTTTCCCATATGGATTTCCTCCCTTTTAACTTCTCCACTAGCCCTGCTGTGATTTTTCAGGAGCAGTGGGCAGGGCAGAAAGGGGCTGTTCCATGCTGGTGTGGAGTTTTGTGATTCTTAAATAGTCAAATTAATTTAGTGTTGTTTTATTTGTCTTGGGATAGCCTCCTCCTTTTTTGGCTCATGAAAATATAACCATTTTAAAGTTAGACTTTTAATTCACTTTGTAAAAATGTATTGAGGAAATATTTAAAAGGTATACAACATAGCATAGAGACTACCTTGGAGTCTTTATAGTATAACGCAAGCAGACATATCAACTATGAAAAGTGAGGATTTATTTAGCAAAACTTGATGTACTTGTATAAGGAAAGAAAAAAAATCTGTACTGAAAGTCTGCTGAGTTAAAGATTAAAATGTTCAGTAGAACACCAGAGGACATTCCTTCCATTTACTTACATATAGCATCATTATCATGATACACCCATAACGTGCAGCGTGAAGCAAGCATATTAAAGATAGATTTCATAATTAAATCTGGTGTACTTGACTAATTAACAAAATGGATAGACTAAATCTGTATTTCATTAGGGTGAGATGCATCAGTTTCCTCCTGTGCTGTTACACCTTTGGTATATTAAATTGTAGTGGATTATTTTTAGCACAATGTGTGGATTCATGTGGGTAAATCAAGCAACATAAAAAAAAAATATGCTGTTAATGAAATAACACAGGCTCATTTTGACCTGTAATTGCTAGCTGCATTACAAGGTCTGTAAAGTAAAGAAACAATATTATCATTAGAAATAGGTGAACTATGAACTATTTGTGGATTTACAAAACTAATCTAGTTTCATCTCCCTTTCCTTTCAGAGCCATTAAAGGGTCTAATTTAGAAACAAACCCAGAGATTTCTAATAGCCAGTATTGTGTGTTAGTGACAGCAGAACTCTAAGCTAAACTGGTGGACAGACTGTCTGTCCTCTGTATGTGTGTGTGTGTGTGTGTACACATTATTACACATTTTTCTAAAAAGAAAGAAAAGTCTCTTGATATTTTTCTGTGCTCCTTGGTTTTACTGGCCCCTACATTTGTTTTTCACTCTGCCCTTTCTCTACTCCATTCATTGTGTGTGTCACTGCTCCCTCTATTTACTTTTTCCCATGGTTTCTCCTGACATAGCACCCAAACCCAATCTAGGTTGACTTCAATATGAGTTTTCAAACCTGAACTATGTAGGTTAAAATTAAAATAAATGAATTTGCCCATCTTTAGCTACAGTCAAAGAAAGAGTGAAATTCTGGCTCCTTTGAAGTTAATGGGAGTTTTGCCATTGACATCAGCAGTGCCAGGATTTCACACTGAGTTCTTGCTGTCTGCAGAGCTGGTGTATAAATGACTAACCAGAGATTATCCCTAATTTGTTACTGGACAGCTCATTTTCAGTTACTTCATCTTTGAAATGAGCATACAAACACACAAACCTCTTCAGAGAGTTGTGCTCATGGGTGAAACATTCATTCTAGCTCTGCCTGATGCATTGCCCCTAATGTAAACTGCAACATTAACAAGTGAAATAATCTAATTATGAAAACTGAAGTAAATATCTCTGGATAAATTTATGCACGAGAATATGGTATAATATGTCTGAGTGAACCGTCCATTTCCAGATATGGCTGTGATCCAATATAAGAAGATATACTATTTCTTTCCAGTTCTTTAGAGACTGCGTCATATTTGAAGTAGACAGTATCAATAGTCTGCATGCTTTACTGTGACTAGGCAATGCTGTGTGATACCTTTCAGCTGCCCAGAACAGTTTTATGTTATCAAGGTTACAGCTGTACTCATTCATAAATAATTCACTTAAAGTGCTTTTTTAATTAAAAATGGGTCATATGATTCATATTGCAGAACTTTGTAGTTAAGTATTAAATCTTGATTCTTTAATACAGTCTGTAGGGTATGTCTGTGCATAGCCTGTTAATTCGAATTAACATAGGTCAAACTAATTAGGTCCACCTAATACAATTTCATTTGAATTAACTGGAATCGAATTAACAGGTCTGCTGCAAAATCAGGGTCGAATTAGCATGTCCATGTATAGGAATTGCTAAATTGACCCAGGAGGGGGCACTATGGGAAGTGTGGCAAAATGGCTGCCGGGATGGGCCATTCCCACAGCCAGTGCCATTGAAAGGGGAAGCGACATCACTTCTCTGCGCACTCAGGCAGACAAGGAGCCGAGCAAGGCATGGACTGTGCCCAGCCACTCCTGCTTGCCACCCCGACACCCAGCAGCCACTCAGCCTCATGCACAGTGCTATTGGGGTGGAGCATACTGTCTCTGGACAGCAGCAGCACTGAGGTGGACAGCAGCACTACCAGCATGCTGGCTATGCAAGCATCCACTGCGACCCTGCCACGCTCTGTACCCCATCACGTGTGGGTACTGGAAACTAGTGGCGAGTGGTGGGAAAGAGTTGTCCTGAGGACATGGGATGAGGAACAGTGGCAATGCGACCTGTGTATGATAAGGCTGACCTTCATGGAGCTGGTCAGAGAGCTCACCCCAGTCCCCAAGCACAGGGACACACACATGCGACCTGCAATCCCAGTGGACAGGCAAGTGGCTATAGCTGTGTGGATGGTGACCCCTGAGTCTTATCGCTCTGTGCCACACCACTTCAGGGTCAGGAGGGCCACTGTGGGAGTTCTGCTGAAGTAGGTCTACAGGACCATAAACCTGGTCCTGGTGGCCCACCTTGTCGCACTGGGCAACCTGGAGGATACCTTAAATGGGATCTCCACACTTGGATTCCTGAATTGTGCAGGCATCCTGGATGCCACTCATATACCAGTCAGAGCCCTGGCGTATTGTGCAGTGGAGTACCATGACAGGAAGGTGTACCACTCCATCCTACTCCAGGCCCTGGTAGACCACCAGAGCATTTTTACTAACATTTGTGTTGGCTGGCCAGGGTGGACACATGACTCATGGGTGCTCTGAAACTTGGTGCTCTTTAGGGGGATGCCATCGGGCACACCCCCCAATGAGATGACCATCAGTGATGTGCAGGTGCCCCTCTTGCTCATCGGGGTTGCAGCCTATCCAATCTTGCTGTGGCTAATGAGGATATGTGCTGGATACCACCTACACAAATGCTGGGAGATCTTCAGTAGAAGACTGAATAGGTGACAGCAGGCTGTGGACTGAAAGTGAGGTGGAGGTGCCTGCCGACACGTCTACATCTCGCTGAGGACAGCATTCCAGAGCTCATTAGTGCATGTGTCATCCTTCACAATATATGTGTACTGCAGGGGCAGAGGGCCCCTGCCACCTGGGAGACTGAGGCTGAGCACTTCTGCAGCCACTCTGAACAGCCACAGACTGGCTGGGACACTGAGTGGGCCCCAAGCAGGGCTGTAAGGATCCAGGAGGCCCTAGCAGATCTCTTCCTTGTGGAAGCCCACTGAAGACTGCCTGCACCACCCCATTCCCTCACCATCCCCACACAGCACCTACCCCCCCCACAGACCTCCCACTTCACCTAAATAAAAACACATGACACAATAGAACTTTTGGTGCAGAGTGTTTATTTAGATATATGGGGGAGGTTCAGGGCAGGGCAGAGCAGAGGTCTTGGGGGCAGAAGGGAGACTTGGGAGCAGAACTGAGGGGCTAGAGGGAACAGCATGGGGTACAGGATATGAGGAAGCCAGGCTCAGCCTTCCCCATGCCCACCCCGTGTCCAGGGGCACCAGGGGTGAGGCAGACTGGGATCCCAGGGGACCTGTCCTGCTGTGCCCGGGGTGGGGGCAGATGGCTGGCAAGCCTGGCCATGCTGGCTGACATGCCCTGCAGGGCTGTGCCAATGCTGGTCAGAGCAGGGGCCATGGTGGTGAATGCTGTACCCACCCGTTCCAGGGCCTGAGTGTGGCACTCCTGGACTGCCATGCCCTGCTCCTCAACAGTGACAGGCTGCTCGAGGAGGCAGAGGGTGGAGTCCTGGTGCACTGCCACCAGGCCCGCATGCCTTCCTCTGCTCCCTGGCTCAGGTGGAAGGATCTACTCCAGGAGCTCACTGAGGGTCAGGTGTGCTGTTCTTCTCTGCTGGGCGCTGTGGGGTGGGCTCCCTGCGTCATGATGATGGCTGTCATGATGACCTGCTGGAGAGAGCGAGGAACATCATTAGTCTTCTGCATGCATAGCTTGTGCTGTGTGAGGTCTAACAGCACAGAGCACCTATGTGCCGCTTGTCCCCCTGCCCCTGACCCTGCCATGTGGAATCTTCCATGGGCACACAAGGCCATGCCCTCTGGCCTGGGCTGTCCATGGTGGCCACCGCAACATGCAGCAGTGAGGTGCTGCCAGCACTTGGCCCACCTACCCCACCAAGGCCTTGTGCTCAGGGTGTGGGCTGCACGCTGTATGCCCTTGATGCTACCAGCAGCGCTTTCCCCCAACACTCCTAACTCTATAATGCACAGGGGTCCACTTCCCCTGCTGGCACACAGACCCTGGGCTCTGTACCCTGTAGATTTGTGCCCCCACCCGGGCCCCTTTAGCTGTGCACAGCTGGAGACCCTTACTTGGTGCCCTGCCAGTGCCTCAGACCAGCACAGGCCAAGTCACAGAAAGGGAGGAAAGGAGCATTCACTCACAGGTGTTGCCGACGTCTGCCAAGATGTTCCCTCCTCCTGGGGGGGGTGCTCTTCCTCTTGCTCCCCAGCGATGGCTCGTCCCTCATCAAGGGTGCCGAGGAGCTTGGGGCTGGCAGCTGCGGTGGCCTGTGGTGGTGTCCCCTCAGGCTGTCCACCCTCAACATCTGTTGGGGCATCCTCCTCTGTAGACCTTCCCTCCAGGGTGCTGGAATTGTGGCAGGGCTCTGCAGAGTCGATGGCCATGGACAGCAGGCCACTGGACTCGCTGGACAGGAATCTGTCCAGCTCTCTGAAGTAGGCGCATATACCACCCTATGCAGAGCCTCTCAGCTATCTCGCCTCTTTGACCCATGTATAGTCCTGGCATAGGGTCTTTATTTTAACCTGGACTTGCTCAGTTGTCTGGGGGTACCTTCTGGCAGTGAGGGCTGCAGCAATGTGGGCATACATGTCCTGGTTGTGGTGGCAGCTTCGCAACTAGGATAGGATGTTTTCTGTCCCCCAAATGCTCAGGAGATAGAGGACCTCCTGATGGCCCCAGACTGGAGCCCTCCAATGAGCCTGGCTGACAGTGCTGCCCTCTGCCATTTTTTTTCCTGGCAGCTGACACCTCTACTTCGCAAGACTGAGTGTGCCTGTGCCGTTGGGGGGGGCTGTTCTGTGGTGGGCATGTCCTCTTCCTAGTGCTGGGCACCATGGGAATGGGAAGGGAAAACCACTGTTAGTTTGAATTAACATTAGTTCGAATTAACATGGTTAGACACCGTTGATTTGAACTTGCTAATTCGAATCAACAGTCACTTTGAAGTTACAGCAGCTTTTGTAACTTTGAAGCATCATCTCCTCGATTCTACCTAAGGGAAGCTGTGTAGATGTGCTTTTTAAAATTTGGCTTAATGAACGTTGGGTCAAATTAAAGCCTGTGTGTAGACACACCCTAGGATATGTAAGTGTGTAATATCTTACCTATTCTAGTGATGCATATTTGTTCTTAGCTAAGGTCTGCCTTATAGTTTTTGTCATGGGATTCACAGTTCTATCTGTGACTCATATAGTAGCCCCATTTTTTTAGGATAATGTGGTTGCATATCCCAATGCAAAATCCATCCAATGCTTGGCGACTCTTAATTTATAAGCTTATAAACATTAGATTTGATAGCTAGAAAATAAAATATTGGCCTGATTTGAAAGGCACTATCACTACACCCCATACAGAATAAGCTGTTTGGTAATCTGCAAGGCCACGTGTATTTGCTTGTTTCAGTTCATTCTAAACAGTATGTCAGAGATAAAGTATTGTTGATAAGTGCTGTTCTCAGAGGTACTCAGAGCTACGCATTTAATGCCACATTTCTCCATACTTAAAGAACAGCACTTAAGCATGCAGGCCCATTTTCCAACTCCCACTCGGGTATTTAGACCCACAAGGAGATTACAGTAGTTGCAGAATGACATCATTAATGTATAAAGAGTGAACACAGCAATCATTCTAGTCATTCAAATGAAGCCTACAGAGAAAATATGTGATGACTATTGTCATTTGACTTGAGCAATTCTGAATAACTTAAAAAAACAAAAACAAAAACCTAAGAAGATGCAGCTGGTATTACTTGATTCACTTACCGTATTAGTTGCTAAAATGCATCTGAGAATTTTGATTTTCAGAAAGAGTATCCTTTCAACGTTCAGGAGGAAATATGCCATGGAGGTCAATTAACAGCAATAAAGTTGCTAATACTTTTCAGGTCTTGCAGAGGAACAAGTGTAAATAAATGTGAAACAAAGATATGGCAGATAAGGTAGTATCTCTTCTTGCATCTCTAAGGTACTCTTAGAAGAACTCTGTGTACTCTGAAAGATTTTTTCCACCAGTAGAATCAATCCGATAAGAAAGAGGACCTCACCCACCTTGTCTCTCTAATATTGCGGGACAACTTTGCTTCAGCACCACTGCAAACATGTCAAGGTTACTTTTGTTTTCACTAATCAGCTTTTCAAATTTGAAAGGGGTAGCCATGTTAGTCTAGTTCAGCAAAACAACCAGGGAGGTCTATGGCGCTTAAAGGCTAACACATTTATTTATTGCTTGAGCTTTCATGAGAGAAAAATCCCACTTCATCAAAGTGTCTGACAAAGTCGGATTTTCTCCCACAAAACCTCATGCGATAGATAAATTTGTCAGCTTTTTCAGGTATCTATTAAACACAGTTGTCATAAAGATGTAGCACTGCATACAGCACTATTAAAAATGTAAATGAGTTAGGTCTCCTAACGCTTCTGCAGGGTGGATATGTATTCTCTTTGCTTTACAGACACAGAAACTGGGGCACTGAGAAGGGAAGCACTGAAGGTCATTCAGCAAGTTTGTAATAGAGCCAAGATTAGAGCTTTTGGAATAGCAGTGTTCATTATCCTAGGCCATTCTCACACAGAACAAAGGAGCCAAATGCAAAGAAAATATAAATAAAAAGCAATATGCTGTCATGTATTATCTCCTAGGCAAGTGGTGTGTGGTGCACAGTGGGATCATTCCTGCAAGGCACTGAACACATTGACCCAGATCCAACAAAGCTTATAAGCACATGTAAAATTTTCAGTATGTGAAGAATTTTAGACTTTTTTTTTTGTTTCTTCCCCTCTTTCCATTTCCTACCCCTTTTTACTACTTTCTTTTCTCCACCACCACCATCACATTTTATCACAGAAAATGAGCGTGGAGTTGGGAGAAGGCCAAGGAAGGGAAACAATATAGCTGATCAGAAATTTTCTGAGTGGACATGCATTCTATCAGAAAATGATGATTCCACAAAATGTTCTGTGGGATTTCGCTGAATCTTCTGAGCTCACCTACCTCTGTTGGAGTCCAGCTGGTAGGTTGTCACAGAACTGAGGGCCTGAAAGTCTTAGTAGATCTAATCAGGAATTTCAAGGCTACCAGTGCTCTGTTATTCCTCAAAATATTGTGTTGAATTCTTCTTCCACAGGAATTTTGTAAAAGTGAAATTTTGTTCCAGTGTGGAATGGGAATTCAGGGTTCTGACCATCCCTAAAAAATACTAATCTAAAAACCAGAAATAAAAGTCCCCCAATATTGTTTAGTAAGGGTGAAGAATTCCAAGAAAAAAAAAAAAAGCTTAAAAATAAGTTTCAACAAGCTCATAAGAATGGCCATACTTGGGAACCAAGTCCATCTAGCATAGTTGTCTGTCATCCAACAGTGGACAATACCAGATACTTCATAGTTAAGAACAGAATGCAGAAATTGTCTGTGATTGCTATTTGATATAAAGTCCCATCATCTTACGGTCAGGTTTAGGAACACCCAGAGCATTGGGTTATGTCCCTGACAATCTTGGATAAGTCAGTGTTACTGTAGCCATGTTGGTACTACACCCATGTAGTGTCTCTAATCTTGGCTAGTAGCCATTGATTAACCTGTACTCCATGAACTCCTAATTCTTTTTGAGCCCTGTTTCACTTTTGGCCTGCACAACATTCCCTGGCAGTGAATTCCATAGGTTGACTGCACTGTGTGAAGAAATACTTCCTTCTGTTGGTTTAAAACCTGTTACCTATTAATTTTGTCAGTTGAACCATGGATTTTGTGTTCTATGAAGGGGAATTTATATAATGGCAAGATGATTCTGTCTTATTATCTCTTCCTTTCCTAATGGTTCCTAACATTGTTAGCTCTTTCGATTGCTGTGTTTTTAAAGAACTATCCACAATGACTCCAAGATCTATTTTTGAGTGGTGCCAGCTAATGTAAACTTCATCATTTTGTATGTATAGCTGGGATTATATTTTAAAACTGCATTAATTTGCATTTATCAACATTGATCTTTATATTCCATTTTCTTGCCCAGCCTACCAGTTTTGTGAGATTCCTTTGTAACTTTTGGCAGTCAACTTTGGACTTGCCTATTGTAATCTTCTCTGCAAACTTTGTCACATCACTGTTTACCCCTTTTCCCACATCATTTTATTATTATGTTGAATAGCACTGGTCCCAGTATAGACCCATGAGGAACCCCACTACGTACCTCTCTCCATTCTCAAAAGTAACCATTTTTCCTACTGTTTATTTCCTGTCTTTTCACTGGGTACTGATCCATGAGAGGATTTTCCTTCTTATCTCATAACTGCTTCTCTGCTTAAAATTCCTTGGTAAGGAACATTGTCAAAGGCCTTCTGAAAGTCCAAGTAGACTGCATACACTAGATCAACCTTGTCCATGTGGTCGTTGACCTCCTCAGAAAATCCAAAAGGATTGGTAAGGCAGGATTTCCCTTTACAAAAGCCATTTTGAGTCTTTCCCAACAAATCATATTGATCTATGTGTCTAATCATTCTGTTCTTGGACATGGTTTCAGCTAACTTGCATAATACTGAAGTTAGACTTTTCTGGCCTATCATTAACTTTTTGCTTCTTGAGACTTTTTTAAATGTCAGAATTACATTAGCTACCCTCCAGTCATCTAGTACAGAATGTGATTCAGGTGATAGGTTACAAACCACAGCAAGTATTTTAAAGTTCCGTATTTGAGTTCTTCTGAACTCATGGGTGAATATCTTCTGGTCCTGGTGACCTATTACTGTTTAATTTATCTGTTTGTTCCAATGCTTGTTCTACTTCAGTTTTCACAGGGAGGGCCAGCTCCCAGTCCACTACACTGGGCATGGCAGATTGGAGAGAAGAAGAGAGGCCCTTGGTAACAGAAGGTCAGGTTAGGGACTACCTAAAGAAGCTAGATGTCCACAAGTCCATGGCGCCGGACAACCTGCATCCGAGGATGCTGAAGGAGTTGGCTGATGAGGTAGCAATACCGCTGGCCATTATCTTTGAAAACTCGTGGTGAACAGGAGAGGTGCCGGAGGACTGGAAAAAAGCAAATAAAGTGCCTATCTTCAAGAAAGGCAAAAAGGAGGATCCAGGGAATTACAGACCTGTCAGCCTCACCTCAATCCCTGGAAAAATCATGGAGCAGATTCTGAAAGAATCCATCTTGAAACACTTGGAGGAAAACAGAGTGATCAGGAACAGTCAGCATGGATTCACCAAGGGTAAATCGTGCCTGACCAACCTCTTCGCCTTCTATGATGAGATGACCGGATTTGTGGATGTGGGAAGAGCTGTTGATGTGATATACCTCGACTTTAGCAAGGCTTTTGATACAGTTTCCCACAGCATTCTTGTCAGCAAGTTAAGGAAGTATGGGTTGGATGTGTGGACCGTAAGGTGGATAGAAAACTGGCTAGATCAACAATTTCAGTGTGTAGGAATCAATGGCTCCATGTCTAGTTGGCAACCAGTAACGAGTGGTGTGCCCCAGGGGTCGGTCCTGGGGACAGTTCTGTTCAATATTTTCATTAATGATCTGGATGATGGGATTTATTGCACACTCAGTAAGTTTGTGGATGACACCAAGCTTGGAGGAACAGTAGACATGCTGGAGGGCCGGGAGAAGATTCAGGAAGACCTTGACAAATTGGAGCAGTAGACAATAGAAATCTCATGAGGTTCAATAATGACAAGTGCAAAGTCCTGCACTTGGGACGGAAAAACCCCATGTACTGCTACAGGCTGGGGAGTGATGAGCAGCAGCACCATAGAAAGGGACCTCGGGGTCCTGGTGCATGGGAAGCTGGACAGGAGTCAGCAGTGTGCTCTTGCTGCCAAAAAGGCCAATGGCATACTGGGCTGCATCAGAAGAAGCACTGCCAGCAGATCAAGGAATGTGATCATTCCCCTCTATTCAGCACTGGTGAAGCTGCATCTGGAATACTGTGTCCAGTTTTGGGCTCCCCACTACAAAAAGGATGTGGACAAATTAGAGTCCAGCGGAGGGCAAGAAAAATGATCAAGGGGCTGGAGTGTAAGCCCTATGAAGAAAGACTGAAGGAACTAGGCTTATTTAGCCTGCAGAAGAGAAGACTGAAGGGGGATTTGATAACAACCTTCAACTACCTGAAGGGATGCTCCAAGGAGGATGGAGCTCGGCTGTTCTTAGTAGTAACAGAGGATAGAACAAGGAGCAATGGTTTCAAGTTGCAGCTGGGGAGGTCAAGGATGGATACTAGGAAAAACTTTCTTACTAGGAGGGTGCTAAAGCATTAGAATGGGCTACCTAGGGAGGTGGTGGAATCTCCGTCTTTGGAGATATTTAAGGCCCAGCTGGATAAAACTCTAGCTGGACTAATTTAGTGGGAGTCATCCTGCTTGTTTTGGCAGGGTGCTGGACTAGATGACCTCATGAGGTCCATTCCAACCCTATGATTCTATTAACATCCTCTCTATTGACATTTCAGTATGGGGCAGTTCCTCCGATTTATCACCTAAAAAGAATGGGTCAAGTGTGAGAATCTTCCTCACATATGTTGCAGTGAGGACTGAAGAAGGAATTGATTCTAGCTTCTCTGAAACAGTCTCTTCTGTGTGTGCTGCTTTTGCACCTGTGGCCCACTAATTGTTTGGCATGTTTCCTGCTTATCACATAATTCCCCCCCCCCCCCCGCAACACACACAGCCTGTTAGTCTTTTGCTAGTTTTTCTTCAAATTGTTTTTCACCTTCATAGTTGTACTTGACTTTCAAAGTTATGCTCCTTCACACACGCACGCATGCATGCACACTCATTCATACACATATGCACAGCCAGATGCACAGTATTCTATCTGACAGGTTATGAGTTTTATACTATGATATTTCTATAATTACTAAAAATAACTTTTAAGAATTATGAATAATCAGCTCAGCACAATAAATAAATAAAGCTATGAGCATTTGTGCATGTGGGACTCCAAGAAGAGCCCTTAGGTTCTGCTACTCTTTTGTTCCTCAGGTTAAAGAGAGAGTAATTTACCAGGATATGATTTATTTTTCTCTTTCATCACTTATCTGTGATGATCAGTGTGCTGGCAATGGGAGAGGAAGGAGAGAGGGAAGATGAAACCAAAACTTCATACTAGTGGGGGGCTTTGGGGTCTTCAGCCCTCCTGAAACTCAGGGACAGCCCCTGAGCAATGAAGTGTGCAGGGGCACAGCTGTGCACAGGCAATGCTGCTGGCTATGCACAGTCAGCAGCCACATCCTCTACCCAGCTGGAAGTTGTGTCTTCCAGCTGGTGAGGAACTGCCGCAGCCTGGGTCTGGGAGTTTTAAAAACTCCCGCCCTGGTCTGAGCCACGGCTGTGATCATCTCCAACTGCCAGGTAAGGGAGAGGCAGGGCAGCAGTGGAGACAGGCACACCAGACCTGTGGGAAATGGGTGTGGCGGAGGGGTTGGCTTAGGGCAGTGGGGGCCAGCGGTGGGACCAGGGGTTAGGGAAGGGCTCAAGGGACCATCGGGCAGGAGGTGTAGGGAAGCGCTTGAGGAACCGGGGAGGGGGGGTATGGAACAGATCGGGACCTGGACCCCTATTAATCTTAAGGTTTAGCAGCACCCCTGACATGTTCACCTACTTCCAGTTCGTTTGCTCCCCAGGCAAGGGTACTCAGCAGCATTCCTCCACTTGCTGCCTGACTTGTGGTCCATTTAGACCATGGAACTTTATACTCTCATATTCCCCTGTGGGCTCACAGATGCAGGGTCACGGCTGGGCCTTTAGTTCTGAATTGGTGATGTTCTTCAGTCAGTGAGTTCAAAAAAACATGGGTTATGCACACACACCCTTCAAATTATGAGATTTAGAAAGCATCCCAACTGTTCTTGTCTGTCTCTTGGCTTTTGAATTTTTAGGATGTAGACTTTCAAGCTTATCTTAATAAATATGAGGGGTAGAAATTTACCTATTTTTTTAAAAAATGAAAACTGAGATTAAAATGTACTATAAAGACCCAGAGTCTAGGGAAAAACTCTAAGGGCATGATACCATTCCTAGAGTTGGCATCACTTTTTTGCTTTTATTTTTTAAAACAGCTTTTTAGTTATCAAATATTGTGGTTCACAGTTTACAAGCAAACAACTTTCATTTTCTCAAAGAAATACTGTTAACAATGAATTCCCATCATTGGAATTTGTTAAGAGCAGGTTAGACAAACACCTGTCAGGGATGATTTAAGATGGTACGTGGTCCTGCCATGAGTGCAGGGTACTGGACTTGATGACCTTTCATGATCCCTTCCAGTTCTGATTCTATCTTTTTAAAGAGTCTAAATAATAGATTCATTCACCCAAACACTAACAGCCTTGGCCCATCAACTTTATTTTTTTTTCTATTATCACAGCTCCTGGGAGCACCATGGATGTGTATGGTAGCAACTGTGTAGACACAGAACAAAAAGATGGTCACTGCCCCTAAAGAACATATAGTCTAAATGTGAAACGAGACATGAGATCTATACACAGATAGGAGTACAAGGAAACAAAGACTGAATGTTGGTCTTAGCACGCTAGGTTGCTTATTGTTGTCATGTTTTTGAAGACATCATGACAATGGCTATGTCTACACTACAAAAGCTAAGTCTACTTAAAATCAACTTTAAATAGACCTTATTAAGTTGACTTAGAGCGGCTGCATTGCATTAAGTCAACTTCATATAGTCGACTTAAGCCAGAGGACCCATTTAAAGTAGACTTAATAAAGTTGACTTTAAATGGGTCCCCTGGCTTAAGTTGACTTGACTTAACTGGTCCCTCTGCACTAAGTCGACATTATAAAGTTGACTTTAATGGCCACGTTGTGTTAAGTCAACTTTAAGGGCAGGAGTTAAGTCGATTTAAGGAAGCTCTTAAGTCAAGTTAATGAACTCCAAATGTGACCAGGGCTTTGCTTAAGTTGACTTATGCCTCCTTAAATTGACTAAAGCTCATAGTGTAGGCATACCCAATGGGAGTTCTATAGAGGGGTTACAAGTGAAGATGATGTTTCCAGGAAGTTCCTGTCAAGCATGAGGAGTCAATTTAGAGAAAGTAGAAAGATGCGTGTTTGAAAATTTAACAAGTGGATGATGATGGCTGGCATCGTGAACTAATCGGAGACCAGAGTCAACCTCTCAATAGTGAATGAGAGATTATAGGTAGGGTGGAGCTAGAGCATGAAGTGCCTTGAAAGTGAAGATAAATAGCTTATGTTTGATGAAATAGACAACAAAGACCTAGTGGAAAGATGCAATGAGAGGGATGCCATGGTCAAAAGGATGGACTAGGAAAAGGACATTTGCACCTGTATTCTGAATGTGGCAAGGTTGCTTCTATTAAGGCCAGGGAAAAGGATGATGTAGTAATTCAGGCACAAAATGCCAAGATCTTGGGAAAGAAATTTTACCTGTGTGTTTTGGTATGAAAAGCTGTATCTTAGAAATGTTAGATAGAAGAAATCATATTTTTGAGGATCTAGAGAGAGATGAGAGCCAAAGGTATCACCCAGGTTATGGGCAGGAGCTTTGCTGTCCCAGGGAAAGACCTGAGGCATGGGCTCTGCCCCTGGCTGTGGGCTCTGCCCCCCATGGCCCTGATTCTCCACCAGGGCCTGATCCATCCTTGGGCACCTGCCGCCACTTCTCTGGCCCTGGATCCTGGGCTAGGGCCAGGGCCGGGCTGGGAGAGGCAGGAACTGCTGCAGATGGCCTAGCCTGAATTCCCAGCTGGGGACCGAGCTAGGAGCAGCAGGTGCCGCCGCGGCCAAGAGAGGGGGAGCCCGGATCGCTGGCCTGGGACGGGGCTGGGAGAGGCAGGGCCTGTCCTGGACACTACGCCCCTGGTTATGGGTGAGAGTCACAGGCAGGACTGATATTTTCACAGTTATGATGAAAGAAGGCAATAGCGAGGGGTTTAAGGGAAGATTAAGGACTCTGTTTTAGCCATTTTGTGCTTGAACTGATGGCATATAGACCAAGATTTCAGTTTAGATAAAGGCAGACAAGTATGGAATCAGGAGGCAGATATGTGAGTCATCAGCACAGAGATGGTACTTGTATTGGTGGATGATAGTTTCCTATTTAACATTATTTACTTCAGTAAACTGTGTAATAACACTCTTCTCCAATCCCCTCTCCCCTAAAGGTCTGTTCTTGAGTGCTAGAAAAAGGGCCAGAGAGCATGTGCAACAAAAAGTGCCTAATAGAAATTTTTGAAGAAGCGTATAACAACTTGACATAAAGGAACATGTGATCAGCAACATAAATGATCATACAAATCATACATATCATACATATTCTTTCTCACTTTCATCATGTTGCCTATATTATTTGAAAGCAGGGTGTGTTTTCCAGTAAAGTGATTTACCTGTCATCTTCTTAATATTGAGTTGACAAATTCTGTGTCATGCTTACTCTGATATTGTTACCCACCATTAAAACTAAAAGTAGCACACTGGTTGACAGATAAAAGGAGGTATGTCTTTGATTACTAGATTTTACATCCTCATCTCCTTGCTTTCCTGTCATGTATATAATAAATGTGCAATGCTATGTCTTCTCCCATGCATGGCAAGATTCATACAATATTAACATGTTTGCAATTTCAGGGAAGCAGTATGGTGTTAAAATTGCATTTATTGTAATTTGTATGGTACAGTAATTTCCTTGGACTTTAAAAAAAAAAGGAAAAAAAAACCCAGGAGTTCCTTCCTCATAGGTTAGAGTTGTATTAGAAAAAGGCAGAATTCTGCTGCTACTACTACTGCAATAATTCATTTTAGTCTTTCCCTTTATAATTGACAATTCATATTAAACAAATCTTTTGGTCTTCAGTGGTAAACTAGTAGAGTGTGTGACAGGGTACAGCCACTCTTCTGTGAGCATTTCCCAGGGTGTGAACCTGCATTCTCTCTCCTTCCTTATGGTGCCCCCATCGGTTATTCCCCTCATGAAGCACAATTTCAGTAGGTCAGCCCAAAGGCTAAGTCATGCATAGTCTAAAAGGGATGAGTGAACCTTTTTTCAAGGTAAAAGGTCCACCAGGGCTTGAACCTTTGCCGTTGTTAATCTTTTTAGCCCTATCTCTGGGCAAAGCTCTTGATGCCTGCCAGACTTCCTCTGTGTCTGTGCCTGCCCTGGTATAGAGCACTGCTCACACAGCTTTCTCCTTGGAGACTTTTTGTCCTCAGTAGTTCTCTGGTGTCCTGTTGAAAGTGCAGCCCCTTCTAGCTTTTAGTAATGAGTCTTATTCCCTTTTTGTGGCTTAGGCTGCTTTCCCAGTGCCTGGTAGGTGGATCCAAGCCCATGAACTACCGAGTCCCAACTTAGGGATTCTACATATAGGACCTATGTATTGCTTTCTTTAATAGATGTTGCTGCTGCATTTCCTGGGCTACTTTCCATTTTGTCCCATTACCTTCACCTATTACCTCAGAATTACAGTTCTTGGGTTCTTTGCCTGTTCTCATCTGTGCAGGGTCTCTGCCAGGCTTCTTTGCCTGGAGAGTTACTCTGTCTTGTCCTTTTTGGTCCCAAAAAGAAAATGAGTATTCAGACCCAGCAGTCTGCTATGCTCTGATTGGTTGTTTCCCTGCAGCCTTTCTAGGCAGGCTTCCAGTACCCACTTTTGGGGGTGTAGGGGTGGTAGGACATCTAGGCCTCCAGGAGGAGGCCACAAAGGTCCTGGTACACCCCATCATGGGGAAGTAGCACTGAATCTGATAAGCAAAGATATTTAAAGAGTAGACACCCTTGGCTAAAGCAACAATTAAGACAAAATATAATCTTATCAAGAAATTTAAGGAGAAATCAAAAAGCAAAACTGTATGTCCATGACTTGTCTTGTCAACGGATCCTCTCTAAAGCTGGTGGCAATTTTTAATCAACTATACGTGACATTTAATTTTATATGTGAAGCAAAAGCATTCATGAGAAATTTTGGATAATGTGTGTTTTAATTACCAAATTCTGATTATTTTTCACTATTTGTTCCCTAAGTTTATATTCTGGTTTGATATTCTTTTGGGGTCAGGTGTTAAAATTCTAAGTTTACTAGAACTGTGGTATCGAAAACAGAATATCCTGCATTTTTCACTCTATTGTACTGTTTGAAATAGATAAAATATACGGCTATATTGTTGAATTAGCATAACATAAAGTAGATACATTATTTCCATGTTAGTCAGTGCAAATATATATTTGGAATTCCATTGAAAGATGGCTATTTCATCCCTCCCCCCACAAACCCTTTATTTACCGTATATCATTGCATATAAGCTGAAAATTTTGTGCCTGAAACTTGGCTTCAAAACAGGCTCTCTTGGCTTATACTCAAGAGTATACAGTAGACAGCCCCTCCCCGGAGTTTCCCAGACCATGTGGCAGGCTGGAGGCCTAGTGTTGCCGGGCGGCCATCTTGGGCAGTTGGCTGGGGCTGGGGCTGGAGTGAGGAGGGGACCCCGGCATCTGGAGCAGCCACATAAGGGGACTGGGGGGGGGTCGGCCTGGACATTGAGGGGGGGATTGAGGGAGGCCAGGGAAGCAGTGGCAGGGAGCGGGGGATGGGGAGGGGGTCGGGGAGTTGGGGAAAGCGATGGGATGGCCGGGAGGGGTCAGGGAGGCCAGGGAAGGGGCGGCAGGGCTCGGGGCATTGTGGGGGGGGTTGGGGAGTCCAGGAAAGTGGCAGGAGGACCCAGGGTTTTCAGGGAGCCCAGGGAAGCAGTGACAGGGACTAGGGATTGGCGGGGTGCCTGGCAGGCTGGGAAGAGCACCAGCAGGGGTTGTGGGGTGACAGGAAAAGGGTGTTGGGGAACAGGGGAACAACAGCACTGAACTGAGAAGGGAGCAGGGGGCAGCAGTGAAGAGCTAGGGGGCAGCAGTGAGGAAATGGCAGAGCAGGGGGGGCAGCAGGAGGAGCAGGGGGAACCAGTGAGGGAAGAGGCAGAGCAGGGGGAGCAGCAGGTAACAGTGAGGGAAGGGCGGAGTAGGGGGTGGCAGTAGGAGAAGCAGAGAGCAGCAGTGAGAAAGGAGCAGAGCAGGGGGCAGCAGGCAGAGCAGGGGGCAACAGCAGGAAACTGAAGTGAGCAGGGGGGTAGCAGTGAGGAAAGGGCAGAGCAAGGGGCAGCAGGGGTGATGGCAGTGAGGAAAGGGCAGAGCAGGTGGGAGCAAGGGGGCAACAGTGAGGAAAGGGCGCAGCAAGGGGCAACAGTGAGGTAAATGAGAAGTGAGCAGGGGCAGCAGTGGGGGGGCAGCAGGGGTGACAGCAGTGAGGAAAGGGCAGAGCAGGTGGGATCAGGGGGGCAACAGTGAGGAAAGGGCGGCACAGGGGGTAGTAGCAGGAAACTGAGAAGTGAGCAGAGGTGTAGCAGTGGGGAAAGGGCAGAGCAGGGAGCAGCAGGGGTGAGGAATGGACAGCCAGGGGGCAAGGGAAAAGCAGCAGCAGAGATTTTGGGGTTGGGAAGCTGTCAGAAACTCCAGAGGAAGCCAGCAACAGTGGGTGGGGGGGTTAGGGGCCAAGACCAAAAGGGGACCACGGCTTATACCTGGGTCACCAATTTTAGCTTCTTTTTGTGGCTCAGAATTTGGGGGTTGGCTTTTGCCTGGATCGGCTTATACCTGATTACATACGGTAATTTCTTATTTGTGTCCTTAACTACAGGTATACAAAGGCCACTGACTTCATTTTTTATAGAATTTGTAACCATCTACATGTGTGCTTATAAGGCTCAATTCTGCTACAGATTCACTTGCTTCCTTTGCTACTTGAGATCTATGGACTAGGGTACTTTTCACGATGCATTGTGGGTTCAGGTTCTTCAAGGTTTAGAATCTCACAAAACATACTGGCAGGACTGCAACCTAAGCTGCTTGCCCCCTCCCCCCTTACCCCAGCCCAAATAAATAAATAAAATGATTGATGTCTACCTCATTTCCAAAAAAATAAAAATTGCTCCTTCCCATTGTGATCATATATCACTGTATGCTAATGGAAAGGACAACACGGGAGATGAAATTCACACGCTTTCTCAGGGTTCGCTCAGTCAAAAGGTTCAAACTAGCCCCAGAGGTGCAGCAATCGTTATTATTACAATAACTATTATTACAGCAGAACCTCAAACATATCAACAGCTCAGGAATAGAGGCAGTTGATAACTCTGAAATGAGTCATTATGGCACAGTACTTTCAGTCAGTGTCTTACATATGAGGCTGGGAGAGATCTCTGCAAAGACGGCTTCTGGCAGCAATGCCTGCTTTGCAAGGACCTCCCTACCCTAGTCCTGTTTCTTCCCTTTGCCCAGAACTGTGCACGCCTGCCCTACACCCTTGGAACTGCAAGCTCCAGCCCTCAGCTCCCTCTCCTCAGGACTTGCCCTGCTTAGTGCACTGCTTGCTACACTCCAGAACAGGAATCTCAGATGCATGGCCTGTGGGCTGCATGCAGCCCCTAATGCTATTCCCTGCGTCCCACAATAAGACTTGTCACCAATATTTGCAATATCGTATGGAAGGGTTTCAGTGGTGTGGCCTTCAAGCTAACGTACAAGGCCTCATGCGGCCCTCTACTAGTCCTTATGTGCTCCTCGTGGTGATTTGAGTTTAAGACCCTGGCTCCAGAGGCAGCACATGGCTGCCCCATTGCCCCTATCTCCAGTGCCCCATGCATTCTGAGAAATGCTGGCAGGATCCAGGAGCATAGGCTGCATCAGTGCATAGGCTGCAGGCCCCGCCCCCTGGCCAGGGACAGGGCCATAAGCCGCTGCACCGCTGCGGGTGGGTAGGCCCTGCATCCCTGGCTAAGGAAAGGGCTGGAAGCGGCCATGGGCAGTGGGGTCCTGCACCCCAGCCGGGGACGGGGCTGCCGCCAGCATGGGCAGCCAGGCCTCAGATTCCCCGCTACGGGCATGGGTGTCCAGGCCTCATATCCCCAGCCGGGGATGGGGACAGAAGTGGCTGTGGGCGGCCGGGCCCTGGATCTCCAGCCCAATTGGGCTGGAGATCTGGGGCACTGGCGCTGGGATTTGGGGCACGTGCCCCTGGTACCCAGCACCAGCTACGCCTCTGGGCTGTGGTTCTTGAAAACTTCTCCTGTGTGCAGTTCCCACTCCAGCTCCAGGCCAGACTTTCACTGTAACCTTCAGTTCTCTGTAATATCAGCAGGGGCTTTCTTTTCTGAACTATGGAGTGGGGGAAGGAGGGTGGTGAAAACAGCTTCCCCTTCCCAGTGGACTGGGCTGGGCTGGGAGGGAGTGAAACATCATCTTTGGCTTATAGGAACAGCGTAGACCTTGGACTGTTTCTGCTTTGCATGTCAGCCTCGCAATAGAGGTATAGTCCTGCCCCCACCCCCTTTTTTTTTCTTACACCTCCACTGCCACATGATTACTTACTTTCATTTCACAAGCTGTTCAGCTGACTGGTCAGTTTGTAACTCAAGTGTTCATATATTTGATGTTATTCTGTATCTAATCTTGTACAGCTCTTTTCATAAGTAGGTCTCAAAACACTATATAAACAAGAGCAGCATCACTATTTGTAGTTCAGAGTGAGATATGAGGCACAAAGAAAGGAAGTGATGAAAGATACCCGAGTGGTTTAATAGCAGATTTCTGGCCTCTTGGGTCCCAATTCAATGCTTTATCTGCCAAATCATTTTTTGAGCATGTAAAATAGAGATACAATAAATTAAATAGTGTTAGGGTTTGGAAGAGACATCAACAAATGACTTGTTTTGTCTTATAGTCAGAAAGTTATTGATTTGAAACCAACTAACTTTTCCCATGGAAAATAGCCACCTGATCCTGTGTGCCATACAAGCTATATTGAAATTCTAAGCATCAAAGCAATTTAAAATCATTCATTAATTATCAGTAAGATTTAACAGAAATCAATACTACTTTGAAGCAATAAAAAATCAGTAAGTTCCAATTCTCCACTTAACTTCATTATCAGTAACTTAAATCAATAAGCAAACTTCAAAAGTTCGTTTGTCTCTAATATGCACAAAAGATTGAAGGGGAAAAATTACTAGAGACAAAGAAAGCCAATTAATTTCCATCATTTTTTTTCATTTATCAATAGAAGCAGTATGCCTGTCCTGTCTCTAGGAGAAGATGACATTGGTGTTCTCTCAATGCCTCTTCTGAAGATACTATGTCATTGATATGTATATAGCAGAGTACAGAGCTCCTCATCACCAGAGCAGGGTTTTCCTCTGCATTGCTCTCATTAATACTAATTTGAAGTTACGAGGAGAAAATAAACCCCAAAGCATTATCTATGTGCAGTTTAGGAAACATTAAAGAGATCTATTTAGTTATTTAATTTTTTATTGTAGTTACTGTACAATCTGGGTGCTGATATTTTTACTAAATGAGGGATAATTCCTTTTGTATTTCCACTTGAATTCACATTCTGTGTCTGAAATAGGTGAAAAAAAAACAAGGAGTCATGTGGCACTTAAAGACTAACAGATTTATTTTTCACATGAGCTTTTGTGGGAGAAAATCCCACTTCGTCAGATGCTTCAAAGATAGGTGAACTGACATAGGTGAACCACTTCTAAACATGTGCAACAACTGTCTGCATTCAGAACACACATGTACACATCGCTGAGAGCTAGTTTTTCATATATACAAACTAATAAAAGTCAAGGACTGTGCAGAATTATAGGGCATGTGGTTCTCAGCTGCAGCAGGTTACTGCAGCACCTTGTTAGTAAAAATATATATTTCATAAAATGTAAGACGTATGTAAAGGAATATAAGTAGTTTGCCACCTTTCCATGTTAAGGAGTAAGAGGACGTGTTTTAAGTGTATAGACATTTGTCAGTATTTTTGAAATACCATATGTACAGTCTAATCTTTCAAGTATAAAGTTTAAACTAAGATATTTCCATAAGCCAGCACAATAAACTGATCATTCTTTAATAGTGTTTATGGTGAATGTGGGTGTGCTTGATACCATTTTCACCTCTAAACCAGAAATCTCTGAGTTAAAGCCCTAAATCAAGCCTTGGTGTCATACAGAGTGCTTATAGTATAGTGCTACACCAAAGGTCCTACAACAATTTATGCTTGAACTTAACTTTGTACAAAATAAGTCATTCTGTTAATGTACTGGCAGTGCAAAGTTAAGCAGGTGAGTACATTTTTGTTATATGTCTGTAACTAGCCGGCAGTGTACAGTGCAGGTAACTCCATGTTCATTCAGTCAGTATTCTTCTAGGAAGCTTCCTCCAGCCAATGTCTTTTTCCAGCCAAGTCCCCCAGCCAACCCATTGCTAGAACCTTATCGTCACCCTCCACCTGCAGGGAGGAATGAGGCTGTAAAAAGGGAAGATTAGCTCTGCACAGAACCAATCATAGAAACCCTGAATTTTTCTGTTCTGTTCCTTTAACCATCATTTCTCTCTTTTTTTTTTTTGGACATTTTAAATTCATTGCCAAGCTATTTTTCTAGTGACTGTATCCCTTCCCTATGGAATACCTTCACCAGAGGTTCATTCTATACTTACCTAATGATTTGCAACAAAATAGTATAACAACGGCTAAGTAGCATAACCAAGGCCAGATTCTTCCCAGTCTCACGATAAAGGAGTGACTAGCATGATGCCTATAACAAGTCTGGAGAAAACCTGGTATTTTGCTAATTCCAAGTGAACACAGGGTAAGTGTTGCTTTGCCTGGTCTAGGGAAAAGAGATTTTCCCCACCAGGCTTGCCTCTTTTAAACTTCAGAAATCCTCTGGCCTCAGTTACACTGACCCACTCCCCTTTTCACAACAATGTGTGAGCCTTTCTTCACCCATGCTGTTTGCTCTCTGCGGGCAAAATGGACAATGTCCTCCCTCCCCTGCTTAAAGGTACTGTGTGGTCATTCTGTTCATTTAAATCATTATGTGGATTGATGTCATAGCACTTGGGTCTGTGTCAAGATTGGATTGCTTTAGTTTTATACCACTATAACCGCATCAAGGCATTGGCATAACACAGTGATGAACTGGGCCTCAAGTTAGCGTATAAAAACAAAGAATAATTGCATCTGCCAAGACTCCCACCCCATTTTGCATCTCTACAGTCTTCATAGGGAGGACTATAAAAGTCCTACCTTAGGGTCTTCATCTGGAGTGAAAAGCAGGTGTAGTATTAGCCTGAGCTGGATGTTTCTAGACTAGAGAGTAGCTGTGGTGCACAGCTGGATTGCTGGTAGAGGAAATACTTCAAGTCCAGGTTGGTTTGTTGTGAGGGTATTAAGGTAAGGGTGGTTTTACAAAAATGCCCAAGCTGCTTTTCTGGAGTTATAGGAAAGATTGGAAGGAATTGTTTTATGTCAGGTGGTTTGCAGGAAGGTGGAGGGGGTATATTATAGTGTGACTATATAATAGAAGAAGAAATACTTATGAAACATGTAGGGCACGTCTACACAGCGCTTTTATTTCGAAATAACACTTGTTATTTCGAAATAAAAGAAATTAGGTCTACATGGCTGTGTTCACACAGCACTTTTGTTTCGAAACAACCTCGTTGTTTCGAAACAAAAAAAAA
>ML681979.1:41155627-41223254 GCA_007922195.1 Podocnemis expansa | reverse complement strand
GTGAACTTGCTATTTCGTTTCCCGCTTTTTTTCTTATTTCGAATTAACATTTTGTTAATTCGAAATAAGATATTTCAAAATAAGGTGTTGTTTCGACACAACTTGTTTCGAAATAACCCTGTGTGTGTGAACACAGCCCATGACGTTTTCTTATTTCGAAAGGACGGACTTTGTCCTTTCGAAATAAGAATTGTCATTTCGAAAAAGTAAAACCTGCCCCCCCTCGAAACAGCTGTTATTTCGGAAGGGATATTTCGAAATAAAGCTGTTCTTTCGAAACAACACTGTGTAGACCTGTTGTTTCGAAAGAGCTGTTTCGAAAGAACAGGTCCAAACGGCTTTATTTCGAAATATCCCTTCCGAAATAACAGCCTTTTGGATTGCAGGCTTTCCCTTAATTCGAATTAACTTATTTCGAAATAAAGATTTTATTTCGAAATAACTCATTTTGAAATCCTTATTTCGAACTAACAATGCATATGTAGACATAGCCGTAAACTTTGAATGCACTTTTATAAATCTTGACAATCCACTAAATCACAACAGAAAATACATTTCCTCACAACTCAGAATTCAGAACAGCCATTAGTCCAAATAAGTTTCCACAACAATGCACAAGCAGAACAATTTCATCATGTTAGTACATGGGACCCTCAAGCGCTACAATGCAGACACAAATGGCTCTATTTAGATTCAATTTTTTTAAAAACATTAAGTGAGAGTAGGAAAATTCTGTTTTGTAAACAGATTTCATTTGAATGTTTCGAGGTCTTATTATTAATAATAAATCTAAAGTAAACTTTAAAAAAAATCTGTTTCTTGAAAGTGTTTCAAAGGACTTCACTCAGTCTTCAATCTCTCAACCAGTAAACTAATGCTAATTATTAAATCTGTCTATGAAATTTTTCCACAGAATGTTTTTTGGCCAAAAATGCTGATTTATTAAAACTGAAATGTTTCATGAAAAAGGTGAGTTATGGTGAATTTTCAACTTGAAAACGTCTTAAAAGAAAATACAGTTGTCAAAATATTTCATGTCTACATTGCAAAATGAAAAATTCAAGTTTTCACATTCAGAGTAAGTTTTCATTTAAGTTAAGCCAAGTATAGTTTAAATAAGTAGTTTAAATCAAAATGGAAAACATCAGTCATCAAATCACAATGTCAGTCTTGACCAATTTTCTTCAGATTGATTTGTTAAAAATTTTGAGATTTCTACTTTTCATCCCTTTTGGGAAAGGAAGATCTTTTCTGTATCTCAAAAAATTTCATGATATGGAAAACTCATTCATGGTGACCTCTATGACCCACTTCATTACCATACATTTCAGCCAGTCTATTTGCTTAATATGAATATGGACGGAATCTTAGTAGCACCAAAATTCCCAGAACAGAAACCCAAACAGATAGGACATATTCTCAGGTTCTATAAACCATTATACAGGTATTTGCATTGATTTCAGTGAGACAATCCTGATTTACAGCAGCTGAGGATCTAACCAGCACATTTTATGCGATTCACTGGGTGGAATTCTTCTCTTGCTTATACATATGTTATTGAAATAAATATTTGACTCAGTGTGCAGTGGTGTTCCTTATGTGTATTGATCTGACTGTTAATATTCATCACTCATTCTGCAATACAAAGAGTAATGCATGCCACATTATCTAGTGTATGGGACCTAACCTAAATTATTCATGGAAGTTAACCACCAAATTCAGAAATCCGCTAGCTCTCATAAGTTCATGTCTCATTTCTTCCCCACTTCAATAATGAAGGTAGGCAAGTGGTGGGTTTAAGAGGTCAAACATTCATTTACCTACTGAAGTGAATACCAGCTAATATCTTCTTCCTTCAGAGGTGATTAGATACAAAGTGGAACCTCAAAGTAGACAGTGAGGCTATGATGCAGGAAAGCACTACTATTTAGGACAGAAATTAAGAATGAATGTTTCATTAAACATGGGCTCAAATACTGTCCTGAATCAGAGATGGAATGGGCAAAAGGCGGGGGGATGGACTTCTAAAGATAAAGAGCAGCAACAACAAGAACAACAAAAGCTGAAAGTGACTGTTGTACTCCCAACAATAAGGTGTGGAAACCACCATGTAATGATGGGAATTCAGGTGAACTTGAGAAAACCAACTCAAAACAGTCCTGTGAGCCCAAAATTGTAGGAAAGGAGAGGGGAGCAGGGACATCTGCTGCGATGTTCCCATTATTCAAACCATGTGTGGTTCTTGTTTTAACACCTTCTTAAAACAGTGCCCCTTTTAGGTGTCAAGTTCAATACAACACTTATTCTCCAAAACTCAGAATGAATTAGAGAGAAGAGGAGAAATAAAAGCCATGATTTTTATAGTTACATTTTTATTGAAATTTAAACACCAGAGTGAAAGAGATTTACATAAAAGAACCTGACCTATGTGATATGTGGTACGTGATTGAAAATTGCTTCTCTGTTCTTCATGAAGTTTCAGCTTGACTGGCAGATACAATGTAAAAACAATATATGAGCTCTGCTTTCATTTAAATTTGCGCCCAGGCATGTCACATTGTATTATATATTTTTTGTTTAATATTTTACAACAGCAATAATCACCTCTGAGTACATTATTGTAGTATTCGTATAGAGTATTACCAAACTTGCTAAAAGAAACAGACTTTTGATTCCTCTGCTTAACCCTTAGCATGCTTATGCTCGGGACTTGAAATTAAGTGAAATACTCTTACTGAAATTAGTGGGCTTTTGATCAGATCTTTAAAGATATTGCCACTAACTTTCAAAGACACCTATATGCAGATCAGCTTTGTCCATGGAACGTTCCTGTAGATTTCATGAGATTTTACTTGCATTTGTCTTGCATAACAATAGGGGAGCAAACCTGAAGAATCAGTGTTTTCCAGTCTCTTGTCACTGGTTTTGATACACCTGACTTTTAACACAGTGAACTGGGACTTTTAGAAACAGACCATGTCAGTTAGAAGGTGATGAATTAGACCCACCATGGTTGACAGTACTTGGACCATCACTTAATATTGAAGCACAAAAAAAGAATGCCAAGAAATGATGGAAAGTGTGAGGCTAGGAAGGGGGAAAAAAAGAGATATGGAGGAAAAAAATGAGCATGGATGGGAAGAATGATAAGATTAACTAAAGTGTTGTGCGAGCAGGGACGAAAAGAATGTGGAATAGGAATGGAAATGTGAGGTGGGGAAAAAAAAGGTTTAACTGGAAACCATAGGTAACATTTGCAGAAGCATTTAGTTGTTTTAGGAACCTGAATCAAATTTTCAAAAATTAATTAGGGACTTCGGAACATATATACCATTGACTTTCAATGAGATTCATATTCCTAAGTTCCTACATCTCTTATGAAAATAGGAATTAGATTCTGAGTCACTTATGACTCTGAAAATTTTAACTCACAGAAAAAAATGTCAGTATGTAAAATTAACAATTTTCAGAAAAAAAAAAAAGGTTCTAAAATATGCAGGCTCTCTTTAGAAGTTTGCCAGCCTGCCAGAAACTATGTAGGCTCTCATGCAATCAGCTTGTCATCTTAGTGCTGAGAGCTGATCAGAAATTAGTTGTTCTGTTCTATGGAAAATCTGGCATTTTGACAGGGGCTTTCTTTTACAGTTTAAAACAAACAAACATTCACAAGTTTCCCTTGAAACAAAAATTCTGAACTGGAGAGCTGTTGACTTGTCTCCCTTCAATAATATTGAATATATTTCATTTTGATAAGATAAAATCATTTAATTCTAATAACTTCAAACAGATTGCCTTAAGTATTGTATATGCTTATATATAAAATGCCATGTTATACACAAATATCAAGTCATTAAAATTAATATTTAATATAAGACCTGTTTAAATTAAATTGATCAAAACTGAAAGAAAGAAAAATGTATTGAATGAAACGTTCTGATTGTATTAAGATGAACAAAAAAGTCAAAAGAATTGGTTCAGATTTTTTTCCATTCAAAAGTTAATCAAAATTGATAGTGCCTCAAAAATGCTTTAATTTCAACAAAGCTACAATTTCTAATAGAAAACTGTTGTCTGATTATTTTGAACCATCTCTACCAGTGCCCATCCAAAAATTGTGTTTCTTCAGAAAGTCATTTGGGCAATTTAAATATACAAACAAACATAAAATGAATATGATGTATGTTTAGTTGTTTAAAGGGATGGTTATGAGAAATCTATTCAATAAAATACGAAGCAGCTGGTACTCATGAACCTTGACATATTCCATGTTTCATTGATTTCAGGGTATCTGGTTCACTTATCATGAATGGCTACATGCTACATTTTGTGCTGTCAGTGTTTTGGTTTTTTAAACATGAGTGATAAAAACATGGAATGATTGACAGAAAAAGAAATCCTGACAAATTCATCTGTTTTGTCTTCTGCATCAAAGAACAGACAAAAGAATAGGAACATGGAGCCCCTCGCTTGCTGGGAAAAGGGAGAATGGGAAATTGTGTTGCACATTGCTTCTGGAATGAGGTGAAGACCATGTCTTGGGGGAAGAAAGAGGAATGGGAGGTCCACAGATACTCCGACATGGTGGAAAAAAAGGGAAAAAAAATCTTGGAATGTGCTGGGAACAAACATTTGTTTCAAAAGCTGGAGAAAGTCATAAGGGGGACTGCTATTTTTGAATTAATTCTGAATAACAGGGACAAAGTGGCTTTGAATCTGAAGGCAATATTGATGGATGTGATCATGAACTGATAGTTTTCATGCTTCTAAGGAAGGGAAAATGTCAGAGCAGCAGAATGAGGACAATGAACTTCAAAACAGAAAAAACACTTCATATTCGGAAAACTGATAGATGGGTCCCATGGAAAGAAAATCTAAGAAATAAGAGTTCAGGAGAGCTGGCAGTTTCTCAAAGACACAGTTGTAAAGACACAACTGTAAACTTCTCTGATGCAATGGAAAGATAAGATCAGGAAGAGGCCAATATTGCTGCATCCAGAATGCTCCAATTGCCTGAAAATCAAAAAGGAATCACACAAGAAATGGAAGCATGGACATATTGCTAAGTGAGAGTATTTTGGAGATAAATATTGGGAACCTGAGTCACAAGTCCATCCACCACTTTTACCTTTAATTTTACAATGTCATACAGGAATACTGTCACTTTTAGCATCTGAACATACATTTTTGCAAAAACAACAACAACAACAACAACAACAGAAACAGAAGACAGAATTGGTAAATGGATACAAAATACCATATTTTGGGACATCAGGAAATTCCTCCATATTCAATGGTAGTTCTCTTCTTATCAAATCCCTTGGTCTTGTCCTTCAGTTCCATTCCTTAGTTTCTGATCTGGTCTTTGCCCAGTTTAGCACCACTTGCTCACTTAGGTCTGTTATACATTTCTAGATTATAGATTACTTAATCATTATCTAAATGTACATAAAATGTACATAATAAAATTAAATGTACATAATAAAAATCATTAAATATATATGTATACATTTAATAGCATTAACAATAATTCATTTTGCACTTCAGTGTCAACTTAGTATATTGTGCTGGGCAATTCATAATTGCCTGTCTTAAATAACAATTAATCAATTAATGCCTGTCTTAATCAAAATAATCAAGCTGGTAAGCTGAAAGACACCCTAAGAAAGAAACCACATCAGCAAAATAAACTGCAGACAAAACCAGCTAGACACTGTGGAAACATCTGTCTAAGTGCCTCAAGTTTTGTAAGTAACTCATTTGAGCTTGTATTATGAGGAACTGTAAGTGTGCCATTCCTAGAAAAGGAGGAACTGTCAGTTGACCTTTGTGTCATACTTGACTTCAGTTACACACCTGACCTCAGTTACATATGTTGAGCTTTTTGTCATGGTTCCAAGTGTGACACTTAGATAGAATAAAAAGACTAGCCCCCTGCTTGGCAGTGTGGTGCACACCCTCTGAAAACCTGACTGTGGGTGATCTTCGGAGCTGATTTTAACGAGATTACCGGCAACCTAAACCAAAAGACCCAGCTTTTGGGCAAAAGGACTGGCTCTCATGGACTGGGTAAGAATAAACCTAATAAGAACAAATAATCCAATAAATAGGAAAATATAGGAGCTAAACAAGATCAGATAGAAGATAGATAAAAATAAATTAAGCTTATTAAATCTGGCTGATATTAGCTTGACAGCTTGACCTATTAATTTTTTGGTCTTATCTAACAATTGTAATAGCAATCATTTGGCTAATAAGTAAATAGGCTGCAAACCCTATATTTCACTCAGAGGGCTAATACTTTTGTTTGTCTTATCTGTGAGTCTCTTTCTGTCAGTAATTCCTCTTGCTTACAATAAAGGAAAAAATGATTCTTTGGCATATCATCTCTCTGTGACTGTTACTTGTCTGGTTCCTCCTATGTGTTGGTGTTTTTTAGTACTTATAAGTATCCTTTTTAGAGAGACTTTTTTGGGGACACACACAAAAGGCCAAGAACCCCTGTTATCTGAATCAAGACCACCCCCCTGTTGACAAGGACGACAATACCCTCTCTTTCCCGGAGCCCAGGAACCTGTGGAGTCTCTCTCCTCTGGTTCCTGGTCTAAACCCCAAACCCGGGAAAGGGTAAGTTGGTGGGGTCTCCATTGGTGGGCGTGCAATAATCTATTAGAAAGGTGAGGGGATGCTTGATGTTTTTTAAAAACATGATGTTTTTTTAATATTAACACTTCTTATATTTTAAACATGATTGTTTTCCATTCAAATTCCAGTTTTATTTGTGAAATCAGTACAAAAAACTTCAGAAATTTTCCTGTATGCATTTTGAGGAATGCCTCAGTTTTAGTGCCCTGATATTTAATTGCTTTTAACAGTAATACAAGTGCAAAAACAGCACAAACATGTAGGGACAAAATCAGAAAGGTTAAGTCATATCAGTTACAAATTACAACTAGCCAGGAACATAAAGGACAATAAGAAGAGGTTGTATAAATACATTAGGAGCGTAATAAAGATGAAGGAAAATGTAGGTGTGCTACTTAATGGGGAAGGAGAGCTAATAACATATTACATCAAAAAAGTCTAATTTGTTTCAGTTTTTGCCAAAGGTGTTAATTGTGATAAGATGTGCAATAGAATTAATATTAACAACAAGGCAGAAGGAACACGATCAAAAATAGGACAAAGGACAGGCTTAAGAACAACTAGATAAGTGAAATGTTTTTAAGTAAACAGGGATGAACATGAGTTTGTTGTTATTATTGTTGGTGGTTGTTGTGATGGTACACAGGCATATTGAGCACTGGCACCTTTTTTCTCTGTCCTGCTTCCCAGCTGGGGAGGGGAAAGGGGGTGAGTTCAGCATGGGAAAGGGGAGTATTGGCACTTTAAAAAAAAAATAAAAATAACACTGTGGTGAATGAAATCAATCCTAGGGTATTTTTAAAAAATTAGCTGACGCAATCTCAGAGCTGTTAGCAATTATCTCCAAGAACTAATGAGGGATGGATGAGGTCCCAAATGAGTGGAGAAGTGAAACACAGTATTTATCTTATTTAACTTCATATACACACTCCCTATATCTATCTATCTATCTATCTATCTATCTATCTATCTATCTATCTATCTATCTATCACGCATGCGCGCGCACACACACACAGAGGGGGTAGACCAGGTACTAATGGGAGAGGGGGAGGGCAGTAGCCCGGGGGGGGGGTTTACACCCCATGCCGGGGTCAGCGTGTTGCAGTTGGATCGCCACTGACCCCCTGATCACATGTCTGGCTGCTGTTAGGGCCCTGCGCTGGGACACAGTGGAATAGGGTGGGCCTGTGTCCTCCCTCCTCCACTCCCATTCCCCGGGACGTTGACCCCGAATGCTAACTGACCTTGTCTGACCCCAACTGCGAAGAGATTTGCTGACTGGAATGCCTGGGCACACTCAGTGGTCCAGCGGACCCAATTAGGCTGGTTCTTGGTCAGTAGGTCAGTCAACGGAGCCACGAGGGTTGCAAAATTGGGGACAAAATCGACGATAGTCCCCAATCAAGCCCAAAAATTGTCGTATCCCCCTTTTGGTGGCCAGGCAGGGTTGGTCACGGACGGCTTGTACCTTGTCAATCAGTGGCCTTACTTGCCCCCGTCCCAGCACAAATCTCAAATACGTGGTTTCCCAGATCCCAATCTGGCACTTTTGGGGATGGGCCATCAACCCAGCGTCCTGAAATGTTCTCAACACTGCTGCCAATCATAGGAGGTGGTCTTCCCAGGTGGTACTATAGACCACTACATCATCTAAATAAGCAGCTGCATGTGGCCGGTGCTTTTCTAATAGTTGGTCCATCATTCTTTGAAACATGACGGGGGCCCCATGGACGCCAAAGGGCATCCAAATGAAGTGGAATAGTCTTTGCAGGGTGGCAAATGCTGTCTTTGCTTTAGACCTTGGACCCAGGGGAATTTGCCAATACTCCTTTGACAGATCGAGGATGGAGATATAACTAGGTCCTCCTAGCCTTTCCAGTAGTTCATCAATTCGAGGCAGGGGATAGGCATTGAACCATGAAATGGCGTTTACTTTTCGGAAATCAATACAAAATCTTATTGAACCATCCGGTTTTGGAACTAGTACGGTGGGGTTTCTCCACTCGCTCTTCGAGGGCTCAATAACACCTAGCTCCAACATGCTCTGTACTTCCTCTTCAATGGCCTTCCTCATGCGGTAGGGGAGTAGCCAATTTATTTCCCTCACCACCTCACCAGGATTCATATAAATGGTGTGCTGGAACCCCACCACGTGGCCTGGTATGGTGGTAAAAGTTCGGGAAAAGGCCTGCATTAGTTCTTGGGCTTGTGCCTTTTGAGGAGGGGTAAGAGTGTCCGTCAGGATTGGTACCCTTGGGTCCGCGGCAAGGGAAGCTGGGGTAATCATAAGGGCCTCCTGTTCAGTCCATATTTTTAACAAATTCACATGGTAGATCTGTGTCTTCCATCTTTTATTGGGTTGGTGTACCTCATAATTGAGAGGTCCTAACTGGCGGACGATCTCATATGGCCCCTGCCAGTGGGCAAGTAGTTTGGAGCCTTCCATGGGTAGAAGCACAAGGACTCGGTCTCCAGGCTGGAAGGTTCAGGTGTGGGCTCCTTTATTATAGGTGGCACTCTGTACCTCCTAAGCCTCCTGTAGATTCTGTTTTGCTATCTCTTGGACCCTAGCAAGGTTGTCATAAAGCTGGGTTACTTAGTGTAGTAGCCTCTGACTCGTGGAAGGGGTCTCCTCCCAGGTTTCATGCATTAAGTCCAGTAGGCCTCGTGATTGTCTTCCATATAACAATTCAAATGGTGAAAATTGCGTAGATGCTTGGGGTACCTCCCAGACTGCCAAAAGCAAAGGAGGGATCAACTGGTCCCACCAGCAGAGAACCTCAGGGAGGAATTTGCGGAGCATCCCCTTTAGGGTTAGATTAAACCTTTCCACTAGACTGTTGGTCTGAGGGTGATATACGGAGGTGCGTAACTGTTGAATGCCCAGGAAAGCACACACTTCTCGAAGTACATGGGACATGAAGTTGGTGTCTTGATCCGTTAAAATTTCCTGGGGCAGACCCACCCGAGCAAAGATTTTCATGAGTTTGGCTGCAATAACCTTTGCCAAGGCGTTTTGGAGCGGGATGGTCTCGGAGAAATGGGTAGCATAGCCCATGACGACTAGCAGGTACTGGTACCCAGTGGCGCTCTTTTGTCGGGGCCCCATTAAATCCATCGCAACCCATTCAAAGGGCATGCTAATTACTGGGAGTGGGACTAGTGGAGCTCGTGGTGGTTTTCTAGACGCAAACAGCTGGCAGTCAGGGCATGAGGCACAGTAGTTTCTAACATCCCAGTGAACCCCAGGCCAATAAAACCTGGTGGTAATCTGGGAGAGGGTTTTCTCAGCCCCGAGGTGTCCCACGGCTAGGATGTCATGGGCTAGCCGAAGCACGGCCCTTCAGTGAGCACTAGACACAATGCGTTGGGTGAGGGGTTGCTGTGACTTTGGGTCTTGGCTCACTCGGTACAGTCGGTCGTGCTTTAACTCAAAGTGTGGACCTTGATACAAGTTCTGAAGACCAGTCGGCTGGCCATCAACTGCCATTACCTGTTCAAAGGCGTGGGTCAGGGAAGGATCTTCCCTCTGGGCCTGCCCGAAGTCCCGGGCTGGGTCATCATGGTTGAGGGGCTCACCGCCATCTGGTTCTTCTGGGTCCTCCACTGGTTCTGGCCGGCTGGAAGGGTCTGACTCCCCTCGGTCGTCTGCTGTGGGTTCGTCCATCTCGCCACCCAAAGCTAGCTGGGGGTCGCTAAGGGCACGGCTCACTGACTCCAGGACTTGAGAGAAAGCAGGCCAATCTCGGCCCAGAATTTCCAGGTAAGGCAGCCCAGGGGTTATGCCAGCCACAAGATCATGGGTGCTGTCGTTAATGGTGAGAGTAATGGTAGCACTAGAGTATGTCTGAGTATCCCCATGTATACACCGGAATGATATTAGCTTCGAACCACCCTCCATTTTCGGGGGGGGGGGGCTTTGATGTATCAAGGTCTGACCGCACCCTAAATCTACCAGGGTGGTAAGGCACTTGCCACTTAATTGGACGGGAACCGTCAAGGGGGTATCTATTCCCTGGCCAAGGCAGGTATTCCCGGTATAGGCATGGCCAAACGCACAGGCGATCTTGGGGCATTGCTGCTGTAAGTGTCCAAATTGCCCGCACATAAAACAGGGATCGGTCCCTGATGGGTCCAAGGGAGTCCAAGACGTTGGGCGCGGGGCCTCTCTGGCTGAGGCAGTCCCCAGCAGAGAAGCATACCCCCATCCCACTGGCCCGACCCGTGGCTCGGGGGTAGGTCAATATGGAGGCTCCAGTCGGTGCACCTTCTCGGCCAGGTGGGCAGTTCGGGATCCCTTGGGTGCTTGCCCAATGGAGACGTCTCGCACCCCTGTTGTCTGGGACATGGGCGCCGGGGCTGGCATGGGTCCGAGAGGAGTCTCGGCCACGAGGAAATCCTCCATCAGCACAACAGTGCTTTGTAGTCCTCTAGGGCAATGGCATAGGACCCAGGCCCAACCTCGAGGAGGGAGGATATGAATATAATGTTCCAGACCCACCTGCTCCACAGCTTCCTGCACCGTGTGCAACTCTGGCTGGAGCCAGTGCATGCAGAGGTCCTTCACTTCTTGGGCCACGGCTCGTAGCCTGGCCCCTTCGGCATAGGTCTTTGCCCAAAGGCGGCGGCGGAACATCTCCGGGTTTACCTCCAGAGCATCCAGGATCGCCGCCCTCACTTGGTCATAGTTCTGGGCATCCCGGTCAGATAAAACCCTGTAAGCGGCCTGAGCAGTCCTGGTTAAGTATGGGGCAAGCAGGGTGGCACACTGATCACAGGCCCAACCAGCTGTCGTCGCCACTCTTTCAAAGGTAATTAAGAAGGCTTCTGGTCATCCTCAGGGCCCAGCTTCATCAGGCACAGCAGCATGGCTGAGGGTGGGAGGTTCCCCGAAGCCACCCCAGGGGCTGCCCGTTGTCGGGTGAGCTCGGTGGCTACCTGTTCCAGGGCTTTTTGTTGCTGGTCTCCCAGGTATTGGAGGGTCTGCTGGTGATGGTTCACCATTTGCTGCACAAACTGTTGCTGCTGCTCCAGTAGAGCAGTCTGGTGGTCCTGCATTTGCTGTATTTGGGCCACCTGCTGCCGTTGCTGAACCTCGGCCCACCATTTGATGAGCTGCTCTAAATCCATCTTAGAGTCCATACAATTCCTTCCCCACCACCAGGATCAACTGAGGCCCCGTTGCCTTCAGAGGGTGGGGCTGAGACCCAGGCCAATACTCTGCTTAGATTCAGAATCTCATTCTCTAACAAGAGAGGGGGTACATCATACAGGGGTCTTGCCTGGCACCTTCTCACAGGCAAATGCCCGCACTCTCCACCACGTGAAAGAGGGAGCTCCGTTCTGTCTGTGACTCATAGCAGTTACCTTGATGGCTGCCTCTCCCGGGCCATCACTAAAGTACATAGAACGTGTCAAGTGAACAATGGCTCCTTCACCTTAACTAGGTGGCCCCTTCACCTTAACTAGATGGCCCCCTTGAACTCAACTGGATGGCCATTACCACCCTGGGGGCCCATTGTTTTGCAGGGCTTGGTGTAGGTGGGCTCTGCCTAACTGCAAGGTTCTGCAGGGCATGACTCATACCCCCATTGTTCCCCGCATTCCCTGTAATCAGGGAAAGACGGGAAATAGTCTTTAAAAGCTGAGGTTCTGGGGTGCTCAGGCAGGACGGTTTTCAACATCTAGCCTGGCCTGATCAACCAGAAGCTGCCTCCTCCGCTCACGAGTTCCCCCTAGAGCGTATCAACGAGTTTCCCCCACGAGTACCACTGCCGGCTGATTACGAGTCTCCTTTCTCTCGCCTGTAATGCTGCTGCTGCTAATAGGAGTGGTAAGAGCCTGCCCTGCAGTTTCTCTTTAAAAAGTTTTCTTACTGCTGCTCTGAAACTGCTTTCTCCCAGCTTTACAGGCTTGTGTGTGTCTTCTCCTTTATGTTTACTTGCTATTTCATTTTGTGTTAAGGAGCTCCCCTGTCTGTAACTGTTTGCCCCTACTCTGTGTCACTCAGTGTATCTTTTTTTTGGGTTCTTTGAACTTGTTCTAAAAGTATCCTTGTAAGTTGCAACATTGTATAAAGTTAATTGGTAGCCTTAGAAGTCTTAAATTAGCTGTTAAGATTGTTTCCTTTAGTTCCTAGCCTTTAGAATTGTCTGGTTAAGTTGCCTTTGCCCTCCCCTCTGTAACCTCCCCAACTTAAATAAACTTTTTTCTCTTTAACTTTCCTTGTCCCCTCTTTACTTCTGGAGCCCCCCCCCGTGCCCCAAATTCCTTTCTGCCCTTGTCCCCTGTCCTGCTGCGGCTCCCGCGGCTCTTTTCCCCTGCCGCCCCGCTGCGGCTCCCACGGCCCTCCTCCCTTTTGCCTCCGCGCCAGCCGCTGCAGCTCTTGTCGACTCCCCGCAGCCGCCGCCAGCTTTCTGCGGCTGCTCCGCCGCCGCTTTTCCCACGGCCGCCCATCTGCTCCCCTGCGGCTCTGCTGCCTTTCTGCGGCTCCCCGCCATCTGCCCCGTAGCCCCGCCACTTTTCTGCGGCTCCCTGCAGGCTCTCTGCTGCTGCCACTGCATTTCTGTGGCTGCCCCACTCCCCTTTTCCCCTGCCGCTGCCGCGGGCTGCCTCCCCCCGCCAGCCGCCGCTTTCCCCGAACCCCCCAGCCGGCGCTTTCCCCCAACCCCTTCTGCCTTCCCTGCCAGCTGCCGCTTCCCCGAACCCCTTCTGCCTTCCCTAACATTTTGCCCCCCTCTGCCTCCCTCGCAAACCCCTGAATCCCCTTTCCGCCCCTCCTGCTTCTCCCCATTGCCCAAACTCCCATGCACCTACAGCCCCCCTCCTGCCTCTGTCCTCTTATCCCCAGCACCTCCTCACCCCGCTGCCTTTCGACACCCCCCCCACTTGCCTTCACTCCTCTTCAGGCCCCAGCTTCCCTGTTACTTATCTTCTCTGCCACTGCAGCACACTAATTTGCATTGTACCCCCCTTTTTCCTATAGTGTATTAAAGTAGCCTTTAGGTTATAGTGAGTAGGGCTATAGTGTTAGTAGGTTAGTTGAAGAACCCCATTGTTCCCCAACCTGTCCCCACTCCCGAAAGTTAGGTGCCCCCCAACACTTTACAGAAACCACTGTGACAAACACGACATACACCGACCACCGCTCTCCTTACCCTATACTCATTTTAATAAAGTGTACCCCAAATTCACCCCGTACCCCACGGGTGCAGTGGTTGCCCCCCAAGATCCTCAAATCTCCAAACCTGCTGGCAGGGTCACGTTCGACCCACCAGGAGGCCACTCCCTGGTGAGCAGTTTGGGGAGTTATTGCTCAAGCAGTCCCACTATTCAGCCCTTTCCCCGGGGGGAAGGGTAGCGGGCAGTTTGTCTTAGCCCCATGAGGGGGGCAACTAGCAGTCTAGGGGCTGGGTAGGACAGTTCACCCATGGCCCTGGGCATTTAACAGGGCATTCAGTCAGCAAGTCTCTTCACAGTTGGGGTCAAACAAGGTCGGTTAGCATTCAGGGTCAATGTCCCGGGGAATGGGAGTGGAGGAGGTAAGACATAGGCCCACCCTACTCTGCTGTGTCCCAGCCCAGGGCCCTAACAGCGGTCAGACATGTGATCAGGGGATCAGTGGGGATCCGACTGCAACACGCTGACCCCGGCATGGGGTGTAACCCCCCCGTGCTACTGCCCTCCCCTTCTCCCATTAGTACCTGGTCTACCCCCTCTTCAAGGTACTCAGGGTACTTGCTGAGAGGCATGGAGTAGAAGCCCTCCAAGGTGTCTGGTGGTGGCAGGTCTGGGAGTTCTGGGGTGACCTCCATCTCCTCTGGGGGCAGCTCCGGCCACTCCACACGGTCGGGGGTGAGGGGCAGTTCCTCCAGGTCCTTTCCTGCAGAGGGGTCAGCGGCAGGTGGAGCAAGGGACAGTTCGCATAGGTCTTCTTCTGCAGATGGTGGGATCTGTTCCCTGTACTTGGGGCCCTCCTGGGAACCGGGGCCGTGCTGGGGTTCCGGCTGTCTCCACATCCTATCCAGCCCACACGGCGGGGGCTCCTCCCACGGGGCACCCGCCATGGGAGGCCCAAGCCAGCCATCCTGGTATACGGCTGGAGGCCGGCAGGTATGCCCAGGTCTCCCCTGCCGGGGAAACTTCTGGGGCAGAGGAGCCTGGACGGGGCCATCCTTCTCCTCCGGGGGCCAGGGCTGGACTGAGCTCCCAGGCCCTGGTTTCTATACTTCCTGTCCCACCCCTTACCTTCAGCCTGAGTGACAGCTCTGTGGCAGCCATCTTGCCTCACCTGGGGGTAGCCATTTTGTCTCCTCCAGGGGCAGCCATCTTGCCTCGCCTGGAGGCGACCATTTTGTCTCCTCTGGAGGCAGCCATCTTGCGGCCTCTTTACAGATGTCTAGCCAGGTACCCCGAAGTCATCTACTACAGGAGAGGCCCAAGAAAGAAAACAGAACACTAGTCACCACATACAACCCTCAAGTCAGACCTCTGCAACAGATCATTAAGGACCTACAGCCTATTCTAAAAGATGATCCCTCCCTCTCAAGTCTTGGGAGACAGACCTCTCCTCAGTTACAGACAGCCACCCAATCTTAAACAGATACTCACCAGCAACTACAGATCTAACAACAGAAACATTAAAGCAGGCACACACCCCTGCAACAAACCACGCTGCCAAGTCTGCCCACATATCTGCACAACAGATACCATCACCGGTCCTAATCAAGCCTGGTACTCCATCAAAGGCTCATTTACCTGCTCATCTACTAATGTGATCAATACCATCATGTGCTAGAAATGCCCCAACACCTTATACATTGGAGAAACAGGACAATCCCCATGCAAAAGAATAAATGAACATAGAACTGATATCAGAAATCACAAAACAAAACAAAAAAACAGTTGCTGAGCACTTCCATCTTTCTAATCACTCAGTAAGTGATATGTTAACAACCATCATCAGAGATGTGACTGGGGCATCAAGACTTCAAAGAGAAACAGCTGAACTCGAATTAATATGCAAATTAAATTCTGTGAAAGCAGGATTGAATGGAGACTATGGGTTCTTTTCCCATTACAAAAGGTAATTTGACTTCAGGCTTCCCAGGATTTGAATCTAAACAACTGCTCTGATTTGCTGTTACTGTATGAGCTGATCCTATGTTTTACACCCCCTTACATTTATTTTCATTCCATTCTGTAAGTTCACCCATCTTCAAAGCAATTGATGAAGTGGGATTTTCTCCCACAAAAGCTCATGCAAAAAATAAATCTGTTAGTCTTTAAGTGCCACATGACTCCTTGGTTTTTTTTGCTGGACTAGACTAACACGGCTATCCCTTTGGAAATTGACAAGACTCTTGCTGGAGCAGAGGAACAGAATGCCCCTCTTCCCCCTGCTTCTTCCCAGTCCAGCACTGACCAGACACCCAGCTGGAGAGGAGCAGCACCACACTAGTAGGGGCATGGAACTGCCTCAGCGAACCCACCAGAGCCTGCTTCCATTACCCTCAGTCCATGAAGGATGGAAAGAGGCACAGCCACATATGGTGTGTGGTGGCAGCTGCACCAGGGAAAGCTTAGTTTCTTATTCAGGTAAAAGTAATTTAGTATAATGTAATTTAATATTATCATCATTATGTGTTTATAGGAAGCATGTGTTTTACCTAATGTTAGCTAGAAGGCCTCTAACTCAAAAGGGTTGATATGTGCCTGTTTTAATGTTTCTGTAGTTTGCTTTGTAGTTGTTTTTCCCCATCTTTAAAGTATCTGATGAAGAGGGTTTTCTCACATGAAAACTCACATGATAAATGAATTTGTTATTATTTAAAAGTGCCACAGGTCTCCTTGGTTGTTTTACTAAACTAGATGAACATGATTACCCTTTTGGAACTTGTCAAAAAGGTTGGAAGCCACTTATTTAGGTGTACTTGGTCCTGCCTCAGCAGAGAGGTGTGAACTAGATGACCTTTCAATAGCACTTTTAGCCTTACACCTCTATGTTCTTATGAAATGAGCCGTATGGGGGAAGGGTAGAATAAAGAGGGACAGAGCCCCTGCCATGGTATGTGTATAGGAGAATGATGGAGAACAGAAAAGGGAGAAACACATTTTCCAGGCAGAAAGGGAATTTAGTGCTCCTGCCATGAGGAAAGAGGCCAAGAGAGTGCCCTGAACTAGAAGGGGATAAGAGAGTGCCCCACAAAGGATGTGTGAATGTTATGAAGAATGCAAGGAGCCCCTCACATGTTGAATTGTAGTGGCTATGAAGTAGTAGCTATAAAGTGTTTGTGTTTTTCTTTCACATCTCCCATATCTCAAACAATTTTACTTCCATCCAAATTTCCTTAGGGCAGGGTGGCCAAATTTATGGAACTCAAGAGCCACAAAGGCTGATTATTAAACCTTCAAGAGCTGCACTGAGGCATATAGCCATATCCTTTTACCTACTGAATTGATTTCCTGGTGTTCTTCCTTGAGCCACACTCTTTCATTCAAGAGCCACATGTGGCTCCTGAGCCACAGTTTGGCCACGCTAGCCTTAGTGCTTTCTTCTGCTTGCTCAGTTTCTTTTCAGCCATGTGGAAGGGGATACTTTCAGTATCCTCTGTGGGTATGTCCACACAGGGCTTTTATTTCGAAACAACACTGGTTGTTTTGAAATAAAAGTCCCTATGTCCACATGATGTTTTCTTGTTTCAAAAGGAGGGAGCTCCTCGTTTTGAAACAAGAGCCGTCTTTTTGAAACAGCTTAAACCACTTTGCTTTCGAAAGGAGAGTTATTTTGAAGCCAGTTGTTTCGAAATAATGCCATTTGGACATGTTATTTCGAAACAAGGATTGTTTTGAAATAACAAGGACATTCCTCCCAGGGTGCATAGCACCCTGGGGGGAAGGTCCCGCCCCCCCCTCGCAGCCTGGCCAGGGTGCTGAGTGGAGTGCAGGGGGTTTGAGGGTGCCCCAGCCGTCTTCCCCCCCCCTTCCCCTTGCTGGGAGCAGGGGGGGACAGGTGCCTCATCCCCCTTCACCCCCCCTACTCCTGGGAAAGGGAAGTGGGGGAAAACCAGCTGGGGCACCCCCAGGGCTCTGCCCCCCTCCTGGGCTGTGGGGGAGCTGCCGACCCCGTAGTCCGATCAGGGGGACTGCAGCCCCCCCTGGGTGGCCACTCCAGGGGTGGCTCACCTGGCTGCTGGGGCTGCCCCCTATCCCAGGTCACCCCACCCCCGGAGTTCCCTGGTGCCCCCCCACTCCTGCCGGGGGCGGGGGGCTTCCCCTGTCCCCCCGCCCACGGCAAGAGCGGCGGGAGCAGCAGAATCCCAGGGGTGGGGCGCCCCAACCTGGCACAAGCCTCCGTGTCCCTCCCCTCCTCTAGGTGAAATTGTGGCCCTACTGGAATCAGTGTAAGAATATTCATTGTTTTCAGTAGGACAGTGATTTCCAATTCCTTTCAGTGCCTTTCTAGTAAGGGCAGAAAATAGCTTCCTCACCTAAGCTATGGGTAGTTTAGCTCTTGATTCCCATTTTATCTGAACTCTAAAGTTTATGACAAATGCTTTGATAAATTCTTTGTCTTTGGTTTGGGTTAATACAGTAATGTGTATTCTAAAAGTAAATAAAAGGAGAAGTCTGAATTTTAAGGTTTAGGAATAACTAGAGCAGCTTATAAGGAGAAGATATGCAGAAATGGAGGAAGTAAGACAGACTTTATTGAAATAATGTGAATTTTCATATAGTGTCAGTCATTCTGGGTAGACATTGTTGCCACTATATATGACAAGCAGAACATCACCAATCTGGAAGGATTTTTACAGCAAAAACGTAGTCAGCTATTCTTATCTACTTCAGATATTTCAAGTGTCCATTCCCCATTGATTGTCAGTAAACTTTCTGTGTTTAAAAAATGCGGTGGGGAGAATTCAAGTCATATAAGTTAAAAGGAAAATGAAAAAGGGCTGCTTACCAGAATATTGATGCTAATATTGAGAAAGATGAGTATACTTGACCAGAGACAAGTAGAGTTAATTCAGAACTAAAATAGAATAAAAACAAACCCATTAACTCTACTCATATTCATGACCCCTTTTACTCATAAACATTCATCTGAGTGAGTTCTTATTTACAAGAATATCCTTGAGTGCTTCTCATGTAACATCAATAGCATCAGGAAAATCCTTATTGAACTTTATGGAGTCTCTGGCACTCCTTTCTGAGCAAGGTTAAACCTCTTTTTGGGGTGGGAGTTTTGTTGTTGAATTTTTAGATTTGATTGATTTACTTTTTTGGTGAGGTTGCTTGGGATGTATGGAGTATAAAAGGGTGTCAGTTTCGTCAGCAGCATTTTTTATGGTGAAAAGACTTTTTCTATGGGAAAATTTCTCAGAATCTACTAAATTAGTCAGATTCTGGATTTACTTGATCTCCTTGAGGAAATTGTTCTATAGATGGTTCCCCTTGACAGATAGTGCTTTATTCTCCAGCTCTCACACACTTCATCCTGGGGAGGAGATTTGAAAACTCCCCCAGCCTGGCTGCAGCACTTGGGCCAGATCAGGTCAGAATGTACGTTCCACTGGATTTTTCAATTTTGGGGGGCCCTGGAACTCTGGCCCCTCAAAATCTGTGGGTCCCAGAATGATATTCCAGGGTGTTCTGGCTTATTTTAACCACCGTTTCTCATCTCTTTGAACAGTAGGGTCTATATACCTTCTGTGTAAGTTGCAGTCAGTATCTCTACTAGGTCTTCAGAGCATTCCCACTTTGCAACTGGCATCACTTAGTCTTTCTTATGTTGATCTTGAACCAAATGCTCTAGGTATAAGAGCTGGTTCTTGTAGACATTGAGACATTTAGTGATGGCAGTGGTTGCATCAGAGAATGAGATATAAAACTGAGAGTCATTGCTACAGTATTGGTGTTTGAACCTATGGCAACTCAGTACCACTCACAGTGATCTCATGATAGTATTGAAGAGAAATTAGGATAGAATGACACAGGGCCTTTGGAAAGGAGGAGAAGTTACTTATCACCGCTCTTTGAATTCAGCTGGAGGAGACTGACTGAAGCAACTGTATGCTAATCCATAAACAATTGCTATATCATGCAGATAGTATCTGTACCTTGTTTTCTACATGAAAGGTTGCAGAGAGGCCCAGCAGTATGAACATGGGCATTTTGTCTGTGTCTATAGTCATAAGAAAACGTGACTGGAGGGTTAAGAGCATAACCTAACTCTTCATTTCCTGACTTAAGAGGTTTGAGTGTAACTGAACTAGACATTCTGAAAGGGTACAAAACACCATTAGGCAATCTTAATTCTGCTTTAACAAAGGTCTTAGGCAGTTCATAGCTATTTAACAGGAAAAGATTTTTTGTTGTAGCAGTCACTTAGGTCTCAGTTCAAATAAAGAGAGAAGATTTGTAACATATGTATATGCACGTAGATGTAAAATGCAAGGAAATTAATTTGGACATAAACTTTTGTTTTAGCAGAAGACTCCTGAATTTTACCAATTTCCCATCTTCTACCATTGCCAGCTATTTCTTAGTTTTTAGAGGAAAGTTTTCTGTAAATAATGCAAACATATTTCAGGACTCAGCCTCAAAATCTCCTATTTTACTTGCAAATGACTAGCTAACAAATATCTGTTTCTTACAATGAAATATGGACTTACTGTTTTTCTATGCCACAGACTGTGTCTTGTTAAGAGGTACTACAAAGCATTTAAGTTTGCTTATGGTTCGTTTAATTAAAAATTATGTATTATATTAAGGCAACATTATGAAATGAAAAATAATTTTCAATGTATTCTTTATGTTTGTTAAAACTTTCTGCTAAAACCAAAATCACTTTAGGAAATGAATGTATCACACTTTCATATTAGAATAGTCTGTTTTCAATTCATGTACGAACAGGAGTGACATTGATGGAAAACCTCTGAGAATGCTTTTTGCTCACTAAGCGCAAATTTGCATGATGGCAAACACTTTCTCCATTACTGCTGATATTAAGAGGCCTTATTCATCTACCTGACAATTTTGTTGTTTTTTCTCCCTTGTTTCTCTCAGTTGTTTGCAAGATTGGGGAGTGGAGATCCTTCATCTAGCTGTCATCTAGAACCGATGGCTTAGTCTGACACCAGAACGCAATTTCAAGGAATGAGGTTGTGAGGCAGAAAATAATTCAAAATATCCACAATTAATGTATGTAAAATGTGTGGCAATGCTAATGGATCTCTGGATGTTGTTCACATTTTTCTTCAGTTGGTGCAGACCACACTTTATAACATATGTTTTAAATTACACAAAAATACATTTTATGATGCTGTTCTGAAAGCATGGCAATCTGGAGTACACGATTTCCCAGCAGCAACAAATAAAGTTTAGCTTTTTTTATGTTTCTATATTCTGTATTTTTGGAGTGATGGAAGAGGAGATGAGGGGTCAGTCCTTCTGTTAAAACAATTATGTTGAAAAACCCATGAATAAATCAGAACTAAAATTAATTAAATTTATATTTATGAAAGTCAAGAAAGCCGTGGAACAACTGATATGGGGAATATTAAATTCATGATGTACACTCAAATGACTTGTTCTGTTCACAAAGTTCAGACATTTTGAAGGTTTTTAACAGTAAATGCACCTAGAAATGTAGATTGACTGGACTAAACATGCTACAAAACTAAGGGCCTTCAAAACTGTTCATGCTTCAGAACAGTCCTTTGTTTCTGGCACTTCTGCTTTATTTATGATGATACGAACTACTTAGATACTAGGCAAGATAGTTATTAGGTGGAGCTGTGGGACACTTTTGAGAAGCTGATGTTTGTTCCTTTGCTATTTTGAAAGCAAGGTATAATGTAGACTTCAGATGCTTTATTCCTCATCGAAATCAAGCACAATGTCTTGTTTTAAGAAAATCTCAAGTAGCAAGAGCAGATCATTCAGAATGCAGTCCTAAACTACTTTTTGAAATAAGAAATCACTTTAGAAAAAATGCTGATGATGGTGGAATTCGTATCTTTTTCAGTTTAATTAAGAGCCACAGATCAGTAGAACAAAGACTAGATGTGTGGGCCAAAGGCTTTTGTTAACATGATCCTTTGAAACTTTCCTCTATGGTCATCACTGTCACCCATCATCACAATAAGGAAAAGAGGAATATAGTACAGTCACAGGGAGAATCAAAAGATACCCTTAGAATTCATGTATTACTTAATTCACCCAAAGACTTTCATGCATTTACAAAGCTGTGACTGGAATCCAAGTAGTCTGTTTTAAAAAATGATCAACACAGGTAACTTTAAAAAAGGCACACTAATTAGCATTCCCATTGAGTCAAAGAGATTAAAATGTTCTCAGACTTTTAGCAGGCCTGATGAAATACTCTATGTGACCTATAAGATAATTTCATGTGAGTGTCACTGTTGATCTAATGAAAGTTCAATCAAAGTGCATTTGAAATAGCAGATTAAACTTAACTTTTACAAAGCCTATCCCAGTGTTGGCTTGTACAGGCTTGGGCCCCCTTCAATAGGTTAGCGCAGCATGTAGCATAGCCAACTTCTGTTTTCTGGCTGAGCCCCTGAATCTGCAAGGTAGGCCCAGTGCCTGATTTCCCATTAGGTACTGTAGGCACAGTGCCTAGGAGCTACAAAATTTTTAGGGCCTGCAAAGGAGGGAAAAAATTAAAAAACCAGAAAAAATAAGGAAAATCACATGGTTTAGCATTAGAATAGTTTAAAATGCATCATGTCAATCGACGTAATTCAATTGGCATTTACCCCTCTTTTTGCACATTTTGGAATGAAAGTGCCTAAGGCCTACAAACAATCCAGCCCTGGGTGGACCCAGCCAAGGGCAGCTTCTGGCCATGGAAGTTGCCTTGGAAGTTCTAGCTGCTAGTTAACAAGAGGAGCTGTGGGAGGAGGGAGCGAGAGAAGCAGCATAAGGAGCCCACTAATTGAAGCACTCGGCAGTGACACATATTTTGCCACCACAGCTCTGAGACTAGGCAGGAGCCTGCTGGTGCAGCAGCAAAGTTTCCACCACTGCTGGGTGCTGTGGAGCTGGGGCAACGTCATCGCCAAGTCGGCTGGCCTCATCTCACCCACACAGACCCATAGTTATGTGCCCTGGTGCAGCAGTTGTTCTAACTTGCATCATCTGCAGACTTCCCAGATGAAGCAAAATTTTGGCAAGATTCTGTATGACAGGAGAAATCAGTGTAAATGACATCATCATCATCATGACTCTGCCTTTTTTTTTTTTTTACCAAAATTCCATAGCATGCATCTAATCTTATCTGTTTTGATATATAATAGAGTGGGAAGATTTAGGGATCGATGGGGTGGTGGTGGTGTGATTCATGAATGCCATTCTTGGTATGGTGGCAAGGCTTATTAAAGAGGAGTGTTTTGAAACATTTCTTGAAGATGGTTAGAATTAGGATTCACATACTCTCATCTGGAACCCCTCAACTGAGAATTATTTTTCCTCAGTTATCCTGTTCTTTGTTTTGGAGTTGATTATATACATTGTCATAGATGATATACATTGTCATAGACACTCTCTCACTGAATCCTAAATAAAATTTTGTTTTTTAATATATCCAGGTCTCGATCAATTAAATATTTTGTTAAACATTATTTCAGATAAACATCAAAGAAAATGTCAGGTGTATCCTTTTAACCATGCAAAAGATTAATGATTAGGTCAGTGAAGGAATGCAGTGATACCAGAGCTTGACCCTGCACACCAGAGGCACAAATTGTAATTCTAATGAATTCAATGGGCCTGTGGAAGTCTGTGCTAGATGAGGATCAGCCCCTTTATGTTTTCTTTTCTTTTGCTTTGTTTGTTTAAATAAATGCCTATTCATTATATACAGCAGCTCTACAACTTAACAGTCATTATTTGTCTGATTTCTTCTAGGTGTCTTGGAAGGAATTGCTCTAGAAGAAGGATTTGAAGGAGACAGGGGAATGTATCTATAAATCAATGCAGAACAATGCCTCAAGGTGTAGTTTATGAGTCTCATTCTCCAATTCACCACTGCAGCCTGGACTCCCTGGCTGGATTACTTTTTTTTCAATTATACAATATAATATGACTATTTTTATGAGAGGGAGCAGTGCATGAGAGTAATCCCATGACCACCATGCATTATGGAACATGAAGTTTGGCTGGAGAAGCCACTCCCATGCAGCAAAATGGGAATACTAGGCAATGAATGCCTATGAGGTAACATGGAAGCATGTCTGAATCCAAATATTTCTGCCTAATAGTGTTTGGATATTCAGTTTTATACACACACACACAAAGTTTAATTGAAAATGCATTTTTTTTTGTCAAAACAGTTTTCTAGATCAGCAAGCTCATTTCATGTACAAGGGCACCATGGAAGAAATCATATAAGTACTTACACCTCAGATTAAAAGCCTCTTAAATTGCTTTCATATGAGGAAAGACTAAAAAGATTGGGACTGTTGATCTGAGAAAAGGGATGATAAAAGAGGAACATGATAGAGTGCTATAAAATCATGAATAGTGTGGAAAGAGTGACTAGGTACATGTTATTTACCCTTTCTCACAACATAAAACCCAAGGGTAACCCAATTGAAATTAACAGGCCACAGGTTTAATATAAAAAAGAGGAAGCATTTTCTTCAAACAACTTACTTTTAAGGTGTGTTGTCATAGGATGTGATGATCAAAAGTATAATTTGGTACAAAAAAACTGGAAAAAATCATAGAGGATGTTTCCATTAATGACTATTAGCCACAATGGCAAAGGACACAGCCACATGTCTGGCATGACACTAAACCTCTTACTATTAGAGGTCAGCAGAAGAAGACAAGGGTGGCTCATTCCATAATTGCCCTGTTCCAGACACACCCTTTCAAGCTCTAGTATGGGTCACTAACTGAAGCAGGATACCTAGGTAGGATGGACCATAGTCTGACCCAATATGGTAGCTCTTATGTTACTATGTCCTTATTCTCTATCCATTTTCAGACAAATATCTGATGCAGTATAACGGTCTATTTCCTTTAAAATTCTTATCCACTTGTCTCCCATTTTCTTCAGTAGATCTCTGAAAAACTTTGGCTTTAAACCTCAAACTAGTTTACACTGAATATGGCTTCCTAGCATGTATTAATCCTTAGTTCTATACTTACACATCTCATGCACCAATAAAACCAAATTCAGAAACAGATCATAACCAAATGATATTCTGAACACCGTCTTATGGGTGTAAGTCACTTCACTAATTTCTATATACATCTTATGATTCAAGTTATCAGTAATGTGAATTATATAGTATTTACCTGCTATATGTTAGTGTATTATTTTCAATGGATACAAGATATTTACTTAGTTTAAGATGTGAATGCTTAGTGAACAGGTGTGAACACCTGAATAGAAAATGAAACAATTCTTCACCTATATTTGTGGGAAATTGAAGAAGGATAATATTCAATGAAATACTGAATTTTCACAGAATATGTGACCAATAATAAAGAATAAACATTCCCCTAAAAAGCTGCCATTAACTTAATTCCTAAATTAACTCCAGTCATAACTTCTCTACATCCAAAGATGTTCAGGGAGAGTTACATTGCAGAGGTGAGCAATGAAAGATTGAAGATTACCTTAAATTGAACATTGACTGATTTTTAAAGAGGGGGATGGGCTTATTCCAACACATTTTGAATCTATTAACTTTCACTGAAATCTATTAAGGTATTTTTTCAAACCCAACTCAATTTAATTCCTGCCACATTTCTTGCTCAAGCTATTATTTTCACAATGAGATACACTTGTCTAAGCTCAATACATATTAATGGTAACCAACAAATTGGCATTCAGCACCATTGAACATTAACTTTAACTGTTGCATATTTTTAAATTAATTCATATTAACTGAGAGTGGCATTTTAAAAACACAAAAGACAGTGAAACCAAAATAAATTACATTTTTTTTAATAAGTGTTTGCTAGTATCGGGCCAGTGAAAATGGTGAGCTGCATTGCCATTTGAGTGTTTCCTGCATTGTGAGCTATCTCTAAATTTAGTATGTCCCATGGGCATGAAGGGATCAGTTCTATGCAGACCACAACCAAAATCTTAATTATAAGACTATAGGCTCTGATTTAAGCTGAGGTGATCTTTGCTACTCTTCTAATCTAGGGCTTGTCGGAGACCATTTTGGCTTCTGAGGTAAGTTAGCAGCCTAAGGGAAGATCTAAGTTTCTGTCAGTGATTTACTCAAATATTAGCTGTCTGTGTCCAGAGAAATTTCCCATATCAGATATGAACGGTGGATTATTAATCCATTTCTTTGTCTCTGAGGGTGGCCAGCCCCAGAGGCTTCAAAAGAGGCTTCATAATTGCCATCGTTTTTCCTGACTATATAACTGTGATTATTCTTATTCTGCACATAAATAGTGAAACCTTTTTGACATGTGCTGGTTTCTTTGATCCAATATTAAGTTTCAATTAGTTGACTGTATATGATTAAAAAAGGAGTAATTAAATATCATCAATACATTACCTCCTCAGTAATACATTTGAAGACAAATCAGATCAGTAAATTAGCAATAAGTCCTCATAACACAGGGAACAGAGAACAGAATTTGGCCCTAAGATTATTGATTTAATTAACATAAGCCATGTTGCTTAGATTGGTTAATTATTATGCTGTTGCTTGAAGAGCATAGAGGCTTAAATGCATTATGCACCTTTACATTATTCTGTCCTGATCTGATTGCAGATGCACATAAGGGACAAGTGTCTAATGTTACCATCCAGACATTTTATTTTAGATCTCTGGGTGGATCTTTTCTATTCTGTCTTCACAGGTCAAAGTCAAAGGAAATTGTTGGGCATTTGAAGCCGATGGCCATTCCACCTTTGAGATCACTGGTGAACATTTGAAAGAGCGGGACTTGTTTAGTTAGAAAAAACTTTTTAAAAATATCAGTGAACTTGAATTAATTTCATTTGATTTACACAATCATTCAGAGATGCTTAATCTGAACAGTGTCCAACTTCTTTTTAATCCTGACAGTGAGGGGGCATGTTTCAATCTCACAGATCAGAATAATGCCCACCAATTATCCTTATCTTTGTCTCTCTACTTATCAGGGTCCTCAGTTTACAAAACACATTCTGGATGAGGCACCCCATTACTGACAATACTTTGCAGTGTAGGATTCAAGTACTTTCGTGTTGCTGCTGATGTTACTGAATACAGAACTGAAGTAGGTGAAATTACCTACAATCTCAACTGGGTGATCATCAACTCACATGCTAGAGACTACACTGTGTTCAAACCCACTTCTGGAAAATTTTTCCCATGTACAAGAACACAGTTTGAGGAGACATCATAGAGTTGGAACATTCTATAGAGCTTGTCAGGGAGGCCTTTGAATTTCAGTATCAACATAAGAGATTCCCTATAATGTGTCAAATGCAGCCTTACTATCCAGAAATACAGTGTGAGTAGGACAAGTTTCATTTTTCCTACCTTCCCCATAATATGGTGCGCTCTGAAGATTCACTAACATTGATTAGAAGAATCAGAATAACAGTAAGTTGTTCAGGCATGCTAGTTCACTTCTTGCTTTTTTATATATTATTTTGGATGATGGATGGGATATTTGGTTTTTGAAATTTTAATTATTATGCATAGACTTATTATGGGGAATTAGTCAGCCTTTATGTTGACCAGATCACATGCTCAACCTCCAGCCCTCACAGATTTTGGAACTAACTTTGCTTTGATATTGATCACTTCTTTCAGTAAAACAAACGAGTCCTGTGGCACTTTTATAGATGAACAAAATTTATTTATCACATGACCTCTTGTGGGAGAAAATCCCACTTCATCAGGCGCTTTAGTTAACTTGTTCTCAGAAACCAACGATGTTCCTGTATGGGCTTTAGTTTTGTGAGGATTTAGTGCTGTTCTGTGGATCATCACTAGAAAGGTCACACAGTTACTTTTTGTTTCTGCTCTAGAGATTCTTCACATCTGGGACAGTGACATCTAGAGAAAAAAACATTTCAACTGCAGGAGTTTCCAGTTTTATTTATTATACTAAATAACTAAGCAAAACATAAAAATAAAATACATATAAAAATTAAATTAGAACAAAATGGCTAATAAAACATCAGGTTGACCGAACCATATCAAATTAACCAGCAATTTCTTACAAGCTCTATGCAACAATTTGGAAAGACAGCAGTCTTGTGCTATCAGTCCACATTGATAGGGCATTGTCTGTCTCAATTTCAATCAGTACATTTAGGTTTCAGACAAATAGCTGAGTGAAAGTGTCATGGTTGAAACTAATGTTGAGACAACAGATCTCAGATCAGTTAGGACAGCCAACCCAAATTAATGGTGGTTAGGTACTAAATATTCTCTTCTCTGTCCCCTAACATAAGATGACAATGAAATATTTCAATATAATTCAGGATAACAGGTTGTTATGTTTAGAATTCAAAGGACAAATTTAACTTGAAATAACATAATTCTCAGGATTAAATATACTATTGTTTACATATGCAATATGTGTGAGTAATATTTTTAAAAAGAAGATTGTTTTTAACTTAAGGTGTTTTAGGAATTTGAAAAACTGTTCTATAGACTCAGTTCTCAGATAAATTTAGTAGGTTGGTTGGTAGTATACACACATAATGCAGATGTAGAGAAATCCCTCTACTAGTAAAGACTGGAAAAGGAAACAAAACCAAGAAGATTGATACATATGCAGGATGATTTGTCATGATTCTTTTAATTTCATCTATTTCTGGAAATTGGTGTACAGTTAAAACAATTAGCTGGTAGTTTTATTGGCTCTTGTCAACACCCTTGCTGGCTGGATAGAGGTTAACTGATTATTGTTGTCCAGTTTCAGATGTGGCATGTCTCTAGACTCTTACCTCCTAATAACCAGACTAGAGGGTCAAAGAAATGCAGACATCTTTGTTAGGCATAAGGGCATCTCATAATCAAAGACCAGCAGTCAACAGCCATAGCAAAAGACATTGCCAGCAAGCAAGCCAGAAGTAAAGGCAAACAAGCCAACAGCCAGAATCCAGAAGTAAAGTTAGAAATAAGCTTTCTTCTTTTTGAAAATGAAGGCCAGACTTTTTTCTTCCCCTTAGACCTCTTCCTCTGGAGTGCCTTGGCAAATCCAATTGGATCATTCTCTTTCTCAGCTCATTGGCATCACTTGGTGGATTCCAATTTAGGTCACCTTTGTATAATTGGAGAAGCTCCTCATTCCAGGAACTTCAGGCTTAACACATCCACACATCCAAAAAATGTATTCAGATACTGTCAGCCATTCTGTAGTCATGTAGTGGCATGCATCAATCCACAGGCATTATTTCAATCATCCTAAAAGTCTCACCTCAAAATCCATTAAAAATGCAGAAGTAGTAAAGAGCTGAAACTAGAACACTCAGATCATACATTAACTCAGTCATGTGAAGGGAGGAACAGTTCTCCTTCGAGTAGTGTGCCAATGGGTGCTTCACCATGGGTGTTGGTGTGTACCTGCATCACAGTTTGGCGATCTTTGAAGCAGTGCTCATTGGGGCCTCATGCACAACACAGAAGTCCCACAACATCTGTTTAGCGCTGTTTTGTAGCGCATGGTCCCAGTCACCTCAATTTCTTCTCTGCTATCTGTGTTTACAGATGGAGTGTATCCATTCTCCTGCTCATCAAAAAATCATAGCTGTTTTTACCTATTTTCTTCTCTTTTTGGAGTATACTGTGCTCCCTCTCCATTTTTATTTTTATTTTCTACTTCTTTTCCTAGGAAAAAATTTATTTTCTTCTCCTTTACTTTCCCCACTCCTTCCACTCCTCACAACTCCTCATCCTCTCCAGACAAGGCTATTATATTGTTTCTGCCCACCACTGTGGATGACTCAAAACAATTTCAAGAACTATTCAGAAGGGTTCCAAAGGCCCTAGAGATACCAGTGTAAGACGTGACTAAATCACAACATAAGTTGCTTAGAATCCTTTAGACCTCAATGTCTGCCAAAATTGTACTTCACTGAACAAAACGCTCCTGGAAACATCTGAGAATACATGACAAACACGGGCCACTATTGCCCCAACAGGCAAAAGGGCAAACAAAATTGTTACATCCCAACAAAGAACTCAGAATACCCGTTCACTATCCCCTGCCCTATTCTTTACCAACTTAAACAATAGATCCATCTCTCATGACATAAAGCTTAAGAAAATGGAACTCTTAGGAAGAAAAGTCTTTAAGTCTTCCATCTTACAATTATTAATTTCTAATTCACCATCAGACCCAACAACTTCCAGTACACTGTACTACCATTTGGCCTCTCCATGACCCTGAGAGTCTTTTAGAAAGTTCTCGTAGTTGTTGCAGGCCACCTTCATCAACATGGCATCACAACTTTTCTGTAGCTAGATGGCTGCCTAAAAAAAGCATGAAGCCAGAATCAGCCCACAGAACACCTAAAATTCTCAATGTCCCTGTTTCAAAAGCTCAGTCTCCTCATAAAAGTGAGCAAGTAAACCCTTCAGCCTATTCAAAGGTGGACTTTATAGGAGCATACCTGGATGCTCGAGTCACACAAACCTTCCTACCCTTCTTCATTTTCAGGACAATTGTGCAACTAGTGCACTCAGTACACAATTCACCTATCACAATTGCTTTGATCTGCCTTCAGCTACTTGGACATATGGCCATGACTACATTTGTGGTAAAGTACGTGAGACTCCACATGTGTCCCTTACAGATCTGGTTCACTAGGGTCTACAAACCCAATAGACACTCCACACACAAACTCATGACTCTACCAGTCAACATAAAGTACTCACTACTATGGTGGTCCACAGCACAAAACCTTCTACCAGGCATAGCATTCCTTGTAGATACACCGTCATTCATGATATCAATGGATGGCATGCAGAACTTTGAGACCTTACAGCACAAGGCAAATGGACTGTACAAGAATCATCTCTACATATAAACATTCTAGAACATCATTCAGCGAGAAATGCCTGCTTACATTTCCAACCTCATATAATTCACAAAGATGTAAGGATTATGACAGACATTATCACCTGCATGTTTTATATAAATCAGGGGATGAGGGGTGAGATCCAACTTGCTCTGCATGGAGGCTAAGAAACTCTGAGATTGGTGTTTAAGACAGGACATGATCTCCGCAGCATACTTTCCTGGTACACATAAAACTCTAGCCAATCATCTCAGGAGATCCTTTGTACGGGGTCATGAGTGAGAATTACATCCTTCAGTCCTGACATCAGTCTTTCAATAGGGGGGCTTCTCAGAAATAGACCTTTTTGCTAACCCCCAAAACAGCAAATGCCCAGTATTCTGCTCATGTGCAGGCATAGGTGACAACTCTCTTGGAGATGCCTTCCTCCTACATTGGACTGGGAACCTATTCTAAGCCTTCTCATCCATTCCCTTACTACACAAGAGGCTTTTGAAGATCTGCCAAGATATGGCAAAATTGATGATGATAATTCTGGCCTGGATGAGGCAGCCATGGCTCACTGTGATCACCCATCAAACCACCCATTGTGCTTCCACGACTCCACAATCTCCTTTCTCAGGACAAGGGATGAATCATTCACCCAAATCTCAGAATGTTATAACTAACAGCCTGGCTCCTTCAAGGTTTCGGCACAAAGAGCTTCACTGTCCTGAGTCCATACAATACATACTACTAAACAAGGCAAATCCACCTTCAAAAGTGGGTGAGGGTCTCCAAATGGTGCACTTAAGAACACACTGCCTCAACATCCACACCCATCAACTCCATCTTGGAATATCTCCTGTACCTAAAAGAATCAGAACTCTCCATTAGTTCATTAAGAGTACATATAACTTTCATCCCCACATTTTATACAGGTGTTCGAGACACTTTGGTTTTTGCCCAACCCATAGTAAAATGTTTTCTATTGGGTATACGAAATTTGTATGTAGAAATCTACCTTCCCACACCTACCTGGGACCTCAATCTGTTGTTACAAACTCTTATGAAACCTCCCTTCAAACCACTAACTACCTGTTCCTTTCTACACCTATCAGTGAAGGTTACATTCTTAGTAGCTACCACATCAGCCAGACATGTAAGTGAAATCAGAGCATTAATGGCCAAGCCTCCATTCACCATCTTCCACAGAGACAAGGTCACCTTGAGACCTCACCAAAATTTATTCCTAAAATATTTTCCTCCTTTCATATTACCCACCCATATACTAACCTGTTTTCTTTCCAAAACTTCACAAATATCCTCAACACACTCTCTTTCATACATTGGATGTTCAACATGCCCTTTCCTTTTACCTAGAAAGGAAAAAAAAAAACATTGAGTTACTCTCAGATTATTTTTCTTCACAGCAGACAGATGTAAGGGAAATACCATTTTGACACAAAGACTATTTAATTTTATACCAGGGTGCATTCATGAAAGTTACAAATTATCAGGGACTAATCCTCCAGGACATATTAGATCCTGCTTTATGAGATCTGTAGCCACAACCATTGCATTCCTGGACAATGTCCGCATACATGAGATCTGCAAAGCAGCTACATGGGCATCTTCTCACTTTCATTAAGCATTATGCCCTCCAACAATCAGCATGATCAGATGGAGCAGCTGGCTGATCTATACTGGTATCTCTTCATAATGATAACTCCAAACTCCCTACTTCCAGCTGAGGACACTGCTTGTGAGTCACCCACAATGTAGCACCCACAGAGACATGCATCTTGAAGAACTCCAGTTACTGCAGCGAGGTGAGTAACCTTCTTTTCCTTTTCCGTAGACAGATGCTTATAACAGGGATGTAGCCACAGCTAGACTCGGTCAATGTGGGGATGAAGCCCCTCAACTGCAGCACTGAGCCACTGGCTGCTGGTCAGCCCTGCAGCCACTACAGTGAAATTCACGACACTGCCAGGTGCTGTGGTGGGCAAGCCTCATCCTTTCACCCAGGGGTTAAAGTGGGCTGAAACACCACGGAACACCATTCCAGGGTCCACTATTTTTGAGCATTCAAGGCCCCTTATAAATAGAAAATGGTGCTGGAACGCTGCATTCCAGGGCCCACCATTGAAAAATAGCAGGACCCGGAACACAGCATTCCAGCACCATTTTCTAATTTTAGGGGCCCGAACACTGTTCTTCTGAAAATAACAGGCCCTGGAATGATGTTCTGCTGTGTTCCGGCAAGCAGGGAAGCAGGGAGGGGTCCCCTGTGCATGCTTAGGGTGGGCTTGGAGGCAGAAGCCTCGAAATGCAATCTGCAGGCTACACAGTTTCCCAGCCCAGCATGCTGACAGTGAGAAGTGAGGCTCCTGGCTTGCACTGGGGGGTGGTATTAGGGGTGCCTGAGCTGGGAGCAGGTATTGGTGGCAAAGGGTGGATTTTGGGGGTGGTTATTGGAGGCTGGGGGTGGACTTTGAGGGTATGTATTGGGGGCTGCAGGTGGATTTTGGGGACAGGACAATGTATATTGGGGGAGTAGCTAGGATGGGGGCAGGAGCTAGGGTGGAGGCTGGCATTTGGGGGGCAGGAGCTTGGGTGTGAGGGGTCCCACCCATGTGGGAGGGGGGCCCCTCTGTACGGGAAAGGGGGCTTACCTGTTTAGGAGGGTTCTGGGGCCTACCAAATTAAACTTTAATCTCTGCTTTCACATCTCCAGATCCCTCCTCCTCTTCCCACAGTTCCCCTTGTTACCTAGCACCAGGAGTGTCTTGAGCAGCTTCTGGTCGCATGACCAGAAACTGTTCTTGGCTGGTTCCACCCTGCAAATTCAAGGGCCCAGACAGAAACTGGGGGCTGGCTATGCCCCTGACATAACTTCCTATTTACATTTTGACAATCACTAGCTCAGTTTTAAAAAGCATTTGACACGAAATGTAGATAAAAATGCTAGACTTTGACTTGATCAACATTTTGGTATTCAGTTTTTATGTGAAAAAACAAGGAGTTTTGTGGTACTTTAAGACTAACAGATTTGTTTATTGCATGAGCTTTCGTGGGAGAAAATCCCACTTTGTCAGATGCTTTGAAGAGGGGAAAATTACAGAATGGGATGAAAATAAATGCAGGGGAGTGTAAGACATGGGATCAGGTCATACTGCAACAGCAAATTAGAGTATTTGTGAGGATTCAAACTTTTTATATGCTGGCCTCTCATGCCACTGAGGCTCAAATTAATCCCTGTATAATTCCACAGGCTTCCACAGAGTTAAACAAGCAAATAAAAGGGACTTGTGTTAGGGATTTTGAAATTATACAACTACTAAGAGTTGAAAGAGATTACTTTTTTAATTATACAATTGTTAGACAAATGAGAATTTTTCTCAATGCACTACAGTTTTACGGAAAACTGTGCATACTGGGTCAAATCCAATGGAGTAACGTCAGGGATCAATTTCGCCCAGTTGTTATGTGTTAGCTCTGTGTTCTTGAGGAATCAGAACATAGTATCCAGCCTGTGCCTCCCCCCCCACACACACACATCCCCCAACCTCTGCTTGAACTGAAAACCAAAAACAGTAGGAAATGGGAGACATCCTTATCTATCCATATCCAAAAGCCATCAGCACAGTTAATGGAGCTTCATTTGCATTGACTATGGAGAGCCAGGCTCCAAAGCAAGAACTGCACTGAACCCTGGGACTGAAGAAGCAGGAACTGCACTGAACTCTGGGTTTGAAGAAAACAGGGAGGCATTGCATGACGGGGGATCTCACACCAACAGGAACAAACTCAGCAATTATCAGACCATTCTAGTCACAGACATGATAATTGATACCCAAAATACTGAGTCTGCCTGATTGTATTGTGAGCTTCTCTGAACCATTACACCCAACCAAGAATGTGTATTGGCCACTTGAAACAAGTCCTCATAAAAAAAACCTTTACTCACATCCAACAGTACAGTACTGTGTGTCCTGTGCAAGTCCTGACACCGTACTGTGTGTCCTGTCTAAGTCCTGACTGGATCCTGTCTGAGTCTGGATTGAGTCCTGAGTCCTGATGCTTGGATCTAAAGCTGTATCATTTCCACTGGGATTTGGCTTTTCTTCTTTGCTGATTGCTGTGGGAGCTTTATTTCCATCCAGCCTCTGACCCGGATCTGCACAACCTGGAAACCTTTCTGCTACACAGAGTGGTGAGATGATCCCCCCAACTTCCCTCTCTCTCTCCCAACCCCTGTCCCTCTTTGTTACTTATGACTCTCTCTCTAGGCCTGATACAGTAGAATCTAGGTAATATTGTAGCTAGGTGTTTTGGGTTTTTTTCCCTTTTATGTTTATCAATGCTGTAAATGGTATTTTGGGGTATTTTTCTCTCTTGTAGTTATTATTATTAGTGCAAGTTTTAGATACCTAGCAATAAAATGCCTTTTGTAATCAAGTCAGTTTCCAGACTCTTTTAAGACACCATTCCCTCTCCTTTGTGGTTTTGGTTTCTTTATATCGCTTTGCATCAATACTTCTATTACCTAGCCAAAGATCCCTGGGATGCCCACAACCCTGTAAGGTTTGCTCATTGATGGGGATATTAGACCATCTTCCCCAAAGAGAAAGTAACCCTAATAAATGAGCATACCCCGAGTTGGTGGGCAAAGCTGGTAACACAGTGAGCAAGTTTTTTCATCTCCCTTTGCTTCTGTTTAATGGCTCAGTAAAATTACAATGATGATACTAAGCATCCTTTTCAAAGCAAGCTTATAGATGTAAAACTTTTGTCTAAGAACTAAATATTTGTTCTTAGAGAACATATACAGATGAACACAGTTTGTAAGATATATTGGACCATTCTATGCCACTGGATTTTTTAAAAAGCTTCCAATTTAAACTAATAGGGATCATATAAAATTTGATGGTATTTATGTGGCCTTATTCTTTGTAGTCTAAGGCTGTAATTTTCAAAGAAACTTCAGGAGACTGGCATCTAAATCCTATTGGAATTTGATGGGTGCTGAGGGCCTAACTTTCTTATGTGCCTTCCCAAAATCCTGGACAAAATTTAAAACAAGAACTTGGGATGGGCTTTACCACAAAATTCAGATCTACATTTGAATGTGAGCTATGTCCCTAGGTTTTCAATATAGGCTTTTGGTTTGGGCAATTGGATAGTGATGTGCCAGATGCAAAGATGAGTTATGCCCTTGAGATTCCTTAGGATTTGAGCTGTTCAAATCTAGTTGTTTGGTTAAAGGCTATCTATAAAAATAAAATATTCCATTTCTCTAAATTAGATGATCATGGCAGACAGTACTACATCAAGTGACAATGTCCTGATTCTTTTAGTCTTCTACTTATCAGAATCTCATTACAGGGTCCACTGGATATTTGCTAAAACCACACTCCTCTCACATAAGTTTATTCCAGGCAAAATAGATTTTTCAAGAACTAATGTATAGATGTCAAAACAAAGAATATTTTGTGAAAATTCACTCAATGATCCATACACACATGTCCCTATGCCAATTTTAACTGCACCACTTTTAACTGGAGAGGCTATTAATAAGTTTTAAATGGGTTTACTTTCACACAAACTAATATAATTTAATACCAATGGATATTTACTGTTATGAGATTTTATAGCATTTTTCCCTTTTGTCACCTCCTGGGTGTTAAATTGACTCAATTCTCTAAAAATCTGGCTGTTTTGAGAACAATAGTCCTATTCATAAGCAACATTAACTGCTTAGCAATTTATAGCTGTTAGTTACACTTAGTTTGTCCAATATATGCAATATAAATCTTCATCTGAAACCAGAGAAATTAATATATTTGAAAACAATGAAATTGAACAAAATATCTAAAGGGGCTACTTTTTCTTTCCCTTAGGTCAAAATGTGGACTTTTAAATGAGTATAGGAAATGGATTCCCCAGTATCGGAAAATACAGTCTGCTCAATTTTTTTTTTTTTTTTAAGGAAAGCTATTTTTCTTAAATACTGTATTTAACAGCAAAAGCATCCAGAAAAGATGACCTAGAGATAAGTGAGAGGAAGGGGAAAGAAAGCACCCTGTTACACTAGCATAGTGAATCTAACAATGTTATCAGCGATGGCAAAGCTCCAATTTTTAAAATTGTTTCATTTTAAAATCTAAACATTAAATCCTCATACAGTGTTTACAGGCTTCTTAACTTTCTCTGGTTCAATTTAGAGGAAAAATTTATTGGGTTCAAATTGTTCCTGGCAATACTTGGCTCTGTAACATTTTACACAAATGTATTTCATCTAAACTTCTATGCATAGTCCTGAGAAATCTGAAAATACCCAATCAAATCTTGTTTGTAGCCTTGCTTTGATACTCAGTGGTTCAATTGTTCTTCCCTGTTGGAACAACGAGCATTTAAAATTGATAACTGTGAAATATGCATTTCCAGCAGCATTGGCACAACTAAAACAATTCTACAATCAAATAAAATAAATCCATCAAAACACCATGTAGATTTCTCATTCACTTACAATATAGGAGTCCAGTATGTGAATCAAACTTTGCATACATTTCATATAGCATGACCTGGATAAATAAACTCCCCATTTGTCTGTTCTTTTTACTTCACATGTGAAAAAAAGTCATACAATTAAATAACTTCCTGCTACATTAAAGACATTATATGTCACATGGATTAGTCTTGAAAACATTTTTGCTAGATTTTTCACCTACTCATTTAATTTATCTGTTAATTCCATCCCCTCTGCCACCACTACTCCTCTTGGTAGTTACTGTGCCTTTATTTTATTTTACATGCATAGTTGAAATGATGTGTCTATAGTGAACTTTATCCATTCTTTCTGCTTTTTGTGAGTTTTGTGCAGCTAATGAATTTCAAGTAATTCAAAATAATAAAATGTATACTATACTATACTATACTATACTATACTAAAAACAGTGAGAGTCCTGTGGTACCATAGGCTATTTCTACATTAGCAAGCTTAATTTGGACTTGCTTAGCCTGAACTAAGCAGTGCTCAGTTAGGTTGAATTAATCATGGCTTTTTAGTTCAAACTAACTTTTTAGTTCTAACTAGCCACACTTATTTTTAGCTTGAACTAACTTTTTAGTTTGAACTAAAAAAGCATGGCCGTTCAAACTAAAAGTTACTTTGAAATAAAAAATGTGGCTAGTTCAAACTAACCATTTAGTTTGAACTTACTTAGTTTGAACTAGCATGGTTAGACTGTGCTAGTTTGAACTAAAGTTCAAACTAAGTTTGAACTAAAGAGTTAGTTTCAACTAACCATTCAAACTAACTAGTTTCAAACTAAGCTTTGCTTAGTTTGAACTAAAAAAACTTTTTAGTTTAAACTAGGCAAAGCCTAGTGTAGACTGGGACCAAATTAGTCCAGAGTAAACCTCCTTATTCCAGACTAAGTTGCTAGTGTAGACATAGCCTTAAGACCAACAGATTTCTTCTGGCATAAACTTGCATCCTGCATTTGTCAAAGTGAGCAGGAGCCCACAAAACTTATGGTCGAAGTAATCTGTTTGTCTTTAAGGTATCACAGCACTCCTGTTGGTTTTGCTGTACACAGATTAACACAGCTAGCTCCCTCTGGAAACACACACCCACAGCCATACACCCACTCCTCTGGAAATTATCTATCTATCTATCTATGTATCTATCTATGTATCTATCTATCTATCTAATATTTATCTGTTAAAATACTTATTAGAAGGACATCTAAATATCTTATGCAAAGTAGTATGTTTCTGTCCTTAGCATAGCATCTGTTATCTTCAAGTCTTTTAGTCTGTGGGTATGCCCACACGTCTCTTTTATTTCAAAATAACACTGGTCATTTCAAAATAAAAGAAATTTGGTCCACACAATGTATTCTGATTTTGAAACGATTGGCTCCATCATTTTGAAACAACTTAAACTCAATTTATTTTGAAACAGCTGTTATTTCAAAATGGTCGTTTTGAAATAACGCCGTTGGGACATGTTATTTCGAAATAACTTATTTTGAAATAATGCATTTGACGTTCCTCCCAGGGTGCACAGCATCCACAGGAAGGAGGAAGTGTCATCTCCTGCCTGTGCCAAACAGCCTGCTAACAGCCTACAGCAGGCATGGCAGCACATAGCTCTGGTGGCCTTGAGGGGAGACAGCATGCCCCTGCTTGAACCACAGAGAAGGTCCAGTGCCTCCTCAATATATGGAGGAGGGAACACATCCTTACCTGGTTCCGGGCCAGCCACCGGACCCAGGCCATATATGCAGACATTGCTGCAGAGCTGTCTGCCTAGGGCCAAGAGTGCAACACTGAGCAGGTGCGCTCCAAAATCAAGGCCCTGCAAACAGGACCATGCCCGCACCAGGGAGGCACATGAGCTCCAGGGGGCAGGTAGCAGTGCTACTTGCCCTTTCTACGATGAGCTGCTTGCCTTCTTGGGGGCTGAGCCCGGTGACCTGCCAGCTCAGGCCATTAATAGCGACCAGCACCCAAGAACATCCTCAGCCCCAGAGGGAGGGGGCAATGCTTCAGAGGCATCTGTTGACGTTGGCTAGCCTCCTGCTGTACCACCACCACCACCAGAGGCTGCGCTGGGGACTCCAGAGTTCTTCCCCATCCTGGAGGAAGAGACTGCCGTGGAAGAACAGGGGCCTGGTGACATGCTGACCCATGGGGACTCAGAGATGGACGAGGGGGCATCCAGGTGGACATCTGGAGCCCCTATTGGTGAGTCTCCCTCTCCCACACAAGCAGGCAGGGCTTGGTCAGCCCAGGTCACGGGAAGCAAGGAGGTACAGCACTGGGACAGGTGAGGCACAGGGCCAGAGGGTATAGAGGCCCTCCCATGGGCATGGGTGCCCAAGAGTACCCAGAGTCTCAGGCACCAGGGTCACAGGCCCCTGTGTGCCTGAGGTTGGTTAACACGGGATGGGTGTAAAAGATGCAGCTACATCTTGGGTAGGGTGGGGACCATGCAGGCCACACCAATGGAAAGTGGCCTTGGAAGACTCCCCAGAGCAAGTCTTGGGTGAGTCCAGCTCATCATTGTGGGCACCACTAGGCCATGTGTGCCTCCAGGGCAATGGCCCACAGGACCCAGATCCAGATTCCTGCTGACAGTCAGGGCAGAGGTGTGTGCTGCAGACAGTCTGCACACAGACAAGGCCAGCAAGCAGCAAGGGCCAACCGTGTTTTGTACTTCCCTCCAGCAGTTCACCAAGCTGCCCACCATGCAGCTACACTGAGCCCACCAGACACCCCCAGACTGATGAAGAGGAGGAGGAGAGGCCACCAGACACAGGGGAAAATCCTGGAGAGCCTGGATGAACTCGGCCACCAAGCTGAGGCATCTGCCCAGGCATGGCAGTGGCAAGAGCCCGGTTGCCAGGACGCTGCCCTCTGCCTGCTGTAACAGGCAGCTACTGTGGATGACCGCTTGGTTGCTGCACTCGAGTGGCAGGCCTCAGCCATGGAGCGCCTGAGCGAGCACCTGACCACTGTGGTGGAGGACCTGGCCACCAGTGTCCAGCACCTCATGGAGCACATCAGCGGCCGCCGGAGGTCCTCCCCATGCCCTTCCCGGGAGGCAGCCCTGGACCCAGGGTGGCCATGGGCAGGGGCATGGAACACCCCCCCCCGGACCCTCCCACAGGCCCCGCCTAAGGACTCTCCTCCCACCCAGACTCCCCAACCTCCTCCGCAGTCTCCCCCCTCCAAGTTCCAGGCCCTCCCCCCAGTCTCCCCCCACAATTCCACATTCTCTAACCCTCCCCAGCACTTCCCTGCCCCAACCCCCATGTTATGTTCAATAAACAGTTTGAGACACATATTAGTGTGTGTGTATGTTTTTACTGGGTGTGGTTCACAGTGCAGGTGGGTGGATGGGTGGGGGCTGGCTGTGGGAGAACAGGAGGGAGGGTGGCATGGGGCAGGACAGGCCTGGCCCTCAGAGTTCCTCTGTGGCAAAACAGTTCATCAGTGCATCACAAACTGTGACAGACCTCTGTGATGCCCGCTCCCATGGGGGCACAGGTACTGGTTGCTCATAGTGGCTGCCGAGGAGTTGTGCTTCAGCTTCCCAGGTGGCAGCAACAGTCTTGTCTCACAGTTTACAGAAGTTATGCAGGGCCATGCATGCAGTGATGACCTCCGCGATTGTCTCCTCCGCAGGGTGGAGGGGCATAAGGAGGCACCTCCATCATGCCTTCAGCCAGACAAATGCTCACTTGACCACCTGGCGTCAGCGGCTTATGCAGCAGTTGAAAAGCTGCCAGCAGGGATCGAGGGGCCCTGTGTATGGGCACATGAGCCATGAGCGGAGGGGATAGGTTGCGTCGGCAACAATAAAGACGGGCACCTCTACTCTCCGACAGTGATGTTATGGGGCGGAAAAGGTGTCACCTCCATGTCCCAATACAGGGCAGAGTTATGGAGGACCCTGGCATCATGGGCCCTCCCTGTCCATCCCACATAACAGTTTTGAAAGATGCCCCGGTGGTCCACAAGGGCCTGCAGGATTACTGAGTAGTACCCCTTCTGATTCTGGTACTCAGTGGCTTGGTGCTCTGGGGCTCTCACAGGGATGTGCGTTGCATCCAGTATCCCAACACAATTGGGAAATCCCAGGATGGCCATGCCAGGAATGGTGTCCTGCAGCTCCCCTTGAGTGACCAGACATCACAACAGGATCATGTTGATGGCCCTGGTGACCTCCAGCAGCACGTTCCCAATGGTGGACCTCCCTATGCCAAAGAGGTGTGCCACGGACCTGTACAATTCAGGAGTGGCCATCTTCCAAAGAGTGACGGCCACATTTTCGTTGACATGGTCTCATGCTGGCGTCTCTTTCGCGCAGGAGCAGGGTGAGTTCTGCTATGAGGCGGTTGAAGCTCCCCCTGCTCATGTGGAAATTCCTCCACCACTGCTTGTAACCCCAGGTTCCAAGCACTACCCACTCCCACCAGTCTGTGCTAGGGTATGTCCACACAGGGTTCTTATTTCGAAACAACAGAGGTTGTTTCGAAATAAGAACTGGCATGTCCACACGACTTACTCTTGTTTCGAAACAACGTCGTTTTGAAACAAGAGCCATCATTTCGAAATGACTTAAACCCCATCCGTTTCAAAACGATGGTTATTTCAAAACCAGTGGTTTCGAAATAACACTGTTGGGACATGCTGAACATTTGAAGAGCCACCCCCTCAGTACCCTGGCTAGGGAATGCTCAGCACCCTGGCCAGCATGCTGAGGGGGTGTCCCGCGGCTGGCAAAGGGGGGCTGCACCCCAGCGGGGTGAGCCGCTGCCCAGCGGCTGACCCCGCAGTCCCGTTAGTCCAGGCAGGAGTGGGGCTCCCAGGGAATCTTGAGGCAGGGCTCCCCTGGCCTATGCAGCAGGGGGAAGAGCCAGGCGCCCCCGGACCCCGCAGCGGGGTTTAGGGGCAGCGCCAGTGGCAGGGTGAGCCGCCCAGGCAGCGGCTCACCCCTGCAGGGGCTGCAGCCCCCTAACAGGACTGCTGGATGAGCCGCCGGGCAGCAGCTCACCCTGCGGAGGCTGCAGCCCCCTGAAGCAGGCGGCGGGGTGAACTGTCCAGTAGTGGCTCACCCCACTGCAGCTGCAGCCCCCCCCGACCTGGGCAGCGGAGACTCGGGGTGCCACTGCTTCCCAAGCTGCTTGCCCAGAGGGCAAGCAGCTTGGGGCACCCCCAGGTTCCTTACAAGCCCCTGCCCCAAAAAATCCACTGTGTGGACATGATATTTCGATTCCCTCTTCAAATTGGTTTTATGGTTATTTCAAATTAAGTCATTTTGAAATAAGGGTTTTATTTCGAAACAACTTGTTTTGAAATAACTTATTTCAAAACAGCACCCAGCGTGTGGACATAGCCCTAGTCTCCCAGGCCCAGACTTGATGAGGCACAGAAAGAGGCAGGGGAACTAGGGCTGCTCTGCAGCCCAGAATGATGATAGCCTGGGACAGAGCCTGGGCAGCATCAGGATCTGCAAGCAGAGTGTCCCACAACAGGAGGACACTCTGCAGGTGAGCAGAGGGTCTATTGACTTCCCAGCAATAGCTAGGAAGCTGGGCAGCATCCATGTCTGTGTCTCACAGTCTCCTGATAGCCAGAATGGACAGGAAAGTGAGGTCAGTACTTGCTTTTATAGGATTATCTGGCAACATGGCTGCCAACATGGCCCACTGAGGGGCCATGTTGCCACACCTCCCATGGTGCCCTTCTCCTAAAGTGAAATAGCAAGTCCTGCGTTTGGACATGCTATTTCTCTTTGAGCTTTTCCCTTAATTTGAATTAATATTTTCTTAATTTGAATTAGCTTATTTTGAAATAAGGACTTTATTTTGAAATAACTCATTTTGAAATAGCTTATTTTGAAATAACTAGGTACGTGTGGACATAGCCTGTGTCTTTTCTAATTATGCAGCTTGTCTGTACTGGTATGATCTTTTAAAAGCATTTAACCTTTTATTTGCTCTTTCAAGTTCTCATTTTCTTTTCCTTTTCAACATTTTGCTTCTCCTTTTAAGAATTTCCTTTCCCCCATTTGTTACCCATCTGTCTGCTCAGTTTATCCCTTTTATTACGGAATCTTTTCCAGCAAAATCTTACTTTCATTTTATTCTACCTTTCCTTGCATCTTTTCTAGCTCCCTCTTTATACTTTTTGTCTGTATGTCACTTTGAATTCTATACATAGAATGCAGGATAAGCTGGCTTGCTTTGGTTTCACTCTCTTCTGCCCTGCCCTATAAAGCTATCAGTTATTTTATGCTATTCTAGTCAGCATGCTTGTTGTTTATCCCATTTTTAGTTATTTAATGCCTGATTTCAAAGATGATGGGTACTCATAAGTCACATTAATTTCAACTGAATTGTGAGATAAACAGCATTTCAGAAAATCAGGTCCTTAACTTTTACCTTGCTTAACTTAGTTTTTTTTTCTCACCAGAACTTTAAAAAACAATCACGTCCCACCTCTCCTAATCCCTGAGAACTTTATAATTCTTTCATTTCAAGCCTTACTGTTCAAGTGATTGACAATACCTCCAATGACTATGACATCAATTAGCCAGGTGAAGAGCTGAAATTAAAAATATATATATATATATCTAATAAACCGATTAACTTTAAATCTGGACATCATTCCTCTTTCTGGAAATTTAAAAGATATGCACACACTCTGTAGTATATTTTTGTTTCCAGCTGTCAAAACAAGCTGTCAGTTCAATTATTTGGAATGCCTATTAGTCAACTTTTAATAAAGTTTCAACTACTTTTTTTCTTCTGTTTAATGAACAAGGTCCTTCTCCACACCTTTAAAATATGTTTCATGGCCCCTATGGAATTCTGAGATTACGTGGAAAATATTGTCGTATGTTGCATGAAACTGCAATCATTTTCTGTTTGTGGGCTTTCCTGCCTTCTATTCCTGCTAGTATTTCTACATTGGAAAAGACACTATAATTTTCTGATATAGTTACAGTATTTGAGTGGATGAGTGCTGAAAGGGTTCTCCACACTGCTTGCTAGAAGTGAGTGGAGGAAAAGGAACTTGGGAAATTGATCATTCACATTCTGGGTACTGTGATAGTTATGCCTACCTTCTATTTTGAGTGGCCTTTTTTGTGTGCACATATTAGAGACAGAGTGATGGCAGCTAGTTTGAGTCTGCTTCAGTTCACGTGCATTCACTTTATCTGGCTCAAAGGGTGGGGACTGTGCAGGAGCTCCTTACTACAGGATTGGCCAGTTCCAAAACAGCTGAAATGTCCCTAGTAGCCCCTTACATGCACAAATGGAGAGAGGGCCTACTAGTTCATTGGGGTTAAGAATGCCATTCCAGATTATACAGTACCCCTTCTTCCTCTGATGGAAATGTTGTTGGGGTTTCTTTGTCAGAATCAATGTCCTTCCAAGCCCTTCTGGTTGCAGATAATTTAAGACATACTAGAGGATCAGCCAGAAGGCTGATTTTCTCACGAAAGTCACTGAAAGTTTGGCAGCCTGGACTAGGTAGCTTCATTGTCTTTCTCTTCCCTGCCAGCTGATTCCTTATAGAGTTCAATAAGGTTCACAGCAGTTCCCAGGATTTACATTAGTTCTGTCTTCCCTTTAAAGAAGTTACATACAATTCCAGAGCAATACATAAGCATTTGCAATTTAATGCAATAAACTCCTGAGATATTTAAACTTAATTCAATAAGGTTTAACTTAATTTAGTGGGGTTTGTTGCCAGGATGCTGCAGGAAGCTGACATATCCGTCACAGTTGCTCTCTGGAGAGAAGCCATGTTTTGAAGTCTCAAAATCCTTTGTGAAATGGTGCTTCAAACTGCCACACAGCTCTTTGCCTTTTGCCACCAGTACAGGAGACCCCACCATTACTGATGCTGGCATGAGATTACTATGCTTTTGAGCATCTTAGGTCGAGGCAAGGTGGAGCCATGAAAAATGTAGTAGTTGAGTGATCTGTGATGGAAATGTCATATGGAATTCCTTGATCGTAGACCTGAACTTTTACACTTTTCTCATGCAAAGTTCCTGCTGATTTCAATGGAAGTTTTTGTCAAGATGAACGTTGTAGTAGGAGCAGATGAATATAATGGACCAAAATGCAATGGGATATGAGCTGCATATTGTTCAAGTGTATGAGATAGTGGGGCATTGTGTATAGTGGGTTCATTTTTGAATGGGTCACATTTCTTCTATGGTTATGATCCCTGTTCCTCTTGCTGATTATTTTTCATTGGTGGTTACCATCTATTAACATAAGTAGTATTTCAGAGCTGATGGGCATCACGGGGTACCATATAATTCAGACCGTGTGCCTGATTTTCAGAAATAAGCATGCAAACTTGAGTGAGAGCAGATGTGTAGGAAATTGCACACCTAATTTAGATATACAAAACTGGCTAATAGCTAGTTTGATACTTAGTTATCTATTTACATGCATTCATACAGTCGTGGTAACTGTATACCAAAATTACACACACACAATTACATGTATATTTTGCAGAAGTAATGATGCATGCATGTTTCTGAAAATAAAGGCTGTAAGTGAGCATTGTTATACATGCACATGGCAGTAAAGTCTGTACCCATTTGTAGCAGATTCAGGAAATGATTTATTTTCCAATATTTCTAGCATACCTCTATTATTGCGGAGATTTTCTTTTTTGGGATTCTGGAATGCATTCCTATTGTTTATTCATCTTCCATATTCTAGCAGATGTAGACATCACCTTGGATATCTAAAAAAAAAAAAAAATTATATCAGAATTTGCAGAATTTTAAGTATTCCCTACATAAAATAGGAGAAACAGTAGGAAATGCTGCAAACACTGAGGTAACATGCTCCATTTATTTATGACAAAATTAACAAGTTTGATGGGTGGCCACTGTAAATTTAAATTATTTTCTTCCACTATAATCTAATCATTTAGAGGTCTAATGTGCCGCTTTTACTTACACTAATTAATACCTTTATTTGGCAAGTAGTCTCAGTGGTACTCAATGACTCTAGGCCAAAACCTGATTTCCTTCACCTTGGCTATGTCCACACATACATGCTTATTTGGATTTAGGTTAAATCAAAATAAGTTAATTTGAAATAAAATCCTTAATTTGAATTAATTTAAATTGAAATAAGCAAAAACATCAAATCAAAATAGCAAGTCCTATTAGCAAGTCCTACTTACCAAGTGCTATTTCAAATCAGGAGAGGGGAACCATGGGAGGTGTGGCAACATGGCCCCCTCATGGGCCATGCCCCCACCCAATATATACAAAAAGGAAGACACCCTGGGAAGGAGAAGGGCAAAAGTATTATTTTGAAATAACAGACTACTTGAATTAAAGTAGGTTTAAGCTACTTCAAACTAACATCTCTTGTTTCAAAATGATGGAGCTCGTCATTTTGAAACAAGAAAACATCGTGTGGACCTAATCTTTTTAAAATCAAAATAACCAGTGTTATTTCGATTTAAAAGATATGTGTGGACATATCCATTGTTTTTCCTCTAGCAAAGTTCTAAATGAAGTCAATGGGGCATTTTGAAGTTTAGTGTTTGTCCCTAAACTACTTTACAACAGGAGTATTTATAGAGTAGTATATAATTCACTATAAGGAATGGTGGCAAAATGGACTTAAGTTAACAAAAAATAACATTAAAATCACACATTTTCACCAGCAGGTTGCATCAGCAGTCTGCAGTCCATATTCTCAGGGATTCAAATCTGCTGAGGTCAGTATAGCAATGCCAGTTAAACCAGCTGAAAATCTAGTCTGTTACATTGATGGTAGCCAAGAGACAAATTCTTAAGTCCTTAATTTGATTTAATTGAGAATTATGCCTAATTTTTTAATTGTCTTTCAGAGAAAATCCCATTTTAAAGATGCTATGGGAAAGAAAGAAAGAAAGAAAGAAATCAACTTAAACCTATGCAAAGTGGGAGGGAGTGCCGGGGTGGGGGGAGCTGAGAATCTAGGATCCATTGAACATTCCACATTGATTTACTTCATATTTGATATTTTCTGAGAGAACTAGACATAACAGCTTTCCCATTGAATCTGTTGTGTTATGTTTATTCTGTGTTACTTTGCTGGCATTTCCAGTTACAGTGCTGGAATATCATGCATTGTCATCATGATACATGTGGCTACCGTGAATTGGTATACCTTTGTTCTTAAGATGATAACAGAGGTTTTATACACACCATAGAACTGCAGATGAAAACTCGAAAGATTTCCGTTTCTAGAAAGATAAAAAGTGCTTATCTAGGAACTTGCTGTGACCTAGTAACAGACTTTAAGTATTCTATAAGTGTTAACTTCATGGCTAGGTTTTTTTATTCAGCCTTCAGGATACTTTTATCCCCTTTCTAGTCAAGTCTGGTGTACAATGATTTGAGAAATCATCAGCTCCTCAGCCTGTTTGCTTTAGCTATCTGGTTATAATTTCATTTTTAATTAATCAAAGAACCATTACTCCAACTAAATTAATTTATTTTCTCCCAAGGAAAAGCAATTATTTAATTAAAGTTTCTATAATGATTATGTAAACTAGCCACACATTATGTGTGCCTATAAGGTGTATTGTAAAGGACTTGTTCTTACATTTGTGCTCAAACATTCTTTTCTCTGGGCAAGGCTGTGCTTTTAAAATGGAAGTGGCCCTGACAGGCATGGTGACTCTGAGAGCCACCTTTGCACTGCTATTTCACCTCTGCTTCCTTTTATTTTTCTGGATAGTGATTTGTCGCTAGCTTATACAGTGGTGCTGTCCACCAAGTAGAAAATGGAGGTCCATTGTAGAGGTATGGTTGTAGAATGTTGTGATCCCAGAGATGCTCCCTAGCATGGGACAATGTTGTGTGAATTGTGAGACGTTCCCTAGAATCAGATCTAACATAGCTGCTCCTTGCTGCATGACTGAGACTCACTCCTGTCTGTGTTATTAAAATTCTATTTCTCACTCATTCAGCAGTGTGATCTTTAGTGAACCCTCAAGATCATTACACCTCTGCTTAGCCCATTTCCTGTCCCTCTTTGCCCTTTTGAAGTGATGGGTAGCCTGTGATTTACTCATGCACCTAGACTCAAGATCAGGGTAATCTGCCTAGAGGCACAAAGGAAGTGATTAGTTCCTGCAGCTTGCCTGCACAAGCAAGTCATACTAATCCCAGTCTTGCTCACTGCTATAACAAGGAGTTACATAATACATATTAATTAAGACGTAACTAGATAGTAGGCCTCTAAATCTTTACTCTAGTTAACATTGGCCTGATTTTCAAAGACAAATTTTCAAACATAAAAAGACTTACAATATATTCTAAGGCAGTAATTCATTGTTTGAGGCTATTATGAGGCTGGGCATTTTGGTTCAATTAGCCCCAATAGTGAGAAAAAGATAAACATGCCTTAACAGAGGAAGAACAAGGAGGCTATACTTATATAGACACATAAAAACTCTGGCAATTCCATTTATAATTTTCAGTTTTCCTGTCCCCCACATTAGAAAACTAGTTTATGCTATAATTTCCCCAGCTGTGAAGTACAGTAGCTGAAATAAAACTTTTAATTAAAAGTGAGCTATAAAAAGGTTCCATTTAATTCACTGATATCTTAAACATCAATGTAAGATAATAAGTGACAATGTTCCTTGCAGTGTTTTGGAAAATATATGTGTTAAAAATTTTTGTGTTACCAGCATTAAAACCAAACATAGTCATAAAGAAACATGTTATTCTCTGATGTGACCTTGAACTTTCACTCAATCAACTCAGCCCTTAGTCATCTGGTGAACATATGGGGATGCTGTTCATCCCCTTGCTAAAGGTTGTCCAAATCCACAGATACATTTTTGTGGTGTTTTCACTTGATTCCCCTCCCTGGGCTTAATCAGGTGATGGGAAATACATTACCACTGAGATTGTCAGATGGATTTATTCAACAGATTTTTTGGGTCTGAAGCCTAGGTGTTGCATAAACATAGACAGACAGCAATATGATACAAAAGACTTTGACCTAAAACGTTGAAAGTTTGGATTCTCAAAAAAAAAAAAAAAAAAAAAAAAAAAACCTGCTGCTGCTAACCTGCTTTCTTTTTCTTAACTCTCTGTTACCGAGCCACCTCAGAAAAGTACAAATTTGCTGCCCTGTGACCTATTTTAATGGTCAAATCCTGAATAGCTATTTACATTTGTTACTTGGTATATTTTAGTCAGTGGATCAAATTCAGATGTAACAAAGTTGAAGTTGGCTTTGTTCTTATTATTTCCATTCATTCTCAATTATTATGTAGAGACTACTATTCTCCATTTATTATTCTACACATCCTATTTTGAATAGACTGTAAGGGACAGAAACAATTTTGTGCTGGTGAGGAGATGGATGAAGTTACTCAGTAAGCTTTCTCCGTACTCATTTAAAATATTTATATACTACAAATACCACAGAGAGGGGTTGCAAGTGCTTTGGAGGATAGGATTAAAATTCAAAATGATTTGGGCAAACTGGAGAAATGGACTGAAGTAACTAGGATGAAATTCAATGAGGACAAACACAAAGTACTCCACTTAGGAAGGTGCAAACAGTTAAACACACACACAGATGGGAAATCACTGCCTTGGGAGGAGTACTGCAGAAGGTGATGTCTTGCGTCATAATAGATCACAAACTAAATATAAATCACTGCTGCCAAAAAAGGTAAACAACATTCTGGGATGGAATAGCGATTTTGTCATAAACAGGACATGAGAACTAATTCTTATGCTCCACTCCACATTGATTAGGCTTCAACTGGAGGATTGTGTGTATTTCTGGTGCCACATTTCAGGAAGGATGTGGACACACTGAGAAAATCCAGAACAGAACAACAAAAGTGATCAAAGGTCTAAGAAAACATGATCTATAAGGGACAATTTTAAAAAACTGGGTTTGCTTATAGAAGAGGAGACTGAAGGAGGACACAATAACAATTTTCAAGAACATGAAAGACTGTTGCAAAGGAAGAAAAATTGTTCTTTTAAGATTTGAGGATCGGGAAGGAGGCAAAGCTTAAAAAGAATATTTATTTTTTTCCTCTTTGAGGATCAAAAAGGAGGCAAAAGGGTTTAATTACTGCGAGGATGGTTTGGTTGGACTTTAGGAAAATCTTTGTAATTGTCAGGGTAGTTAAGTATGGAAATAAATAGCCTTGGGAGATTGTGGAATCTCCCTCACTGGCACTTTTAGAAAGCAAGTAGGACAGAGAACTGTCACAGGTGGTTGAAATAATGCTTTGTCTTTCCTTAAGTGCAGGAAACTAGACCAGAAGACCTACTGAGGACCCTTCAGCTACTATGATTCTATGAAATATGGAGAAAGCCTTAGTTCAGGGGTGTCAGACATATGGCCTACTGGCCAGATACAGCCTGCAAACTCTTCCATTGAGCCTGTGACTGCATGCCATGAGACCACACTCTCTCCCTAACAGGTTATTGTCTGTAGGGACTTAAAGGCTATGTTTACACTTACAAATTAGTTTGCATTAAAGAGACTTAATCTGAAATAACTTGGTCTCTATCTACACTAGACTTTCATTAGTTTGAACTAAGGAATTCCTTAATTTGAACTAATGAAAGCTTAGTTCAAATGGGTAAGATCTACCAGTTAGTTTGAACTAAGCTCTTAGTTCAATTGTTAGTTCAAACTAAGGACGATGTAAACAAAGATTAACTCTTAGTTCGAATTTAATAAATTTGGACTAAGGGCAGTTAGTTCTAATTAACAGCGTGGCCTAATTCAGACTACTGTTAGTTCGAATTAGTCCACGTTGTTAATTTGAACTAATAAGTTTGAGTTTAGTTCGATCTAGACTCAAATTTATTAGTTTGAATTAACAAATTTGAACTAACTTTTCCTAGTGTAGACATAGCCTGAGGGCCTTGGACAGAAGGAGCTGGCACAGTGGTATTAATTATTCCCCAGTGACCCACTGAGATGTCACAATGGATTTGGACTTCAGGTGGGGAATAAGCAGAAGCTGAAACTACAAAAACAAAGATCCTCTTTTCAAGCACATCTCTGCTGAGAAAGAACATGGAAGAAAAAAATACAGAAAACAGGTAATGCCACTAAACTAAGTGTGCTTTCAAAATGCTTTAGGGAGGAAATATCAGCTGCACTAAGTAACCTGTACTTAGATCAGACACATTTCTTTTTCTAGCAGATATTTCCTGTCAGACAAAAGCTTAAGTCTTCAACTGAATTCTAAGATCATGCCGACACTGCAAAGGGGAAAAACAAAAACAAAAACAAAAATACAAAACAAAACAAAAAAAACCCTCAACAACCAACCAACCTCTTAGAGGTCTGGTCTACTGACTTGAACTCATGGGATTGGTATGATGGCACTAAAAGTAGCGGTACAGACATTCTTGCTCATGCTAGACCTTGGTTTCTGAAGCTTAGTAAGGTGGATGAGTCTTCGAGCCCACAGTACAGCCTGAGTGGTGTCTTGTGAGCCCAGTTGTGTAGGCTCTGAGACTGGTACAGGCTCTGAGACTTGATGTTGTGGATATATCACAGGGTTCATTCACTGCTGGTGACACCTCCTATTGGCCTTCCTAGGGATTAGCTAGGCATTACCTCTGCCACCTTCTTATGCTGCGGACCTCTCTCATGTGAGGAACTGCAGCCTCTTCTTCATGGCTCAGCCTTCCAGGCATATCACCATATGTGTTACCCCCTTCTGGGGTATCAAAGTTCTTCTTGACAGTTTTCTTGCTAGTTGCCCAAACAAAGCCATTTCATCAGCAGCTGATAAGGGTCTGCCCTCTTCTCTCGTCCCAGGTCAGTGGGTTTCTCATTGGCAGAAAAGGTTCGACCTATCCTATACATCATTTCTTTTCACTTCGCCCTTGCCCACCCACTTTTCTGGGCTTGACAAGACATACCCTTCCTCCCATGAAGTAACTGTATGCTCTTTGCCTCTAGCCCCAGACACATTTCCCTTCTCTAAGGCAGTGACTGAAGAGTCCTTCACTCCAGCCTTCTGTTGCCAGTTTATACAGTGCTCACCTGTTCCAGTCCAGCTGATCTTGTTCTGGCTAAATCCCTCTTTCTGTCTCCTTCTCCAGGTGAAATCTGGGAAGTTTGTTGGCCATCTTAACCCTCCCAGGCCTTGGGTGGGATGGACACCCAATCACAGTTTTGGTTTTTGTTTTTGTTTTTTTTGTTGTTGTTTTTTTTGGGGGGGGGGGGTTGGTTATTTATTTATTTATCTATTTATTTATTTTTCAGCTTAGAGGTAGCCTAAGTCAGCAGTTCTCTATCACTATGTTGGGATATATTAGTGTATTACCGCAGAACAGTAAGTGTGTCATGGAAAGCCAGGAAGATGGTTGGATTCAGCCTTGGGGGGAGTGGGTTGGTGTGTTCTATAGGGTTGTGATATGTTGCCAAGTGTGTCACAACCTGCAAAAGGTTGAAACCTACTGGCCTAAGTGACTCACCTCAGCTCACATAGGAAGTCTAAGGCAGAGTCAGGAAACCAGAGTCCCTGAGTTTCAGACTGTTGTGTGCTTTAACCATAAAACCACATTTCCTCTTTAATCCCAAGATAACCTTGTTTCATTCTTAAAAGCAATCCATGTTACCATCAGTGCTCAGCAGCTTTGGAGTCCCTGTCATGCTGTCACTCATCAGCAGAATTAGAAAAACTGCAGAAAGTTAAGAAGTATGAAATTTTACTAAAATACCATCCGTACATCACGATCAATACTTGAAGATTGCTAAAACCAGCATTGGGTGCTATCAAATAAGAATGATTTGTGCAGACAGTTGGATATCTAAAGAGAAGAGTTGTGGTTTTTTATTACTTTGCTGTGCCTATATCATCAGTAAACACACATAATTTGTGTTTGTAAGGGCCCCTTCATTCATCAACACAGATGTTTATGGTGTGGTGAGTTGAACAGAAACAAGAGGGAGAACTGAATGTGTTGACTGAACTCTCCCTGGATTATGTTCATGTGTAGATGATTTTTCAAATTCTTATATAATGAACAAAGTGACTACTTTGCTCTTTCTTTCTAAGTATTGTATCCAATATACAGTTCAGTGGTATACTGACAACTGCAGGAGATTAATTCAATGATCATAAATAATAAACTAATTTATAATGCATTAAATTGCAAATATAATTTTGTTATTGTTTATTTGTGTGCTATAGGTTGTTATTAGGACTTTTTTCTGGGGGATGGTCTAGCGTGCTTATATACGAGTAAGGATATGCACAATCTTTTGTGTGACATTGTAGACATGCTGTGCATTGATAGTTGGTGCAACTTTGTTTTTGATGTAAGTATATGAATAAGTATCATCTGAATAAATACTATACACATAATCTGACCCTCCACCCAGCTCCCAGGAACTTGTGAGTAGTTTTAGTGTATGGAGAGAAATATGTGGATTTTTAGTGAAGAACGGTCATGAATGGATCAGAATGCATGTGTTTTATTCGGTATATCTAATATAGTTACATCCTGCTAACTAGGTCAAAATGGAGTTTTGCCAGTTTTTCTTTGTTACAATGGGCCATTAACTTAAATTGTATTTAATTATTCCAGTCTGCTGAAAGACAAAGAACACAGGTTGGGTTTCAGATTTGTCAGAACCAGAAAACAAAGTATCTACACAGTGTTTAATTCCCTGACTGCTCAATCACTTTGCTAATAATCAGATACACTGAATTTCATTTCTGGTATCCAATCATCCATTGAGAGGAAATTGCTGAAGTACTGTGAGGAAAACTGTTCTGATGAGACTTCCAGTTTAGTTTGTAGACTTAAATATACAGGTGAGCTTTCAACAAATACCCTAATTGGGTCTGTCAAGGAACCTGAACTCTGAATCATCTGTTGTTCATCCTTCAGGACCATCACTAGTTGAAAGGACCAGGTGGGATTTGTTTTGTTTTGTTTTGTTTTGGTGTTTTTTTTTCCAGGAGTGCTCAAAAAAAAACCAAAAAAACAAAAAAACAAATTCAGATCCCTAAGGATAACTAATGCATTCATAACTGTGGGTTCAGATACATATATATCAAAATGTTGACCTCTGTGATCAAGCAAAATAATTAGCAGAAATTGTCCAACCCCACTCTCTCCCCTCCTCCCGCACACTTCAGACCAAGTGGGATTTTCCTCCAGGAAAGTTTGTGTGATAAATACATTTGTTAATCTTTAGATGAGCCACAGGACTCCTTTGTTTTTCAGAAATACAGTTACCACTAAACTGAAAGTGCTCATGCCAGAGATTCTTTCCTTATTCATTTAATTAAAGAAACCACTTCTTTTCTGCTGTTTGACGTGATCCGCATTTTTCTTCCCTTTTTGACCCTGTTGATAAGAAGGACATTCCACGGACCTTCTCCACAGCAGGGAAAAAAGCTCAAAAATCAATGATAGCAACTAAGTTCAATATAAGCAATTCTGCAGGCTCAAAATTTAGATAAGGAGCAGGAGTTTTTAATGTTCATACTCCAAGCCTTTGAACATTTTTCAAATCTGCCCATAATTCCTGCACATACCAAAAATGATGGCATTAGCCATAGTGAATGAAGTACTCTATATCAACATAGAGGGAATATGGTAGAAGACACATATTGTGCAGTAATTTAGAAATTGAAATTAACATTCTGATGTATGAACGCTTTTAATAAAATGTTGTGGTTCAAAACTTCAGCTGGTATAATTTATTATAACTCAGTTAACTTCAATGGGCCAGACAAGACTGAACTTTTGGTTGATTGGATTTCCTAGGGAAAACTTGGGAGGAGAGGCATCCCAATTACCCACACGAGACCCACCCTTTTGAAGCATCATTCTGAGGAAAAGCCATTGTATTCTGATCACAATTACACAATAACAAAATCAGAGTCTGAAACTGTTTTTAAAAGTGACTCTTGGATTCATGGGGATGTTTGTAGTGAATTAATGGGTGATATGAATTTGTGACTATAGAAAAAAAAAGATGTGGTAGTGTTTGAAGTATTTGATCAGAGTCTGATCACCTCCCAGAGCCCCATGTTGAAGTGAGGGGTAATCTAAGGAAAGCTTGTCAGCATACGTGTAGGTTCTTTTATTATTTTAATATTTTGTCTGTAATGCTTTTATTTTAAGAATAAATGTGCTTGCCTAGGAAATCTGTTTGGCAACATAATTGTAGCATTTACATTGTTCATAGCCTTTGAAGAGTAAGTGAAGTTCAGGCTCAGGCCTCATTAGGTGGTTTGGCTTGCTGGGGAACTCAAAGTATAGGCAGGTAGTTGTGAAACCTGTGACACTGGGCCAGGAAGGTTTGAAATAACCCCAGATCAACATTTAAGGACATGTTCAACAATATTAAAATTGTAAATCAGAACCATTCAATATAAATAGCAAAGACTTTGAGGTTAAATCTTGCATTGTTAAGAGTCTGGAAATATATATCATGTTTGTAATCTCCAATAATCTTCCGAACGATTATTGAAATATCCAGATAGATCCTGTATGTCACCATATTCCATTAGTCAAAAACCAAAGGAAGATATTAAAATTTAGATGGAACTTTAATATAATAATGGTATTTTTTCTTATTCTTTGAAGTTTAATTAATATCTGTGAATTGCTGTAAATTGCTGATAGCCTTATGCTAATGTATCTAGTTACCAGTGTGCAGAGAAAATAGATACCTCAAAGAAAAAAAAAAATCTGTTATGCACCCGAGAATTATCTGTTGTGATTATCTGCTGTCAAGAAGATTTCAGTAAATCTACTGAATCTATAGAAGACTCTATGGCTATGTCTACATTGGGGGGGGGGTGCTCTTTGAAGTCGACTTAATAAGGCTGACTTTAAGTCGACCGTGTTAGATCGACTTCAGGGTATGTCTGCAATAGGACACAGTTTAGACAGATCCTGGGCCTGGGCCTTAGCCTGGGACCCGGACCCAGCCCTTCCCCCTGCCCCACCCTAGGTCTTGATGAGGCTCCTGGGCTGATTCAGCTCCTGGGATCCAATCTGGCCCCAGCCACTGCTGGCAAGCAAGTGGGAGCCAGATCCAGCACCCAGCCCCTTCCTGTAGGCAGTGGGAGATGAGAGCTGGCTCCTGCCACCTGCAGCAGGGGACTCAGAGCTCAATCCAGCCCCAAGCCACTGGCTGCTGCCAGCAGGTGCCTTGGTAGCCTAGTCAATTTCACAGGCTACTCCTGATCTCAGGAGTAGCCTGTGAAATTGACCGGGCTTGGTCACGGAGCTGTGTCACAATAAATAAATTCTCACAATAAATAAATATCTCACAAGAAATTCTAGATATAGCCCTGGAGCTGCTTACATCAATTTAAGCCAGCTTAAGCCCCCAGTGTAGACATACCCTATCGTCCTGATCCTGTTTGTCTCAAATCTGCCTAAGGTAACTAGGGAAAGCTGGTTAACAAGGTGGGAATTGCAGCAGCAGGCTGGAATTACCCTGCTAATTCTCATAGGTGAATTTGAACAAACTCTGCATGTGGACTATTTAGTCTTCATTTTCTGCTTTACTTCTCTGGACTGGATTTCTAACAAGGAAGCTCTAAACAAGGATTGATGACCCCCAAAGTGTTAGGTGATTTCCAGAAACTTTGCAAATTAGGAACTTCACAACTCAGTTATCCTTTCTACTTTGAACCTAACCTAGGAACTTTGTGTGTGTGTATGTGCATATATAATAATCTTTTAATCATTAAATTCTTTCCTTTTGCTTAATAAATAATTGTTTAGTCAATAAGCATTGGTTTAAGCATGTATTTGTGTAAGATTTGAACTGTTCATTGACGTGTTTGGTAATGTGTCTGATCCTTTAGTATTGATAGAACTTTTTTTTTTTACATATAATGCATAAAGATTTTCAGTAATATGCGTCATATTTAACTTGGTTGTCTGGGTGCTAGTCAAAGAGCTAGATATAGTTTTAAGGGACCTGTGTTTTTTTTTTCTGCATAATCAGTGAGATGATCAGAAGCTGTCTGTTGCCAGGTTGATATGTCTTATGGGAAGAAAAAGCACCATTGTTAGGGATTTGCCTGCACCATTCTTCACAGTTTTATCCTGTTTAAGGTATCTCAGCATGGTTCCCCAAGAGGCTAGCATTACACCTGCATTAAAAGGAAAGAAATTTGTGTATCTCTGCCTAAGAGAAGTAATGGCTAAGAACCTGAAAGTCTGAGAGTGGATGTGCTTTCTGGATAATAAAGGTAGAATATACATGTATCTGCTCTAAAGTATAACAGGAACAAACCTGAAAATGTTAAAATTCTCCATGAAAGAAAGTGCCTCCCCAATCTATTTTGACTTTTTATTTTGGATATCGTTATAATATAAAATAGAATTATATTACAGTATCATACTGTTTTACAATTTCCAAAATTCTAAATACAAGTAATCTCAAAACAAAAAAAGGGAAACACTTTGTTCCAATATTATCAAAACAGGACATTTTGTCATAATTGGAAGTCTTTTCTCATTTTCTTCCAAAAAGATATTCTGGCAAAATTAATGTGATTTCACAAGGCATTTGGATTTCAGCAGACCTGTATATTCCAATGGACTAACCTACAGTGAAATATGCAGCTCTAGCATCCACTCAAGGCAAATTAATCTTAGCTTTATTTTTTTTTTCAGGGGGATCATAATGAGTGATGTATTTTATCCTGAGCATATGGCAGTTCTACAGAGCACACAAAGAGTGCGAATCACATTTGGCTCCTCACACCTGCTTGCTCATGATAGTAATCTGGGAGTGAATCCATTTTGAACTTACACATTTATTCTGAAGGTCTTGGGTATTATTTTGACCCTTTATGATAGAAGCAGATGATGGCACAATCAGATGCTAAATGCTAGAAGGAAGAAACATTGTTTATGCTAGCTGCCAGTTACACAGCTTTGGCAAAAAAAAAAAATACTCATCAATAAAAACTGAAGAATAGGAAATTGTCTGCCTTGTTCATTACCATTGCTACTGTCAAGAATGATAGGTGCAAGCTTCAGCTTCAATCATTTGTGCGGCAATTCTAACAAAATACATATTTAAGGCAACTGTAAGATAAGATATACAGACTGATGAACACAGTAAGAAATCATCCCTTGGTAAAGTGTCCTCTGCTTCTCTAGCATTGTATGTGATTAATATGGGTGGCGTGTTTCACTTTTTATAAGCTGAGAGAGATGTTAACAAGATGTATTGTCAATCTTTATGGCAAACTTACCGCATCTATTTAACTGCAGTATATGGTTTCTGACTGAAGAAGATTTTTTATGTTTTTGTTATTATTCAAGTTACAGTTACCAGAGTATATTAATTATTATAACCTGAATAGAATGTTGATAGATAATTCCATCAATTGGTTAATATAGAGTGCCAATTTTTTCATAAGTGTATCATCCACAAAGAAAAATTTCATATGTCTGTTTTGTTTTTATTTGTTTTTTTTTTCCATTTTCATCTTATTATGGCAGTAATTACTTCAAGAAAAGGGAATTCCAGGGGATTAATGAACTGCTAGAAAGAGTTCATGGCCTGAAGCGTAGAACCTCAGGCCACAAACTCTTTCCAACCAATCATCAATAGCAGGGAAATGTTTTGTGCCCCAAAATCATTACTGCTTAACTTTACTAATGTATTCAGGCTTTAAATGACCCTTTACACAAGGGCTATGATGAAACAATTTTCATTAAAAGAAATAAATGTATAGGATCTGACAAGTATCACATGAAACTAACTTTTCTAAAAATTTACTTCCTTGGAACATATTCCTGTGTGGATTTTTTTTTATTCATATATTCATCTATTAATTCTTTTCTCTGACCTAGTTTTCTATTGTATATGTCCTGCGAAATCAGACTCTACATCTATCTCAGGCCCCTGACCAAAAGTTTTGACCTTTGACTAAAAACTTTCCAGGGATTATATTCTAATGTTATTTAAAACCAGAAAGAAACTCAAGACATTTTAGCATTAGATAGATAGATAGATAGATAGATTTCCTTTTAAAATATTAAAATCAGGACCTCATTGGGGGAAAATTAATTAACTACATTTAGTATCTACTGGTCTGCAACAATCTAATTGTAATTACACTGCTGAGGAATGCACAATAGATCAAATATTTGGCTTTAAGAATACTTGGTTTCTAGTATCAGACAGAAAGTAAGCATAGCATCTCACAAAAACAAAAACAAAAAAAAAGAATTTTCTCCCCCATTGGACCATGATCATCAAGAATATGGTACCTTTCCAGACATGGTGCAAAAGACATCTCTTTGATAGACAGGGCCTACTTCCTAGATATTTAAGGGATGGAAAGAAGTTTCATAAGTAGCTGGCTGAGCTTCTATGACAACAATCATTTCAAAGCTGCTCAGATCTAAAGTGACTTGTTAATGTGCGTTAAGGCATCCGTAGCCTTGGAATATTTTAAAACTCTAAATAAATCATTGTGTAAGATAAAACCACATGCTTTATTCTTTTTAAAGCTGAATTTCTCAGTCAATCAGACGACAGGTTTTTTCTATATAAGGTCATCCCACTGTCTCTGCTTGAGTTTCAAAGAGCTGATACACTGAAGTAAAGAGAAAGGGGAAGATTTTTTTAAAATGTTTGTGTGGCCAGGCTCTTTGTGCTTGGATAGCTCCCCTTCCCCTACAGAAAGAAACAACAGTACAATTGGCCCCACCCTCCTTTTGATTTATGCAGATGAGATTTCACAGTTTATGCACATGATTCAAAGCATTGACTCAATGTTTATGCTTTGATTCAATACATCCCCTTACTACCTGGACAGATCCAGTTCCATGATAATGCTTTTTAGGTTGCAATAGCATTTTACAACACATTGTCATCCCAACTCCCTAATAAGAAGTCAGTTTGCAGCCTCTTTCCTGCATCATTGCATCCTTATTAGTGGTGCTGCAGAGGAGTTCTTGGCTCTAGCCCATAGAATAGTATTGATTAGTGATCATACAGTTGCAGGAGAAAAAGTTGAATCAAGGGGAGGCATAGGGTTAGGGTAGTTGTTTTGTACATACTTTTCTGTTAGGGACCAACATAATAATAATTAAATAATGGTGGCAATTTATTCCACACTTCCACCAATATCAAAGCATTGCATGAAAAATGAAACATGTAACAATGAGAATATCGATATTACAGCCAGAGTCAAACTTTAATGAACGCCTCCATTGTTGCACTATTTATTTTTTTGTTCCAGGTAATCTAAATGTCTGATGATAACCAGTTTTTTTTCCCTCCCCCTGATGGTACACAGAGGCATGGAGTACTAGAACGTTTTTTTGCTGCCTCCACTGCCAAGCTCAGGGGCTAGGGTCAACAAGGAAGAGGAGAGTACTGGCACTTTTTTCCTTAAACAAAACCAAACCAAAACAAAAAACCCTGCTAGTTACAATCTATTTGATTCAGTTGCCTAGTGCAGTCAGACCAGTCAAAATGAAAGATTGTGCCTCTGTGAGCCCAGAATATAAATAATATATGGGTTTTAAGTACTTCATTATTTTCTTGACCTTTCTTTGTTGACTTCAATTAAGCTCTTGCTGAACTTGCAGACTTGATGAAATATAAATATATGCATATGTATATATACAAAGCTTTGCTCACAGATCTCCCCAAGTTCTTGTTCTTCTAATCAACATTTGACAGATTTTAAAGTATTTAACCAATAATGGCTTCAAAGTTTGGTTTAACAAGAGACTACAAAAATGGAACTGTGGTATTCCATTATTATTGTCTCTCTCATATAACATTTTCTGAGTTCACTAGTAAAAAGATGTTTAAATTGTTTTTCTAATTGCCATAATTGCAAGTTCATCCTGGGAGATGATAGTCCATCTGGGTTCATTTCTTCTTGCACATCACCAGGAGTAATAAAGATCCCAGAGGCCACGTTCTGCCATCTGGAGCCTTCAGATCATACCCTCAGTGACACTTGTGATACCATTTAAAAGACAGTATGTTAGAATATAGCTCTATAATTGCAGCTTCAGCATTCAGTTGAGGAGCCATGAGAAAAGAATTAACTCCTGTGCGTTCTACCAGATATGCTGAATCTGGCATTCTAGTAAAAATTAAAAAATGAAAACATATTGATGTCCAAAATAAACAAGTATGTATGGGTGCAAATATACAGAAGGGACAGCAGGGAGATAATGCCAGACCTACACTGACTGACAGTGAGAGATTGTAGGCCTTAGATCTGGGTTTCCGTAGACATAAGCAGGATTTTTTTTCCTTTTTGTTTATACCCAGAAGTGGGTTATTGGTATAGCTTCAGTTAAGGGGGATTTTTTGTTTTGTTTTGTTTTTAAAAGCACTGACTTATTTAGTAGCATCTGAGACAGGCTCTCCAGCCTGTTTGGTTATCCAAAGAATGCAAATGCCTTCCCTTGTGTAATTACTGATGCTGTCTGAAGTATGAATGTTCAGTAACGTACCAGCCAGACTTACATCTGGTTTCTAGAGTGAGCACTGCAATAGAAATGTTTTCATTTGATTCCAGGTAAGAGTATCACAGGCTTTTGTTGAGCAGTTAAATTGGATATACATTTAACATAGGTATAAGATGCCTGCCAAGGGCTGTCAGAAAATGAGCAATCACTGTTGCAAAATGACATGATAACATAATAAACATGGACAAAACAGCAAATGAAAATGAGCCCAGTATCCCTGAGTTCTTCAGCTTGTGTTACATGTTCTTAGGTATATGTATTTTCAGGAACTATATACCTTGTACCAAAGCCCTATTTTGCTACCAAAGCCTCTGGTTACTGGTGGTGGTGGAGGCAGCAGCACAGCAGCTGTGCTTTAAGTGAGTACATCCTGCTATCACAGAATGAAAGCAAAGCCTGTGTGCTGTAAATGAAAGGTACACAGTCATTTGACTCTTTGCTTGCATTTTTCGCTGTTTGTCTGAAGACATTCCTTGCTTTGATCAATAAGTTATCCTAAATAAAAAACACACAGCAGGATAGTGTTTCACTTGGGAGGGAATAATATGCCTCAATATCTTAACAGCCTTGGAGCCAATATTCTCTACAACGTGTGATGGCTGCCGATCCAAGGCAATAATTTCTCCTTCTTGCTGGTGCATTGCAAGTGTGGCTGAATGATTTGTGAGATGTTTAGTCTTCTAAAAAATCTCCTGCATAGTAGACTGTTTCTGACTTTTTTTGTTTTTGTTTTCCCTGACTAACAGTAAGCCCTTTGAAATTCTGGCTGTGAGGCAGAGGTACTTTTTTCTTTTCCATTTTATTTATCAGGAATTTGCCTCAGATAAGCTAGTTTACAGAAAATTTAAATAAACCTGAGAAGGTATTGGTTGTTAATAATTAATTTTCCTAGTGCTAGAGTTGATTGTCAACTTTCAAATGAAACACATTTTTTGTAATAAAAAATTGTTTTCAATAGCCATAGATACATAGATAATCATGGGAAAACAGTTTCTTGAATGGGCTTTGAATCAAGATAATCACCTAATGTTGATCCTAAGCAGCCAGGAAACTCTTATTCTGCAAGATGCAGAAAAGACATTCTTTGGACTTCTGCATCATGCTTTGTGACCAGCAGACATCACATCTAGGTGGTAGAACAAACTGGCTTCCTGATTTTTTGTGTGGCCATAATTGTCTTGTCATACATATTGCTTCTCAAATCCTGAACTGCATCACTACCAAAGCCATGACAGAATTTTTGGAAGCCAATTAGAATGACTAGATGGAAACTAAAAAAGTGAGATATGTCTTGGATAAAGTATGCCTCACTCTGAGCAAGAATGGCAAAATTTGATCCTTGGAGGAATTAGATCAGATCTTCAGCTGTGATAAATCATTGTAGCTCTAGTGACTTCTATGGGGCTCTACTGATTTACCTCAGCTAAGGATCTGGTCCAAAACTCTGTGTGTGTGTGCATGTGTGCAGACGTACTTCAGAAAAGATGTGAGATTATAGCAGGAATTTAAGGGAATTGAAGGTGATGGCCAATGGGATTCCAGCTGAAAAGGAATTTTAATTATTAGTGGCATCTCTTCAGGCTTGCTCTATGATTTTTTAAGCTAAGCTAAGATCACTGAATGAGATGTTTCCAGCCCTAATTTGCACTATATTAATTAGACTGGGAACATCTCTCCTATAACTTAAAATAAATGACAACAGGGCAGAACTTTAACTAAAAAAGAAAAACAAGCGACTTGAAAGGAAGAAATTATTCTTGTTATACATAGGTACAGCATTTTAGTTTACAATTGCATTGATAGTAAACATCAGTGCAATCACTACACAATGTAATCTATCATCCTGCCTGGGAAGACAGATTCATTTTCAAGAAATTTTCCAGTAAAACAGTGAAACATCCTGCATTTATCCAACCACACTAGCTATATACAAGAAAGTAGCCGAAATGATTGCTCTTGATATGTAGCCACACCACAGAGGGCATTGTGTGTCATCCCACAAGCCCTGAGATGATTCCCACCATAGAGGAAGTATAACATCTGGAAGCATTTACACTTCAATTTGTTTTTGTTTGTTAATTTGTTTTGTCATGGATGTTCCCAATTACATCTCAGAAAAATACATTTTCCCATGTATTTGTTATAAGTGTTTATCAAATGCATTCCAGACGTACATGGTGGTGGCATTTGTGTATGGTTTGTTAATCAAGAGATAATGCAACACAATTAGTGTTATGTTTTCCATATACAAAAAGCCAAATGTAGTTTCCCTCAAGATTATTTTAAAGAAATAAACAAAGAGAAAATAGCAAATATCAATAAGAGAGAAAGCAACTGAAAGTAACTTTAAGATCCTCTATCTTGGAAAATGCAGAAAAATGTGAAAATCTAATGGTTTGGACACTTTTCCCCCTTATTATTGTCAAATAGTGGTCCAAGTCCTCAGCTTCTATAAAATGCTTTAGTTCCACTGAAGGTAGCAGTACTGCATTTCTTTATCTCAATAGAGGATCTGCCTCAACATGTTTCAATAGAAATAAATACATATACAACTTAATCTTTGAAGAATTTGCACTTGTAAACCAACATCAATGCTTGAAGCCAAGAGCCTGTGGATGTAAAAAGATGAATTCTTCCTGAACTATCAGTTGAATTATTCAAGAGGTAGACGACCAAAATGAATACAGACTAATCAGCTTCATCACATTTTCCCAAATGGGAAAGAAGAAATTTGTATTTGTGATGGTCTACAGCAGAATAAAACACTCCTTTGGAATTCTCTGATATTAAAATATAATGTAAAGTTGTAATAAATTTCACACACCCCTCTTGGAACTATTTTGGTAACACATTTCTCTATAGTAGTTTAGTCACAATTGTTTGTTGTTTGGAGTTTAATTAAATGTCCAGATTAGCTCTCTCTGACCCCAAAAAACTGCAGCGCTTTACTAAGGAGAAATTATGTTCCCATAATCAAGTAATGTAATTAATTATCTATTGTTAAGTAAATAGGAAGTAAGAATGAGAACTGCTCATATTTGCAACAACTCTGATAGTACTGCAACTCTGATGGGTTTTTTTTTAATATTCTTTCATGGATAAAAAAAATGTATGTTTCCTGGTGCGATGTTATTTGGTAACCATTACAGAACAGACAGAAGATTGAAAACTTGTTCCATCCTATGTTGTGAACATCTGATGAACCCTTTGACTACTTTACCCTTTGTCAGTTGTAAAGTGAACACATGATCCATTGACATATGATTCTTCTCTGCAAGTCTCAGCAAAATAATCTTCCATTTTTCAGAAACAAAATAATATAAATATTTTCTAACTATATTTATTTTAGGGAGTTTACTAAAGACAGAGTAGTTGGCTTTATAAATGCTAACTTGGAAATAGTTTTTATGTCTACTTGACTTTCCAGAACACATTTTAGATTTCTGATGTCCTCAACAAAACAAACAGTTAAGTATTGAGGAGGTATTTGACTTGATGGTCCTAATTTGAAAACAAGCATGCAAGACTTTTATCACTACCTGATTCACAAGAAGAAGCTTTCTCTGTGTTTTGTTTGTTTCTTTCTTTGTTCTTTTAAGAATTGGAAGCTGTAGTGCAATTGTCTTGTGTCGGTGAGGTCTTGAAGCAAGCAAGCTGCTGAGAAAGAAGAGCACATACAGAGTATTTGACAAAGCAATTTAAGAAACAACCATTTCAGCAAAATGGTAGAAGAAAAGCTGACTGCATAAATTGAGGCTAATGAAGAGAAGTGGAAAGCACATACTGCTGCCAAACTTGAGTGCTAAAGAGAAGCTAGCAGAAGTTTAAAAGAAAAAAAAAAGATTTCCAAGACGCTACTGAAAAACAGAAGGAATTTAGAAACATTCTTTCCCCTGGTCTCTTAATAACCAAAAAATGTGCTAGCTGGTTTTTTTTTTTTTTTTTTACTCTCCCCTCAAAAATCTTCACACTGATGTAGAGCTTGGTAGCTAAAACCATTAACTGAAGGTAAAGGGAAGAAATGTGTTTCAATTTTTCCCAGGTATGATGTCTTTCTAAAATTGCCGCTTAATATGCTGTAAAAATCTGCATCAGAAACAAAGCTGTTTGAAACTCAACCAGTTTGTCTTCACACATAATATTGAAAGCTTTTCAAAGAGTTCAAAGAGTTGTAATGGATATTGTTGACTTTGCAAATGTTTTCTCTAAACTAGAAGAGACTTTTTATTCAGTTAAGAGGGAATAGGATTTTGAGTCTCAAAGTCCACATCTATATATTCCACTGTTATAAATACAGATTGAAAGAAGTGTCTCAGTTTTCCTTTTTTTTCCTTCCCATAAGTGTTTCTAGACCCTTTTCAATGCAAAATACTCTTAAAAATGCAAATGTACAGAAACTTATTCCTATGGTAAAAAGTAGATCAGTTATGAACCTTTTCTTAAAAAAAAAAAAAAAAAAAAAAGATCACACAAAGATAATTAAAATTTCCAAGACATTTCTATTTTGAAGAGTTTGAAATGGACCTCCCCCTTCACTCCGGTTGGGAGGAAAGCAGTCAATGGTTTATCTGAAATATTTTAATCAGTATTTTTATTCAGATGTTGTTGGACTGTTTTAAAATCAAAACTGGATTTGAAGTAAATATAAAAAAACAGTTTTTTTGATGATGATCCAGACCCTTGATTCTGGCCTCTCAAAGTATGAATTGTATGCAGTGTAATCATATCCACAATAGCACGATGTTTTTAAAGAGACAAGATGGGTGAGGTAATAACTTTTATTGTACCAACTTCCGTTCATGAGAGAGAGGGAATCTTTAGAGCCACAGAAATCTGGGGAATGATATGGTGATAGTGTTCAGTGCTTTCTGTCCTCCCTCTTTTCATAGAGAGTGAGATATCATTTCTCATATTGCTGAACCTCTCTGGATCATCAGATGTTATTGTCCTACTTACAAGATGCTGCAAGGATGAACATAAATGCCGTGCAATAGCTCCTGTCTTTCCTGTCAAAATGAACTCAAGAGAGAAGTTATAGGAAAATGCTTTTTCACCTCAAGGATTCTCATCTGTGGAGTTCAAAAAGGCAGAATCCCTTTCCCCATTATGTTCAGCTTCCAGATAACCCCAGCTAAGGTCCCCACTCTATATCCAGAACTCTATCTATATATTATCTCAAAAGTAAATAGCACCACTCTGTGTTCTCTGCTGTATCATTTACAAAACACTATTGTACTCTACATAATTCCCAGATCATTCTCTTCTGTAGTAATTAAAACAACATTCTTTGCTGTGCCACCAGATTAATGTAATTTGTTTTATTCACAGTTTAAGTCATCTGCCTCTCTGCAGCACTCCTTGTATTCTATCTAACAAGCAGTGTTTAGGGCAAACAAAGTACATTTCAAAATGCACAGAAATCCAATTTAGGTTACCTCAGGTGAATAATATACTACAGAAGAGCCATATGATTGACCTCCATAGAGAAAACTCATGGGAAGAGAGAAAGAATTCAGAAACTCAGTATTTCATCTCAAAGTCTTCCTTCAGGATACTTCACATAAAGGAGAGGGATCTGGGTGATAGCAGAGGGAACACAAAGGAGTGAGAACTGCAAATTCCTCAGAGCCTTAGGCTGTGTTCACACGGCACTTTTGTTTCGAAACAACCTCGTTGTTTCGAAACAAAAAAAAACATGTTCACACGACGTACAGTTGTTTCGAAACAAGGGGAAGCCCTTGTTTTGAAACAACTGTGTTGTTTCGAAACAAGTTAAACCCCATTTGGGGACGAAACAACCTTGTTTCGAAACGCTTGTTTCGAAACAACGCATGTGAACATGTTGTTTCGGAACAATAGGTTCCGAAACAACATTTAAAGGGCTGCCGCCTCAGCACCCTGGCCAGGGAAC
>ML681979.1:41091584-41145627 GCA_007922195.1 Podocnemis expansa | reverse complement strand
GGGGGCTGCGGGCACCCGCCAGGTGAGGCGTGGTGCCTGCAGCCCTTTGCAGGCACCCACGGGGTGCAGTGCGCCTCTGCACTGCACCCTGTGGGTGCCTGCAGCCCCCAGAGGAAGCGAAATAGCAGGTCCACACTGTGGACCTGCTATTTCGCTCCCTTATTTCGAGGACACAGTTTTGTTATTTCGAAACAAGTTATTTCGAAATAACAGGTTTTTTCGAAATAAGTTATTTCGAAATAGCTTCTTTCGAAATAACAAAACTGTGTGTAGACATAGCCATGGTTATATGTCCAAGATGAACAGGCCAAATATTTTTCATTATTAGAAATTTGCTGTCTGTCCACAGAATCTTTTATTCCTTGTCTAAGTCTTTTCTTTTTTTTCTTCTCATGACACATACTTGCTTTTGTTTTTGACTTTTGAGGACTGCTTTAAAAAATATCTGTTAAAATCACTAGGCTCTGGGACAAATTCCCCTACATAGATCAAGTTGTATATAGAACTGAGAATACGTAAACAAGACATCAAAGTTATGAAGTCTTCAGAACAGCCTGTGAGTGTATGCATATAAGTTTATTGACAAAAAATGTTTTAAGGCAGTGTACCAAACTAATGCATTATGAATAAACTAAAAACAGGGGAAAACGGAGTCCTCAATGTTTCTATACACTTTTGACAAAGCACCAGAGAATATGTTAGGTAATAATTCTAGAACCTAAAGGTATGAATTTTCATTTGAAGAAAAGTTTACCAAGTACTAAGAAATAATAAGTGATTTTATACAGGGTGGCTATAAGCTCTGTTGTTAGATGTGAGAAATCTTGGAATCTATGAAGAGTCTTAGGATATCACTTTTATTTTGGTTACTGCAGTGGGGACCTGTTTACACGCAAGTGTCGGGGGACAAGCCCCCGGCGATCACACGTAAACTGGCCTGCGTGTAAATGGGACCGGAAGGCCTTCCCCGGGGCACCGGCCCAGGCCCCACTCCCTGGCCATGGGCCATGCCCCCAGCTCCACGTCTGTGCTGGGGTCCGAGCCAGCCTTAAGCGCCTGCTGTCGCCAGCCTGGCGCCGGATCCTCAGCCAGGGACAGGGCAGGGAGCGGCAGCAGTGGCCACTTCCAGCCCCATTTTAGGTCTGGCCGCCTGCAGCCACGGCTGCCGCTCCCTGTCATTTCCCCGGCTGGGGATCCAGGGCCAGGTTGGTGGCAGCAGGCTCCTGAGGCTGGTTTGGGCCCCAGCACAAAAGCGGGGCCAGGGAGCGGGGCCTGGGCCAGTGCCTGGGGTCCGCCTCCTGGGCAGCGATGCTCCTGGTCCCGTTTACACAAAGTGCATTAACGGGACCCACACATTACTTTGGGGCCTTTAGGGGACATCCCATTACCACACGTTAACCAGTTCCATGCAGAAACCAATCGCGTGGTAATGGGTCCCCACTGTATAAGGTTATACACACAAAACATTGCACAGGATAAGATATGTGTCATTTCCTAAGCATATAGGCAATATTGTGTCATATTATAGTCACAGAGCACCCATAAAGAAGGAAAACATGTTCCCTACCTTTTAAATGAGAGTAATAAGAAGAGAAACAAGCACCAAAAATAAATGTAAATGGATTGTATTTAGAAGAAGAAAAAGGGAATTATGCAAATACAGTTTTCAGTGAGTGCAGATAGAAAGTTCTGTCTCTATTCACACCATCTATTTGGATTTAATTTTAAATATCTTGGTTGAAAAATTATATTTTAATCATACTTAGCTATATATTTTAATGTCGTTACCAAACATACATTATATAAGCACAAGCATGGTTTCATTTTTTCTATATGTATTTACCTTTATCTTTTTTAAATGTACTCATGCATAGGGATTCATGAAAAGCTATCAAACAGTGGTGATACAGATTTTCATTCATAGAGTTTACTCTCACTCTTAACGTGTACCACTTCCAGTTACCAAATAGAATCAAAACTGAACAAGAATGTGTTGCAGTAAAGGAGTCTGGATTATATTCCCTGGCTACTGAATGCCAAGTACCTTGGATGTGTCATGACCTAGGTGGTCACAGATTATTCCGCTCTTTTTCTAAATGAAATACACAAGATACAATGACCTCAGAACACAAATGCATAAAGAACGTATAGTAGCAAAGGACAGCTTCTCCACCAGCTTACCTGTCACCAGCAAGAACAAACCCTTGAAATGAGGCAACTGTTTCCATGTTCTTATATGTTTAAGTGCTTTGCCAGGGTCCTCAGCCTTGTCTTCTGTGAGTTGATGCTCAACAATTGGTGTCAATGTTAACAGTTTGTGTCAGTGTTGCCAACAGTGATTCATGTTCAGCCTTGCAAATCCCTTGAAGGTCAATAAATTTTTCATTCATTGGGTTTTGGATCAGAGCCACTGATTGTTCGATAGTAATAATTTTCACTCCCTATCAGTCTGTGCTGAATTAAAATGAGCCTATTACAGTAGCATTCAAATAATCTGGGGTAGATCCACCCTCACCCCCAGTATATTTACGTTGGGTAAGAAAGCTGGAGCAGTGCAGGGGTGGCCAAATTTCTGGAACTCAAGAGCTACACAACTTGATTATTGAACCTTCAAGACCCACACTGAGACATATAGCCATATACTTTTACCTACTAAATTGATTTGCTGATGCTCTTCTGCAAGCCACGCTTTTTCATTCAAGAGCCCCATGTGGCAGCTGAGCCACAGTTTGGCCACGCCTGGTGTATAGGGACTCTAAAAGCCCTGGATCTAGCCCATAGACTAATTACATCCATTGGCTATTCTCTGAAAATCCTCTTGAAAACCCTGGTGAAAATTCCTACCAGGGGGTTATATTAAGAGGAAGAACTGACAGCTCATTGCACTAAGGAAATTCTGGGCAGTACCATGGCCCACATGGTAACCCAAAGAGGCTGCTGTAACTTAAACAGTACCCAGCTCTGTCTTAGGTCTAGTTCAGTCCTGGGAGCAGCTCAGAGTCAGGAGGAGTCTTCTCCTTCCCCCTAAATATCCCATTTTCTGAGTTTTACATTGTATCTCTTGGAGGCACAAAACAGAATCTCACTTTCCATAGACTATTACCAATCTCATTACCCAGACAGTCCCATCAAATTAAACATTAAATTGACTGAACAACATTAGCATACAATGACGATGTTCAGGGTATATTTAAACTAATGTGTGCTGACTTATTTTAGAATTAAATTGTTCCCTGGCATGAGAATGTCATCCAGAAGGGTTTAATATACAGAACAGGACTAGACATTTCCTCTCATGCAATCATTTTATTTCATTGAAAAGAGGGAGCAATACCAGAAATGACAAAAAAGTGGTGCCCAGCAAATGGACAGATGGACATCAAGCTGACATAAAGCCTGGAATATGCAGGCAGCATTCATGCAGCCCCAAAGGATTTGAATGGCACATTTTTTCTGACATTGAGGAGGTAGAAGTGAGATCAGTGACCTATTTTTAATGTTCATTGTATTTATTCCTTTGGCTTTGTTGTGTTCTTGTTATAGTTTGAAGCAGATCACACACCTTAATAGAATTGTAAAGGCAGAGGGCAGGTATTATTTTGCACAGAATGAACATATATTAATGACACTGTGTGATTGAAGCTAACTGTGGGTGCCAATGTGGGTGGCAGAAAAGAGTAGGATAATATTAATGAAAAGTCTAGATTAGTTATGATACTGAACTTATTTAAAATAAGGTGTTAATAAAAATAGAGGAATTCTGGATAGCTAATAAGTAAAGAAGATTTACAAAATGTAAGTAAGAAAATACATGGAAAAGTAGAATATAGGGTAGGTATGTACAAACCAGTTCCCAGGGCTGCCTGTAGACAAATCCCTGAGAAATTGCTCACTGACAGAGATTCCAACATGCTAGGGGTTATGGGGAGAGTCAAGGCCCAATGGCAGGTTTGGCAGCTTTCTCTAGCCACAAGGGTCATGTCTCTACTTGCAAAAGTTAGTTCAGACTTCCTAGTCCAAATTAATAAATTAAAGGTTGGTTCAAACTGACCTCAAGCCTATTAGTTCAAACAAACAATGTGGGCTAGTTTGAACTAACTGTTAGTTTGAACTAGTCCATGTTGTTAGTTTAAACTAACTGCCTTAGTTCAAATTTAGTGAATTTGAATTAAGGGTTACTTTGAGTTTTGGTCGGATTTAGTACAAACTAACTTTCAAACTAACCGTTGGTCCGTAGTAAGTGCCAGTACTTACTAGTTTGAACTAAGCATTCCCTAGTTCAAACCAGGGGCATCGCTGGTGCTGGGCACTCTGAGGCACATGCCCCGAACCCCAGTGCCAGTGCCCCGGATCTCCGGCCCAATCGGGCTGGAGATCTGGGGCCCAGCTGCTGGCAGCTGCGGCAGCCCTGTTCCTGGCTGGGAATCCGGGGTCTGGCCGCCTGTGGCAGCGGCGGCCCCATCCCCCACTGGGGATGCAGGGTCTGGCTACCTGCGGTGGCATGGTGGCCCTGTCCCCAGCTGGGGATGCAGGGCCTGTCCTCCTGTGCCTGCTTCTGGCCCCGTCCCCAGCTGGTAATGCGCGGCCTAGCCACCCGCGGTGGTGCCTGGCGCTGGCACTGGCCAGGGGGCAGGGCCTGCGGGTTGGGGGCAGGGCCTGTGGGCCGGGGGCAGGGCCTGGCCCCCTGCCCCGGGTCCCTCCCCCAGCCAGCGACGCCCCTGGTTCAAACTGAGGATTTTCTTAGTTTGAACTAAGAAAAGTCCAGTGCAGCATAAAATAAATTAGTCCAGATTAAGCCTTCTTAATCTGGATTAATTTACCCATGTAGTCATAGCCAAGGAGACCCAGACTCAATGGAGCCCTATTTCACCAAGAATAGCTTGTATGATGAAACACTGTATGATGTCTACTACTTTACTTCCACATTTTATAATGTTAGTGAAAAATATTTACGAAAAATTTCAAAAACCTTTTAATGAAAATGTTCCTGCATGTTTCCTATTGCATTTTTGGTACTGCTCTGCAGTTCAGTTACATGTACTGGAGTCATCTGTCACCACAGGACGGAATATTTCAACAGTACTAAAGGGGTTTGTTCAAATGTTCAGAAATTAGAGACCAGTGCTCCTCTCAGTTCCTCAAGGTGCTTTTCTCATTGACATCCATTTTAAACACAGCTGAATCCTGACCAATATTTTTTTCAGTTCCTAGTATATAACTGTGAATTTTGTAGAAAGTGCTTTCAGGTGGAGCCTTGTTTTTTGTCTTTTGTTTTTTTAGCAAACATGCTTGAAGGCGCTTCTTCATCTGTAGCTCCCGCCATATGTATTTGAAATTCTTTGCATATTACAGCCCAGTGAACAAAATGCTATCTTGATCAAAATTTATTCAATTAGGCTATAAATATCACTTTGCTTAGTTTGTTGTTGTGTATAAAACCGGCAAACCAGATTTTGATTCAAGTTCCACTGAGGTCAATCTAGAGCAACTTGAGGGATGCCAGTGTCATTATACAGGTGCAAAACTGGTTGTAAGTAAATTCAAACACAGCATTACCCTATAATACTAAAACATTCTTCTTTGCCTATCTAACTGGCTGATTCCAGTGATCACACCCCAATTATCAGTAGAATAATACCTCAAAACCTTGATACCTTGACCAATTGGTCCTTCGTCAGTTGAAACTGTGCTGATCACAACACGTACTCCACTCTTCTCTTGTTCTGGCCATCCTTTGGCACACTTGTCTGTATCTGCTTTTCAGATAATCATCCCACCTCTTTGGAGGCCAGTTGGGTGGTCACTTCATTTCTTGTGAATACCACTAAGATATAGCTATGGTCCATCGATTCTCGCTCAGTCAGGCTACATGTCCTGCTCACTGCATTTTGCTGAGCCTGCTTTCAACCACAACATCTTGCTCTCCTGACTGCTTGCTGATAATTTCACTGCGGATGCAATCATGGAGCGAAATACCCTAAATTATTCTTTCCATTGCCCTCTGCATGACAGACAGCTTTTGTTCCTCAGTCTTTGTCAGCAACCATGTTTCACTGTCATATAGCATCACTGCAAGCATGGTCAAGTTGAAAACACTTTCACAAGTTGTTTTGCTGATCTTTCCTTGGAGGGTGCTCCTAATACCACTGAATGCGCATCATTCAGCTTTTCTACTTCGCAACAGTTCACCTTTCAGATCATGACACATGTTGACTTTCTGGCCCAAATAAACATATTTCTCGACTTCTCTGATCTACTCTCCTATGAGAGTTATTTGGGTTCTTAGTAGGAGATCTGATTGCATGTATTTCATTTTTGACCAGTTCATTTTCAGTTCAACTTGGCTACTTTTTGCATCCAGTTCTTAAAGCATTCTCTGAAGATGGGTGGTATTTTTGGCAATCAGTGCTATGTTGTCTATGAACCTGAGATGGTTTAGCAGCTGGCCATTGATGTTAACCCTGTCTTTCAAGTCCACTTGTTGAAAAACCACTTCAAGACAGGCTGTGAACAGTGTGGATGAAATGGTCTCTCCTTGTTTTGCACTCTTCATGATGGGAATTCAGAGGGGATATATCCACAGTGATAATAGTGATATATCCATGCTGCAGCCAGCGCTCCCTTCCTTTAGTAATTTAATATATTTTGTGCTGATGCCCTGTTTTATGAGAGCTTTAAGAATGGTGTTGGTCTCCATGATGTCAAACATTTTCTCATAGTTGACAAGGGCATACACAAAGGAAATTTATATTCCCTCGAGTGTTCCAGTAGTTAGTTTAGAGTGAAACTGTGGTCCATCATGCAGGAATTCCTTTGAAAACTGGCCTACTCTCTAGGCTGTTGTTCATCCAGACTTCATGACAGTCGATTCATTATTATTTTGGTGAACAGCTTGTAAACATGTGAAAGTAGGCAGATCAGATGATAGTTCTTTAGATCTTCTCGATTGTCCTTCTTTACAGCAAGATGGTATTAGACTCTTTCCAACTAGATAGTATCCTCTGAGTTTCCAGGTGGCAGCTGAAACTTTGAGCGAGAGCTTTCCAGAGTTCCTGACCTCCTGCTTTAAGCACTTCTGCTGTCAGACCATCCTTGCCTTGAGCCTTCTCCTCTTTCATTTGATTAACTGCATGATGAACTTCACTAATAAGAACCAAGGTTACGTGTTTGTCAATTCATTGAAGTGATGACATTGTGATGTCTATATGGGATGCAAACATCTCTGCGTAGAAATTCCTACAGATTGCTTCCATCTCTGGTTGGTTGGTTACTGATTCTCCATCCCCATTCCTCAAAGCTGATAGTAGTTATGACTTGTACAACACCAGATCCTGTTTACATTTTTTGAGACTCTTATAACCTTCAGCAGCTTTAAGGAGCTTTTTGGTTCCGAATTTTTCTAAGTCTGCCTTCAAGTTTGTTCATATGAGCTTGCACAGAAGGCAATACTCAAGCCTATCACTGCAATTTCTTTTCATATTCCTCCTCTTCCCTAGCAAAATTTTTGTCTCCTCTGAGATTCTTCCATTTGCTCATTTTGGTCTTTCATGCTCAGCTGATGCCATGCATTGTTTCAATCTTTTGGTGAAGTTCTCATAATCATCCTCACAGTCCTCCAGGATGCCCCAGTCTTCCCTTGAAATATTTTCCTTCAAAGTTGCCTCATTGAAATCTACTGGTCAGTGGCTTTTGTTCACCATACGCAGTGCCTTCTTTTCTACCTTCATAATGAAAGTGAGTTTCGCTCTCAGTAAACAATGGTCACTGTTGGTGTTAAATTATGGTACTACTGAAATGTCCTACATGATGCATCATTTGTCGACCAGAAAGTAATCTATTTCATTCTTTGTCCTCGCATTTGGTGCCATCCAGGTCCACCTCCTGGCCTTCTTACAGAACCAGGTGTTACCAATGACCATTCTCTTTGTTTCAGCAAATGTAGCCAGTCATTCTCTTTGTGCATTCTGGTCTCTGATACTGTACTTTCCTATGAACTTTTCACCTTCTTCTCTTCCAACTTTGGCATTAAAGTCTCCCATATTCTATCGTGTATGTGGACTTTTAAATGAGGGCTTCCTTTATCTCCTAATAGAATCCTTCCACATCATCATCTTCATTTGCACTTGTGAGACCATAGATCTGGATAATTTTGAGAGTACTGTTTGGGTTCAGTTGGAGACAAAGCATCCCACTATGCAATGACTTCAAATGGCAAGAGATCATGTTTAAAGACCATTCCTTATTGATGATGAGCCCAGCTTCCCCAATTGTCCTTGTACCTTCTCGTTTTCCCAGAATGACTGTGCTTCCATCTTTCCCACTTATCTCCATCTCCCTCTTTTGTTGTGTTTCACAAATACCCAGCACTTTGCAAGCCATTTTCACCTTCTCCTCTATCATGTGGTTTATGGCTTCCTCCCTCATCAGTATTCTACAGTTATAAATGCATACTGAGAGAGTTATCCATTTTCCTTTTGGTAGCCTAGCACCTGAGATCCCTTGCAGCCTCTCTTCAATCAAATGCCACGCCAACACTAGAGTGAGGATCAAGGGATGTACAAGGAACTGAGACCTGTTTTTCTGTATTGTTTTAGCCATTGTGTTCAGCCACCTGCTGGCAGGGCTGTCAGTGGCTCATTTACCCCTTCAACTTAGCTAGTTTACAGCCGTAGAGAGAGGGATTATGCACCCCTCCACAGAGGAAGCCACCCCTCCTTCCTTGGTTGACAGTCTGACCCCTTGATAGCATGGTTGAACCTACCAGAGAATACACTCCACTACCATCACTGTCAGACAGCCAGGGTCACCTCTGCACCACTCTGAGGTGTTGAACTATGATTTTGAAGCAGCAGTAGAATAATAATAATATTAATAATAATAATAATAATAATAATAATAATAATAATAAATAGGATTTATTTTATTGGGAGACCAATCCACTCTACCATGTTATGGTACCAAACTGACACCTTCAAAGTCACTACTGGTACCTGCATTCCATCTTAGCTCCTACTATATGTATTAATAAAAATAAATTACCTGAATTACTGAGGGGAGTGCCATGGTTTGAACACTTCAATGAAGGGAAATATGTCCACTCTTATCAGGATTAGGTCCTGATCTTTCAGTTCACATTGTGAAGTCATATCTTTGTGTTGCATAGAGCCCACATTGGTTTCAGCTCTGATTTGTGTGGAGCCCCACTGATTTTTGATGAAGTGCAAGGATGAACTTGCATGTGATTATTTGCATGGTCAGGGCTTTAGACAGTAATCATTGAAAGGTTTATGCACATGTTGAACTTTGCAGACTGGGTAGTCCTACTGAAGTTCATAGGGGTATTCAGCAAGTATGGGTAATGTAAATCACATGCCTAAATCTCTGCAGAACTGAAAAGACAATTTGTTTTCAACAGTTTTTGTCTGATTGCCATTCTTCATGCATAAGTGTTAATTATTTGCTATATGTCAGAGCTTCAAACACATCCAGACATAATCGATTTAAAGCAGCTGTCAATTCCAAAGCATGCAGCAAGCGAATAAAATGGTATTCCTGTGATTGTGACCAGATCATAGCATACTGAGAAACAGTGGCATATCAAGCGTCTCTGGTGTCTGGGGGCCAAGCCTGCCTTTCACCCCCCTACCTCACCCCCACCCACAGGGCAGGAGATGCCCTGGTGCCACCCCCCCCCAACTGCCTGGGGAAGGGTCTGTATTTGCAAAGCGGAGGGGAGAGCAGAGCCTTGGGGGTCCAAATGCAAGCTTGACTCCACTGGCCCCCTGCTCTTACCCAGAGTGTGGTGCTCTGCTCAGGCAGGTGAGCTTTGCAGGGCCAGCTTTGTTCAGCATTTTTGCAGGGGAGCCAGTGTTAATATAGATAGTTCCCACTGGAAAAAGTACTTGCCGTGCTTCCTCCCCCGCCCTTCTTTTAAGATGGAAAGTCACATTTAAGGATTCATGAAATGCTTTTCTCCTCTCTTCCCTGATAGGCAACAGTGGCCATTCCCATTGCATGGCACAAGTAGTAGTGGGGAAACTATAGGACACTAAAAACATTTTTTTCAATGTGTGTTCTCTCAGTGCCACAGAACTGTGACTGGAATAGACTGAACCCATAGATATTAACTCAGCAGGCCACCTGTAAACAGGGTAAGTTCTTCAAGAGTACCTCTACATGACATAGAATCCTAAGTGCCTTTTTTAAAAGTGACTTGGAGCCAGATTTTGGACTTTTAGGCCCTAACTATGCAGATAGGATCCTAAGGCAATTTCAAAAGTGCCTAAGCAGGTTCACTACATGATTCTCATTGATTTAAAATCAAAGTCAAGCCCCAATGGATCTAAGTCATTTTTGAAAATGAGACTTAGGTGGGTAAGTCACGTATATGCTTCTGATAAATTTCCCTGGCATTGATTTCAAGACTGGGAGCCTATTCTTCAGGAGAGGGATTTTTAGCAGTTTCTTGTATGTTCCCAGTCCCGAGTAAAGAGGAATCAATAAGGCTAAAGACATGACTCCTGGGAGATTAGTGATAGTATATGGATACTCCTCTTTATAAATAATGGTGTCAGTATTGCCCTGGAGCCCAGTTCTTTCATGGGAAGATGAATAACTTCCATGGGCTTACCTAAGTATTACATCCTGCTGTGAGGGATATTGAACACAAGGCCTCCCCCACCCCCAATGAATTAGTAATTTTGAATGCCTCAGTTTTGGTGCCAAACTTAAAGCACATTAAAGGAGACCATTATCAGAAAGTGATGAGTACCTGCCCTCTGAAAACCAGGCCTTTCTGTAGTTTCTCCTTTTGAAAATCAAAAAAATGACCTGCTTAAAATTCCTAGTCATTTTTGAAAATTTAAGTCCATCTCAGTAGTTTAAAAATAAAACCAAACCCCCCCCCCCCCACATACTCATTTTATGGATAGGTGATGGCTTGTGTGAAATAAGCTGGTAGCTGAACTTCAGTTTCTGTTTGGTAGGTGACTACATCAGATTGCATGCATGGCAGATGAACAATATTCTTATTCCTGGATGCACTGATTCTCTCACTGAGGGCTCCTGTTGGCGTTCCAGAGCTATGCCATTATTTGCTGGTAGACGCAAAGGTTTAGTTTAACCTTTAATATCTATATAATGGAAGCCCCCAGAGGCCCCAAACATGATCAGGTTCCCATTGTACAACATGCTATGCACGCACACAGGGAGACTTGCTCTCAAAGCAAAACTGCTTTGCAATATTACCTTGTGATGTGAGATGTCAATATTCCATAGTAACTCTTACAATATGAAAATAAGTGTGAGTTCTCTTCCCCAGTATATGTGAGGTCATGGAAAATAATGTCATGATCAGTGGCTTTTCTGAAACCAACTTATGTAAGGGGAAATTATTTAGTTCATTATCATAGTCACGGCTTGAACTAATGCAAGATGCTAAGGATATTGGAGTCTTCGATATTTGGCCATTGTTACAATGTCATGAACTGATTCACAGCATCAAACTCTTCTGATGTCTCATAGACTTCAGACAGATATTGTTACAAGATGACAGAATTTCAGTATAACTTTAAATGAGGAATATGCCACAATAAAACTAATATATGTAGTATTCATTCAATCCTGACAATTTTGGGTATTAAACACATAACTTTTAAATTGATACCAATCTCAAACTTCTGTGTTGTACATATAGGCTGTGTTCACACACAGGCATTATTTCGATACAAGTTGTGTTGAAACAAGTTGTATCGAAATAATGCCTTATTTTGAAATAACTTAATTCGAATTAACAGTTTGTTAATTCGAATTAAGGAAAAAGCTCAAAGCGAAATAGCAGTTTCAGGCAACAGTTATTTTGAAACAAGTCACTGTTGTTTCGAAACAACATGTTCAGACGGCATTGTTTCAAAACAATTGTTTCGAAACAACGTTATTTCATCCTCACATGGGGTTTAAGTTGTTTCGAAACAATACCGTTATTTTGAAACAACGGGTGCCGTTGTTTCAAAACAACCGTGCGTCGTGTGAACAGGGTATTTCTTATTTCGAAACAACCTCTGTTGTTTCGAAATAAGACTGCTGTGTGAACACAGCCATAGAATCACAGGGTTGGAAGGGACCTCATGAGGTCATCTAGTCCAACCCCCTGCTAAAAGCAGGACTACTCTTACTAAATCATTCCAGCAAGGGTTTTGTCTAACCAGGCCTTAAAAGTTTCCAAAGACGGAGACCCCACCACCTCCCTAGGTAACTCATTCCAATGCTTTGCCACCATCCTAGTAAGAACGCTTTTCCTAATATCCAACCTTGACCACCCCAGCTGCAGCTTGAAACCATTGCTTCTTGTTCTGTCCTCTTTTACTACTGAGAACAACCTAACTCCCTCCTCTTTGGAGCACCCCTTCAAGTAGTTGAAGGTTGTTATCAAATCCTCCCTCAGTTTTCTCTTCTGCAGACTAACTAAGCCTAGTTCCTTTAGTCTCTCCTCATAAGTCATGTGCCTCAACCCCTAATCATTTTTGTTGCCCTCCGCTGGACTCTTTCTAATTTGTCAACAACCTTTTTTGTAGTGGGGAGCCCAAAACCAGACACAGTATTCCAGATGTGGCTTCACCAGTGCCAAATAGAGGGGAATAATCACATCCCTCAGAGTTCTGGAAACATTTCTACTGATGCAGCCAAATATGCCATTGGCCTTTTTGGCAACAAGAGCAGATTTTAACTCATATCCAGCTTCCCATCCACCATTACTCTCAGATCCTTTTCTCCAGTGCCGCTACTTAGCTGATGGGTCCCCAGTCTTTAGCAGTACATGGGATTGTTCTGTCCTAAGTACAGGACTTTGCACTTGTCCTTGTTGAACCTCATGAGATTTCTTTTGGCTCAATGCTCCATTTTGTCTATGTCTCCCTGAATCCTATCCTTTCCCTCCAGAGCATTTACCATTACCATATAATACACATAATACCAGCAATGGAAATGTCACTCAGGGATTTCACCAGCTGTATCACTACACAACACAATACCAGCTTTGCTTCCTATTCAGTAGGACAACTATTGCCTGTGACACCACTAAACACTTCCTGAGTCACTGTTAAGATATGGAATGACTCCCACTGTACATATCAAGGTCAAAACTCCTTGGCACCTGGTACAAATGCAGTGATAGTACAGTTTGACATTTCCCAGTTTGCAAATGTTGCAGGAACAAACACCCGTAATCTATTTCAAGAAGCTATTAAATTAGGTAGACTCTGACACTATCCAAATAGCGACTTCTGATTTAGCATCATTGCTTCTGAAGTCATGTGAAACTGAAACTAGGGAATGCACTCTAGGATCTTTGAGCCTTAAGCAGATAATTTACATAGCAAAGACACTTCAAAGAAAGACTAAAATCTTTCATTTTATTGGTTTTTGTGATACTGAGCACCATCTGTACAATTTTGAATTGGTTTAAATCTTTGAAAGTTTTACCTGAATATGTGTGACCAATTTCTGCTTGACTCTCACTTTACCTCTTTGCTTTGACCTTAATTCCAGATTGAAGAATCAATCTATTCCCCATGGCAGTTTTCCTGAATTATACTGACAGCTACTGTCAAAAGTTCTTGAACAAACACAGCTGAATGTTGAGAAAAAAGAAACAACGGGGGCTTGTTTAAAGGGAACAGTTACTACAGAAAACCAAACATCTAGTGCATTAATAGTGACAGGCAATACTCAGGTGGTCTGATTGGTCTAGAAAACAGAGAAGTCATGTCTGGGAACAGTGAGGGAATGTCAAGAGTATCCCATTTTAACTGTATCAACTTTTGGGCTTCTGCTGAGCAAATGCTGGCAGATAAAATTTGTATAAATAGGGATCTCATGAAATTGCCTCAGTAAGCTAGGAATTTGAGTCATTTCATATGTGGATTTATCACAGAATGCCCATCTGGGCACCCTAGGTTATGATCTATATGATTTTTCTGTTCACTTGTGCACTGTGATAATATGTTTTTATGCTAACTTAGGGGTGCAGGAGACAGACTGAACTCTTTCCCAGCAGCATATAAACAACCAAAGCAGCAAGCAAGCATCTGGAGGAGGCAACAAAGATATGCTAATTGAGGTCCCTGGCTCAGACTAGACAAAGAGATCACCTCTGTCCAGAAAGGGAGGGACCACAGGACCTTTGAACCAAAGAGAGGAAGTTGAAGGGATGTGGGAGCTTTTTGCCTTAGAATCTCCATCTTGAAACAACTCCATGCAAGATCTGTTCCCTGCCTGGCCTCAGGCAGAAACTGGCTATGTGAACCTCTTATTTTCTTGTGGTTGCTCCTGACTCATTTATACTGTGATTCTGCCATCAGCCATATTCTCATTTAGAATCATAATCTGATCAATAAAATTGTTGGTGTATTATCTAAAGCTGTGTGGTCTTTAGAGGGTGTGAGTGAGGAAGACTGGGCATGATCTATTTCTTTGTTAAATGGACAGACTTGAGTGTATCGTGACTGGGAGTGGGTCCCAATCTTTGTAGACAGTAGCTCATGGTGTGGTAACTGGGGCCAGTGGTGCTCGCTTGGGAACCATCCCTCAAGTAGCCAGAGGGCACACACCTACTGCTTGGGACTGATTGCATGAGAGAGGCTGGAGTGAACTGACTCAGGAGTGATTGGTCACTTGGCAAAGCAGGGTGAATCAGGGCTCAGGAGTGGGAATGGGGGGTCACAGAGGCATGCTGGACCAGATCTGGGAAGCAGCCTGTCACAGGATGTTTTCTATTAGCTGGTATGTTCTCCAATCTGTTTTAGTTCCAGAACTTTTAACATGACTGTGAATGATAACAGATGAACCAGTGGCCATGGAAAGTTTATCCATGCTGAATAGTTCCTAGATTTCTCCAGGAGAAGGCCTCCGTGTGTCAACCTTCCAACCAAAAGTGATGGCAGTGTTACAGGAGAATGTGACATCATTCACTTTAGAATCTGCAATTACTTTCAAAGTGGCAATCATTTCTCTCTTTTATAGATGCAGACCATCATCAATCTTGAATGATTAGCTTGTTGTTGAGGTGAATGTTGATGGAAGAATACCCCTAACTATGGGAATTGGGACAGGGATTATTTTAGATTCCTCTGGAATTACAGAAGGGGAGTCTTGTAAAATAGCTCCATTTTCCTGTCACTATTGATATTTGTGGCCTGCTTTTAGACAAACAGTAACCTAAATACCCTGCATTGTGTGCATGGGCTTTTGTCAATATAGACAATAGCATCACCTGTTATGTTAAGGTAATTTGATTTCAGCCTTACCAGGGTTTGAACCTAAACAACTGCTCTGAATTGCTGTTACTGTATGACTTGATATTATGTTTTACACTCCCTTGCATTTATTTTCATTCTGTTCTGTAAGTTCCTCCATCTTCGAAGCATCTGATGAAGTGGGATTTTCTCCTGTGAAAACTCAGGTGAAAAAAAAATCTGTTAGTCTTTAAGTGCCACACGACTCCTTGTTTGTTTTGTTGTACTGTACTAACACAGCTGCCCCTTTGGAAATGGACAAACTCCTGGTAACTTCATCACTACTTCCACTTCTTGTGTGGTAAGACTGAAGCTGGCATGGATTTAGGTTCTCCTAGTAGTAGCAAGTAGAGACACAGTGTCTACAGGACTACTCAGAATGTGTCAGATTAAGCACTGCAGATTTCAAGGGCTATATTATTGAACCCGTCCTCACGTAGATGAGCATTTGCTCAAACACATAATGAAGCCAATGAATCTACGTAAGTAAGGAAGTGCTCTTCAAGGTGAATAAGGGCTCACAACCTTTCCCTCTGTGAATTGCCTCTGTGAAAACACCCTGCTGGGAAAACTATAGCCTTTTATTGTATTTAAAGTGAATTTACTGATATTGTATTACACCATCAGCTGTCCAGCTCCAGTTGCTACAGATTCAAGCTCCATACAGCAAAATCCCCTCTGGGTCTTTTCTTAAACTCGGGCTCTCAGAACACAAGAATTCCAAGGATAATATTCACAGGCACTCAGCATGGCTAAGCTAAAATCTTACATTGGGGGCCTTGTATTTTAGTCATGCTTTACTTATATAAGTAATATACACTCATCACTCCTGAATACTTACCAAGCATTTACTTTCATAATTCTACAAGTTAAATCTATTTAGCATACATTTATTGTATAAGAAGTAGCATATAAACAGACAGACATATAAACTGGCCATAACATCCCATAATACAATAATAAACGGATGATAAAATGAACTAATGGGCTACAGGACCCACTGAGGGTGTTTCAATAGAGTTAACATATACTGTATGTAGAAAGCTTTGAATGTGAGCTGTGACACATTTTAAGTGAGTGGGTGTTTTAGACACATGCATGCTATATAGTTAAATATTCCTCTCTCCTTTTCCCTCTTTTTATCCACTGATTCTTTTTCCCTGCTATTTACCAGTAATGTAATCGGAGGTCATAAGGGCAACTCACTTGCAAGGTAGTTATTGAAAAGTGTAGTAAATGATCAAAGCTCAGGGTCATTCTGAGCATTTGGCTGGCTTTGATCACCATCATTAGTTTTGACAAGCAGGGATCCTTCTGTCTTCCTAGAAAAGTGGGCTTGTAGTATATTTATGTTGGCCTCATATTAAGTACAAAAGTAGATATTGTGGTAAAGTCTCCAGCATCCTGGTGGAAAGTCAATGTACCTCAAAGCAATATAGTCTGATATTTTTTGCACACAATATCCTTGTCAAAATATCATCTCAGTTAATTAATTAAAATAACAATAATAATTATTATTAATAATAAAGAGCAAATGCATTAATAGATGAAAGAGTAGTAAACAGCAGTAGAATTAAAACTGAAAAAAATTCTAGCTTGCAGTTTCTTTTTAATTTTTAATAATTTCTTCATGTTGGTCTGATCTTTATATAAAAAGCAATTTTTTTTCTCATTTTTGTTTTAAACTCCATTGGATGAAAGCAGGAAATGCTACGGTAGCCTGTTATGGAATACTTTGCCAATTGGGTAAATGTATTTTTTCCCCATCGTCATCTGTTAGAGCAGGGGTCTCAGACACATGGCCTCAGGCCACATGTGGTCCCTAAAGCTATTTCCTGCATCCCGCAAGGACTCCGTTGTTATCAATACAGTTGGGACCCATTAATGTACAGGCGTCAGGGGACAAGCCCCCGCAACTGCACGTTAAATGGACCATGCGCAAATGGGATTGCGGTGAATGAATGAATAAATAAATAAATTAGAGCACAGCACTAATAAGGCTCACCCTACCTGTTTCCACACCCGGGCCAACTTCCCCTTTTAGCTAGCGCGCCAGACTCCTTAAGTTGCTGCTCACTTCACGCGTTTCTGTGCCTCGGCCAACTTCCGCCTTTAGTCACTGCGTTAGTGAGTCCTGCATGTTAAGTTGATGGCTTTGGGTGACATGACTGGAGCACGTGGTAACCAGATCCATGTGCAAATGGGTTGTGCATTGATGGGTCCCCACTGTATTTGCAATATTCTTGGTGTGGCCCTCAGGCTAATAGATTAATCCTCATAATGCCCTGTACTATTCCTCATGCGTCCCTCTTGGTGATTTGAATTCAAGACCTTTGTGTTAGAGGCTGACTTATTCCCAAAGTCATGGGGATTTACATTCCTTCAAAAAAAATTTGGGAATCCTTACTATTGAAATGCTGGATGTCCTTACTGTTGACTCCTGTTAAATTCTTGGCTTCTTTGTTATTTTGTGGTAATAGGTTCCACAGGTTATTTGTAGCTCTGTGAAAGAATACCACAGTTTTAAATTTGCTATATTTCAGTAGTATGTAGTATCATTTTGCTCTTCTGCTCTATGACAATGGGTGAGAAGAAATGCCTGGTAGTTGTGATATTTCTCTTGTTCATTACAGTTCATTTTCATTCACTGCACTTTCTGCATATACCTTACCCCATCTTAATTGTCTTTATGTTACGAAATAAACTGAATTTGTGTTCATGAAAATAATGAATAGCATAGAAATTAAGCAAAGCAGATAGTGACAAACAGAACAAAAAAATCCCCCCAAAACAAACAAAAAAATGAAAAAGTCCTATTGCACCAAGTTGCCTATGAAAAATGAAAATGACTCACTACAGTCTCACTTTTGTCTTTCAAGCACCTGTCATTCTGAATTTATGTCACACAAATTACTATTTTAAACACTGAGGTATATGGAACATTTGTAAAAGTGTACACTGATTTCACAGGTCATCAGTATAATTGTGCACACAGAGTGAGTAACAGCACAAGTAATTGGATACTTAGCAGCCTATCTATTGCGACACAGTTCTGTGCATAGAATTGTGCATTCATGTTGCATCTGCATTTTGTGCCAAATTGAGCCTCAACCTCTGAAATTTTTGCCCATAATCTTTTATAACCATCTTGGCATTCACCATGCTAATTCAGTAAATGACAACCAGCATTTAGCAGTGGCAATCTGGCCAATCTGCCAAACCAAAACAGGAAACATTTGGACTGTTTGAGGACAGTCTCAACAGGCTTAGGTTGAAATGTTAGCCTGATGTTTATTGATCATACTGTACATCCATGTTGTGTTAAACTGGAGATTCTTTGAGCTGACCAAGAGCTCTGTAATGATATCATGAGCCTCTGGAAAACTAAACCAAAATACCTTTTTTTAAAATCTGGAATCTGGCTGCGGTGCTTTCTTTTAATGTGAATCATCCATTTTCACCTTCCTCTATAGCACGGGGCACAGCTCACTTGCTAATACAATCTCTGTACTTTAAAGTTTTTAAATTGAGATCTGAGAACTTTAATAACTCAGTCATGGGTTAGAGCTTTATTACAGGAGTGGGTGAGTGAGGTTTGTGTCCCGCATTGTGCAGGTGGTCAGACTAAATGATCATCTTGGTCCCTTCTGACCTATGGGTCTATGTAACTCCCTCTACAGGCATATTCAACAGATATGAACTTTAATGATTCTAGTCTCACCTGTGAAGCTAAAGCCACCCTCCAAGGTTGATAAGCATAGAAAACTGAGTGAAAGGAAATTTTTTATGTAATACTATCTATTTGTTTATATATTAGACTAATGTGTTGTGACATAAGACATTAGATAGTAATAAATGTGAACCTGAATGATCAAGAACCAATTATTTTGACTTAGAAGGAGATGAGGAACATTAATAGATTGCCTTAGCTGCCAAAGGGTTAAGAATGCTTCTTTTAGAATACTTTAATTTCCATTGACAAGTGTCACACATATCCAGGATCTCTCCTCCAATCACATATGTGCTTCCCCATCTTGGTCATCCAGTGTTTGCAGGGCCATCCTTGTGGGGGTGGGGGGGACCACAGGCCACACGCTACCCCACTACCAATGAGACACTGTGGGGCCTGCACTGCTGTCTCTTACTGCCGCACTACCCGCTCCCCTCCGCTGTCTTCAGCGGCAAGCCAAAAGCAAGGGGCAGGGCAGGACTAACCTTGCTTAGTTCGAACTATTTTGGCAGTGTAGTCATAGCCAGTGTGTTTTCCCTCAAAATCTTGAGCTTTGTAAGGGACATATAGACCCTTGAATGCACGCTTTCTGGTATCTGCTTCTTTTATTAACCTATAATATAGATTGGCCACACTATTTTGAAAGGGAACATGAGCTAAAATATCTGGGCTTTGAGAAACAGCTACTACTGCTTTAAACCACTCTTCTGGGGCAGAGTGCTGTTTAAGAACTTGCGGTAGCATGAACCTAATGCTTCAGGCATAGGGATGTTTATGGTAGAATATTATTGATGACTTTTCTGCCTGATGATTTATAAGGTATGTTGATAGGCTACACTTGTTCTGTGTGTGAAACTCCTTTGGTCCACTCTGCTCATTTGGGAGAGACACTTTTGGTAGAACCAGATACATGCCATTTTCTATCCCAGTGAGCCTTCCGCATTTTTCATTTTGATTCATGTTGGCTTCAACCCTTTTGTCTGTTCTATGACCTACAAATCCTCTTTACGAATGACATGCGGGGCTAAATCTCAGGGCTTATGGCTCACTCGTGAGTCCCTGATTCATGTTGATGACCATTTACCCATGAAAGCAAGCTCCACTGACTTTGGGAAGGCTGGTTTTTGTGTGTAATTGCTCACCAAAGAGCTGATCATGGCCACTGAGGACAATGACAAAATATCTATTTATTCCAAAGGTGTATCTGAATAAAGGATTCATATTCATGAAAAGGGACTGAAAACAATTCCATACAATATAGCATTTTCACGCACTGTTAATGTGGTTTAAACATCACAGTGCATTTAAATACATTAGAGGCTATATATTTTGAGTATTGAGGAAATTAAGAACACAGTTACTGTCCCTGCTTTTAGATAGTCACCTGATATTGTGATAGCAACTTACACAAATACAGTTAGTTAAAAAGCATATTAGTCAAGAGGCAAATTCTTCGTTGGCTATCTCTTTTTCTTGCTATCTATTCTAAGAATTGAAGAACATTTCTTCAGTGTTTTCTTTCTTCATTTCACTGAAATGGTGGGATTCTTGAGTGATATGAGGTGAGAAAGATAGTTACAAACAATCCTCAGGGATGATCTTTGTAAAAATCTTTTGAGAAACATCTGTTGCACTCCCCAGCATATACCTCACTCTATAAATAGGAGTGCCTTTCCTCACAGTGCAAGCAGAATTTATCATCTTGCATATTCTTTTTTGACAGCTACCCTTATAAATAAATAATATGATAACAGGCTTCTCAGGTTGCACTGTGAAACACTGCCTATATTATTTCCACTGAGACATCCCACACGTCAACAATTTGATTACAGTCTTTCCTTGTCAGGAAATGGTGTTTATCATATTTCTTATTCCCATTATAATCTTTGTCCAAAAGTTGTGGAATCGTATTTTTAATGTGACATAGTAAAGTCTGTAATGATTATGATGATGGAGATTCCCATCAAAGTCAACAGATAAGCTACAATTTCAAAAGGGATAGCCGTGTTATTGTGGTGCCTGAGATGAGACTAAGAACCAAGCTTGAACTTGCTGCCCCACCTGCAAATACCACTGGTGAAGAAAATTTTAGATGAATGTACACTGCTTCCAGTTTTAATCCTTGACAAGTTACCCTTGAGAGCAGCAATCCATTCCAGTTCTCAAAATCTTTGGCTATGTCCCCACTAGCAAGAGTTAGTTTGAACTTGTTAGTTTGAACTAGTAAGTTTGAGCTTAGTTCAAACTAACCACAAACTTATTAATTCAAACTGACAATGTGGACTAGTTTGAACTAATGTTAGTTGAAACTAGTAAACTTCATTAGTTCAAGCTAACTGCCCTTAGTTTGAACTTTTTAAGTTTGAACTAAGGGTTAGTTCGAGTCACATCATGCTTAGTTGGAAATGCTTGAACTAAGTGCTTAGTTTGAGCTAAGTGCTGATACTTACTACTTCAAACTAAGGAATTTCTTAGTTTGAACTAAGGAAAGGCTAATGTAGACTGGGACCAATTTAGTTCAAATTAAGCCTATTTATTTGAACTAAATTGGCAGTGTAAACATAGCCTCTCATTCCAAGATGGAAGGTTTGCCCCAGTTAGATCTTGTCATGAGCTAAGAGCCCCTAGATGGTGAGTCAACATTGTGAGGGCTGATGTTGGCTTTGAGAGTGTCTCTATAATGTTTTCTTTGTCCGCCCCAAAAATGAGTGCAAAGCTGCAATTATCCATAAAAGATGGTTATCCCTATTCTACTATCAGACAGTTGGACCACATGATCACACCATCTCAGCTTGAAATGTGAAAGGTTCACTGTCTATAATGTTGCAACACTCAAAGACCTCTGTTTGGAATTAAATCTTGCCATTTAATTTCCCTTATCCACAATAGGATGGGGTTGTAATTCAGTTTTAGACTGTCAAATTCCCAGAACGAGAAGGTGAGTGATGATGGCAAATTCCTTGCTTGGGGTCTCGCATCCCCAGGGCTCATAATACTGAAATGAATTGCACTGTGGGTAGTAGGTGCAGGGTCTTGTGGGGAGTCATCCTCTGTTTACTCATCCCACCTCTTCTCTAAAGAAAAAAAAAGCAGGAAAACCTTTCCTTGTAGGCACATCAGAGACGCAGATTGCTGCATTCAGCAAGAGGAATTAAGTGAAAACTTTCCAGGGCTGCAGGTAGTAGAGGAGATATGTTGCTACTGTGCACCAGCTTAGAGAAACCAGAAAACCAAGATTAGAGCTACCCTCTGACTACACAGAATTCAAATTGTGGATTTTGACCTCTGTGCTGTGCCACTTGCAGGGGTGGTATTATCAGATTGAACTACAGCACCATTTATTTCAAACTTAATGCTTTGACAGTGGAGACACAGACTGCAGAAGGTCGAGGCAAGCAGCATTATGTCAAACTTCACTGTCAGTGTAGGCAAGGGATCAATGTGATATTGATAAGTAGTCCATGTACACAGCAAAAGAGGAGTGTGGTGATAATGACAGTGCAGTAAACATCCATTTTTCATATTCATATACCATATGTATTCCAGAGATGATGCTAAAGTTTGTGAAAGGCATTGCAAGCTGCACACATGCTCTTCATAATGGCATTGGAAAACATTGCATCTAGGGAAACGACACCTCTAGATAGCAAATTTGTTAATGACCTTCATAGACATAATTGGAGTAGTTGCAGCACTTCCTGTTAGAAGTTGGACTATGACTTCTCGCTTGTTTAATCTTATCATTAAGTCAAAATATCTTGCTGTATGCAGAAAGCAACAGTGAACAATTGAGTGTCCCTAAGATTATGGACCCATAAAACATAGTCAGCAAATACTACTGAGTGAAAAATTGTCTTCATAATTTTTCTCTTCACCCACAGGTGATGCAGATTCAGGACCCCTCCATCTATATAGTACTTCATATAAATACCACAGTCAATTTTTCTGAATACATCTGTTAGAATTATTGCAAGAATGATGGTACATACTGCCAGAGCATGAGCACAGATTTTCCGTTTTTTTTTTTTTTGCACTCACTGATGACAACAAAGGAAACTGAGAAACAGCCTTGGTCAATGACATGAACCAGAATTCCTGCATGAAGATATTTATAATGTTGACAAATTTATTGGAGCAATTGAATTTGCAGAGGATTGTTTATGGGTCATCTCAATTTACAGATTCAAAGGTCTTAGTGCAATCAATAAAAACTGCATATGAGTCTTGGTTCTGTTCACAACATTTCTCTTGAATTTATCAGATTGCAAAGATCATGTTGGAAGTACCAGTCTCAGGACAGAAGTCTCACTGGATTTCAGGCAGTATCTTGTCTATAAGTTGATCAGTTAGCCAGTTTAGCATTACTTGGAATATCTTTCCTGCAGCAGAAAAGAGGACCATGACACAGCATTACCACAAGAAGCTCAACTGACTTTCCTCTTGTAAAGGTGAATAATGTTTGCACCCTTAAATTTCTATGGCACAGCCTCCTGTCGCCAGCACCTTATGAAGTGGCCAGGGAACTTCTAAATCTGCTCATGGCCCCAACATTTGAAGATCTCTGCAGCAATGCCATCTAGACCTGCTTCTGTTTGACATTTGCTTGACAGCTTTCCATATTTCCAAGAAGTCTGGTGAAAAAAAGAGTTGATCTTAAATAGAAAGTTGTTCAAGATCATAAGGCACTAATGCTGATGTGCAGATGGGTAGTTTAGAATCTTAGGGTATGCCTACACTTAGACTGTTAGTTCGAATTGACTTGATTTGAACTAATCAAGTCGAACTAATTATGATTAGTTCGAATTGAGTCAATTTGAACTAACATGTCCAGAGTAGGAAAACCAATTTGAACTAGCATGTCCATAGACAGGACTTGCTAGTTTGAATTGGAAGAGGGGCATCATGGGAGGTGTGGAAACATGGCCCCCTGGCAGGGCCATGTTGTCACCCAATCCCCTGCTAGGCTCCAGCCCCTGCAGCCCAGCACAGGGAAAAGCATGCCCTGCCCAGTTCTAGGCGCCCTGCGGCCAGAGCTGGGCAGGGGACGCTTTCCCCCAGCTGCAGCTCAGAAGACAGGAGCCTGGCAGGGGATGTTGTCGCCTGGCAGGGCTCCATGGAGCCAGGGCAACCCACACACACAGCCCATTGGGGGCAGGGGAGAAAGGATTCCCACAGCTCTGCGCTGTCAGCCAGGGTTTGACAGCCCTCCACTCCGTGGGGCTGCCTCTGCTCCCCGCTGGCAGCAGGGCTTGACAGCTCCGAGCAGGGCTGCTTTTTACACAACATCCATTTGAACTTTAGTGTTCAAATTGACAATCCCTTCGAAGTTACAGGAGGTTTTGTAATTTCAAAGGGACTCTCTTGGATTCAACCTAAGGGAAGCCTTAGGTCAAATCACCCAACTGCTGTGTAAACAGCTCTAGTTTTTAAATTTGACCTAATGTTTATTAGGTCGAATTTAAGCATGTGTGTAGACATACCCTTAAAGTGTTCAACCCACTTTTTCAGAGTTCATCCACAATCATTCAGCAGTAGTGACTCAGATGAATTCTAGATTTGGATGCTGTCATTAGTCTGCAGACCATATCGGATCTTCAGCTCATCAAAAACTTATTTGGAGTTTGTTTTTGCCTGCTGTTGACTGAAGTTGCATAGCTTTCATTTTCTACCACGTACCCTTCATGTGAAGAAGTGTAGCTGGCACATTACACTTTATATGTGAATCAATAATCCTTTTAATAGATGACTTTTTGTCATTCATGCATGTGAAGAGCAGGCATGGATGCCAGGAATTGCTTTACTTCATCATCATTTTCATCAAACCACTCCTGATATATCCTATTGACAAGCAAAGAACTTCTTTAGGTGCATCAAACATTGTTTCCTTAGAAGATGACCAGGCAGAGTCTGTATCTATTATGTGTGACTGAGGAATGTGTTGAAAAAACTCCAGGTTTTTTGTTTGTTTGTTTTGTTTTGTTTTTTGTTTTTTGTTTTTTTTTTACCACAAGCCTAGCACAGCACATCTGATCTAAGATTTCAAAACACACATATTCTACTCAGATATTGCAGACTGATGACATCTACACTATTTTAGTTGGAGGATGAGTGTCATATTATGACTCAGAAGCCAGCAATCAGCTCAATCATGCTTTAAATGCCAGACGGGACAATTGGAATCATATAGGCTATGTCCACACACAGATTGTAAAATCAATTCAAGTTGAATTGATTTAAGCTAAATCGATACAACAGGCCTTAAATCAATTTAAGCTTAATCGATTTAACAGTTCCATAGCAACAAAACCAAATTAAAATAACGTCTGGACATGGGACTTACTATTTTGATTCAGGAGAGGGGCACCATGGGTGGCGTGGCAGCATGACCCCCTGGCAGGGCCATGTTCCTAGCCAATCCCATAAAAGCAGGAATTGACCTCAGTTTTCTGTCCATTGTGGCTGGCAGGAGGCTGTGTGGCACAGAAGTACGCATGCTTCCCGGCTCCCATACCTCCGTTGCACAGCAGCTAGTCCTCTGCTACCATGCAGCATGCCCTCCTGCTTTGGGACATGCTGTTCCCAGGGTGCAATGGCCGTGAGCCATCATCATGCTGGGCCTCAGAGCAAACTTGGTTCATCTCCACCCCTCTGTGCCTGGCACATCTAGGCACAGGAGACCAGCATGGACTCATGGGAGTGGGTTGTGCTGGGGACCTGGAGCACTGAACTGTGCCAGAGGAACTTTGGGATGAGCAGGGAGACCTTCATCCACCTGCTCACAGAGCTCACCCCATTCCTGTGCTGAAGGGACACCGTAATGAGACCTGCCATCCCTGTGGGCAAGAGAGACCATCGATCTCTGGAAGATGGCCACTCCCAAGTCCCACAGGTCCATTCCATACCTATTTGGCATCAGGAAGTCCACTGTCGGGAAGGTGCTGCTCCAGGTTTCCAGTGCCATCAATGAGGTCCTGCTACCATGCTTTGTCACCCCAGGTGAGCTGCGGGACTCCATGGCCAGAATCACCATGCTTGGATTCTCGAACTGCATGGGGATACTTGATGTCACCCACATCCCCATGCAAGCTCCAGAGCACCTTGCAACCGAATACCACGACCGAAAGGGCTATCCCTCGGTAATCATGCAGGCCCTGACGAACCACCAGGGCATGTTCCAGAACTGCTACGTTGGATAGTCAGGGAGGGCGCATGATGCCAGAGTCCTCTGGAACTCCACCCTGTACCAGGGCATGGAGGGGGGCACCTTCTTTCCCTGCCCAATAACATCACCGGTAGGGAAGTGGAGGTGCCCATCTTCATCATCGCCAATGCGGCCTACCCCCTCCACCCGTGGCTCATGCGCCTGTACATGGAACCCCTTGATGCCAGCCTCCAGCTGTTCAACTGCCACCTCACCTGCTGCCACCAAGTGGTGGACCGGGCATTTGGCAGACTGAAAGCCCCATGGAGGTGCCTCCTCACATGCCTGCACCTCCAGAGGAGACCACTGCAGAGGTCATCAGTGCGTGTGTGGCTTTGCACAAGCTCTGTGAGCTCCGAGGGCAGACAGTAGCTGCCACCTGGGAGGCCAAAGTGCAGCGCTTCGGCACCCAGTTTCCACAACCACATCTTCTGGCTCCAAAGGAGAGAGTGCTGCAGAGAGCAGCTAGTGTGCTCAAGGCACTAATGAACTTGTTCATGAATGAGGACATGTGAGAGCCAGGCTGCCCCACAACCCCTGCTCCTCCATCCAACCACAGCCAGCCCCAGAACCCTAACCAATAAAAGCTCAAATTGAACTGTTTTCAGTTTTATGATTTTAATTTACAATGGCGGAGGAGTTGGAGCAAAGAAGGGCTTGGGAGGCCGGTAGGGAATGTTGAACTTCAGGGGGAAAATTGGGGGGGGGGAGCACAAACTGGGAGATGGGAAGTGGATGAGGGTTTGGGGACTTTGAAGGGTGGGGGGGGGGCTATGGGCAGACCATCCAAGGCCTGTGGCCCGCAGCCCGCTGCACCGTGGCCTTTCCCAAGGCCGCCTCACGTCCGGGGGCACCAGCGGTGAGGGACAGCTGCCTGTCTCAGAGGTATTCCCTCAGGTGCCCTGCAATACTCCACAGGTTCAAGGCAACATGCTGGACGGCACCACCAAGGGCCTTCAGCATGTTGTCCTGCCACTCCATTGCCGCAGCCTGCCGCTCCATTGCCACAATGACGCAGTCATCAGAGTCAACTGTGCTCTGGAGCTGGTGGATCACAGCCTCCTGATGCCTGCCCTGCTGTTCTTTCCGGGCCTGGGCTGACTCATTGGATTGGTGGCCCAGCTCAAGGAGGCTGCAGAGCATGTCATCCTGGGTCTGGCAGGCTCTCCTCCTCTGCCTCACAGTGGTCTGCAGACTCCCTGGAGTTGGACGGTGGCTGACTGTGTGAGCTGCTGGGGAGAAGTGAGAAAAGGGTTAGCACCCCTCTGCCTGATGGCCTTGGCCATGTGCAGCCTATCAGCAACAAACCTCTCCGCCCTGACTGTCAGCAGGATTCCTCATCTGTGTCCTGTGGGACATTGCACATAGGGCACACATGGCCTTGTAGTGCCAACAGTGGCGAGTCGTACTCAGCAGGATGTGGCCTGGGAACTTTCCCAAGGCCACATGCCAGTGGTGTGGCCTTCACACTCTCTGACCTGGATTCTGGCACATCTTCCTAGTGGCACCTCCCTGATGAGCAACCCCAGCCCCGCTTGGTCCTGGGATCCTGGCACACGTCCCTCTACCACCTGCACCCATGGGACCTCCCACGCTCCTCCTGGCTTCATACCCTGCCTGTCACAGGCCTGTGCCCCCTAGGTACCCATGCCATTGGCAGGCATGGTCCTGCCTACCTGAAGGGGACAGGAACACTCACTTACAGGCACTCCAGATATTTGTCTGGACGTACCCTCCTCCAGCTCGGACATGGGTGGTGCCTCCTCTGTCTCCCCTTCCTGCTCATCCTCCTCTGGGGTGGCGGCCCCCTCCTCCTGGGCAGGGAAGAGCTTGGGACTGGCCTTGTGGGGTCTCGGGTTGTGGGGCACTCCTGGGCCGGCTGATGTCACCCACGTCGACTGACGCCTCCCTGTCTGAGGGGCCTCTGTTGGGGGATGTGGCCCAGGGGTCGGCTCCCCAGAGTAGACTGTCCGGCCTGGGAGACCGCTGGGCTTGTCCCTCAGGAAGGCATCAAGCTCCTTGTAAAGGGGGCAGTTGGTGGTGCTAGCTGCTCCCTGGACCTGCTTTGCCTCCCTGGCCCTGGCATACTCCTGGCGCAGTACTTTGACTTTTGAACACACTAGCTTGGTGGTGCATTCATGCCTGCATGTGGTAGTGTATCCACATAGACATCGTGGTTGGGATGCCTAATGCGGAACAGGGCATGGACGTCCTCCTTACTCCATATTTCGAGGAGGCAGAGGACCTCCTCCCAAGCCTACACAAGTGCCAAGCGTCACCCCTCTGCTGTGGCAGCAAATGCCTGTGCCATGCGGCAACCAGCCTCCAGGCATGCGGCACCACGGGGGCTTGGCACTTCGTCCTTCCTGGTGCTCTGCACCCTGGGAGGAGGAAGGGCAATCTGCACCGGAATTGAAACAACCACTGTTTCAAAATGCCGCATCATACTTGTTATTGCAATTCCACTTATTTCTTGACAAGTTCAGTGAAGTTGTACTTTCACAACCTGGCTCTTGTCAGTACCTTCAGTTCAGGCTCACTGTACATTCCATTTAGGCCCCATGTTTTAGATTACTTTGTTAGGCCTTGGGCCAGCACTTGCACATTTCTATTTGTCTTTTCTATTTTAAATTTTCACTTTCTCCTACAGATACACATGTACAAATGACAGTTACGTGATATGGGGATGTCAAGCTGAGGTGAAGGACCATCAGATAATCTTTTATTCCTTTTCATATGCTATCAGGTGTTTATGCATTATGTGTCTGAATAATACAGCCTACCTCTGACACATAACTCTCTTCTGTGGACTTTTCTATCCAGTAGAATGTATATCCAGCACCAACCTCTTCAAGATGAGACTTTCCTGGGGATGTGTTTCACTCAGCAGAGTTGTATCTATGTTGTATTTGTCAAGTTATCTTATAATGAATTATGTGTACCTTTTGAATGCACTGGCATCATCAGAAAGTGTGCATGACAGCAAAGGTGAGTGGTTTTTTGTTTTGTTTTGTTTTGGTTTTGGTTTGGTTTGGTTTTGTATGCAAGGTTGCTTTTAACCACAGAATTGGATCTTTCAGCTAGTACTGAAATAATAGCAAGTTGATGATGGGGTGAAGGATATTTGGACTCCTTTCTTCCTTTTTCCTAGAGTACGGACAATACTATTAGACCTAAAGTGGAATGTTCTGTAGCAGGAGAAGGATAGAGACTGATATTACCCTGAATCAGTGATGAACAGCCATCACTCTCACACCACTTTCAGACAGGTTTGTGACCACAATCCCTCAGGAGCATCCTCTGCTTATCCTCACTGTCACTTGCTCATTGCTACAGGTCTTTTAAAAAACAGAATGAGTAAAGAGGTAAAGGATTAAGAACTGTAGCCCTATACAAAGAAGAAACTGCAGTGGTATTAAATTGTGTATGGCATGTTCTACACTAGAGAATTTTCTCAACGAAACCATGCTGGTGTACACATTGCAATCACCCCACACCAGAAAAACAGCCCTATCTTTTTGACAAAATAAATCCATCTTGATGAGAGGTGTAAGGCTTTTACTGACATAGCTAGGGCAATACAGGGTCAATGTAGAAGTGCATCCAGCTGGTGAGGGAGCCATCATTCCTGTCACCAGAGAAGTGGTGAAACTGATAAGAAAGCCCCCTGCTCCCAGCAGGGGCAAGAAGCCGTGGCTGCTGCTTGTATAGCCAGCTAGAGCCCAGCTCCCAGAAGGGAGGATGGAAAACCTGAGACGCTTCTTCACTGGCTTCCAGTAGGGAGCTGTGGAGCCTTATCAGTTTCAAGACCCAGGAAATTGACATGGCTGACCACTCCTGGTGGGGAATTGAAGGCGGGAGGGCTAGCCTGTGGGGCTTCCAGAAAAGCACTAAGTGCCCATTCTCTCAGATCCCCACACTACCTCTTTTCAGTCCATGCAAGTGTTCCTGATAAGGACAAACTCCACCGACCTAAGGAAGGTTGTGTAGATGTCAGCCACCACAGAAGGGGCTGTATGTCAAAATGTTTTGTCGATATTGTTTTTTAGAGTAGACAAGGACTACGACTAGTCACACTCTGGTGTCCTTGTAGACCATTTTGTCCAGATGGCAATGGGCTAACTTACAACCAAAAATGCAACACTTTGCTGGGTGTATGCAAAATAATTGAGACAATCTCATGCAGTATATGTTGAGGGCCAAAGTGACCACAGTCCAATGCCTGGGCTGTGCAGCTGGGTAAAACTGGTTTGCTAATACCTTTGCAGACTGAGGCAGATCCTGCAATCAAGTCCATGGGCCAGGATGGGCTAGCAGACAGGACATCCCCAGTTTGAATACAGAGTATGTGTTCTTTGAGACTAGCTGCCTCCAGAGGGTAAGGAGTCTGATCTATCGCAACAAGGGATTGCTTTTTGTCTGTTCTACTCTTTGATGTTTAAGGCCTGGCTGGATACAACTCTAGCTGGAATAATTTAGTGGGAGTGGTCCTGCTTTTTTTGGCAGGGGGTTGGACTAGATGACCTCATGATTTTATCATTCTATGATTCTATGATCTGGCCAGTTGAAGAGGCCCTGCCAAGAGTTAAACTCCTTCCCGCATAGCCCTCAGCAAAAACTGTCCCTCCATGTCAAGGTGCAGTACCAGAGAAGGCTGAAATAGTGAGTTATAAAATGTGTCACTTTGACCTTTGCATTTCTCTTTTACTAGATTTGCTCTATCACTTTTCTCCTTTGTTTGTAAGTTGCAAATAAAAGTAAAAAAGGTAGATCATAAAATACAAAACATTTGAATAGAAGTTTATATTTCCTAAGCCTCTATATACGTGTTCACAACTTAAATTCCAAGTGTTAAAGACTCAACACCAACATCCCAATACCTCCATAGTTATAACAAAATTATGCTGGCAATAGAAGGTGGGTCAAAAGGAATCCAAATCGGAGGAAATTCAAGGTCCTATTCTTGTAGCTGGAGAAGTTCTCTAGTAAACAGAGCACTAAATTGGAACACTGACTACATAGGTACAGTTCTGGATTCAGACGCACACCTCATGTTCAGACTTTGTCGAGGCACTTAACCATGATTAAGTTCTGCATTTTTAAATGGGAATAATACCTCCCATTTTTACCATTGTATTCTGAGGACAAATTAATTAATAAACTAATAAATGAAAGTTATGATACTTACCAAGAGAATATCTGATTACAAGATCAGGACCAAAGCGTGTAACAAGAATACCTTTTTTACTGTTTTTTTTTTAAACAGCTACTATGACAAGAAAGAGAAAGGTAGCAATGGAGATCATCCTCCTAGTGGTTCTGGAATAATTCATGTGGTGTGGGTGCTGAGAGACATTGAACCAAAGTTTAAACCCTTTATATCAGGGGTTGCCAAACTTATGGAACTCAAGAGCCACACAAGTTGATTATTAAACCTTCGAAAGCCGCACTGAGGCACATAACCATATACTTTTACCTACTCCAAAATTACTAAATTTAAAATTCATTGCACATTTTAATTTTATCATAAGAAGAGGGCAAATATTGATCCTACTAATGTCAGATTCTAATAATTACTTAAGGTTACCATGAAAATTAGGCCTATACAGTAAAAACTTAGCTGCTCCTCAATGTAGAAGATTGCAGGCTGTGGCGAGTTTTTTTCAAATCCCAACCATGCTGCACTTCTCCCCACTATCCCTAACCATGCCATCACTTCTCCCCACCATCCAGGCCCTCTTCTGAACTCCTAGGCTGTGGCTGCTTTCCTGAATTGATTTGCTCACATTCTTCTGGGAGCCACACTTTTTCATTCAAGAGCTGCATGTGGCTCCCAAGCAGTTTGGTCACCCCTGCTCTATATGGTGGAAACCACCTCAAGTCAAGGAGTGAAGCAGCATCAGCAGTTCTTTCATCTATGCATCCTCCTCACAGTCTTAAGGCTTGTCCACATGAAGACTTAGTTTGTAGCAAGCCAGGATGTGAGTCTAGAGAGCTCTAACTTTCCATGAACTAACTAGTCATATAACCCTGCTATGCTGTACTAACCGTTCCAAAGTGTGCTTTGACCTGCTGCTTCTTCAGATGGGAGGGAGGTTTAGATTTACAACTCACTTTGTCATACATTAAGTTTCCATGTAGACAAAGTCCTAAAATGTAATCTGAAAGTAAACTTGTGTTTCTGTTTAGATGCTATTTTTAGGACCACTCCACTTTACAGTGCTTTTCTCTTTTTATGAGGAAGTGACAACTGCAAAAGGTGTCCTTAGACAAGTACTGGAGATTACACTTTTGAACATATTGGACATACATGAAACTAGGATACAGATATGTATCATTTATAAAAATATAATGATTTAAAATCCACTAATATAGTTAACGGTCAAGTGAAAGATTACAGCCTTCCACGAGGGCAGAGGAAAAGGAACATGTTAGAAACTGAACATTGACTGAATTATATTTATTATTCCCTCACAAATGGATTTATTTTTAGTATCTTGCTCAAATCTTCTCTGCTTTCTGCATATACATGTATATAAAAGAGATAATTAACTGTTTTAGAAAGCTTTTTAAAAATTATTTTCCCTTTCAAGCAGCTGTATCTATCAGACCCTAACATACGAAATCTTTACTCACATATTGTAAAGACTGAATGTATTTGAAATATAATATTTTAGAAAACGTACATATGAATTTGGTTTGGTTTCCTCTGAGCTTTAAGGATCATGGAATTTCTATTGTTTTCAGCTAATTCTGTTATGGTTGTACTTTTTCCCACTAAAAACAATCACGGATGTTTGAACTTGGTAAATTCAAAGAGTAGACAAGCAACTTCACAAAAGAGAAGGTTTTTTTGTTTGTTTGTTTGTTTGTTTGTTTGTTTCCCCTAACTCTCTGACATTTTGTCTTTTCAGGTTTTACCAGCAAACTCAAGAAAGCTAAGAAATGACCCGTGAAAGTTGATGTGTGATTTTTCATTGGTTCTGTATTAGTAGAATGTTCTGCTTCCTCAAAAAATATTTATAAAGACACAGTGATTTGCATGCATTGATACATCATCTTTTTTGAAAGGCATGCCTAATGTGTATAATTTTTGTATTTAAAAGCAGAAAATTTAGAAAAGGACTAATTATATCCTGCATTATCACTAGATGACACAGTATCAACAATCTATTTTAAATGACAAGCAATTTGTAGGAGACGTTTTTCCACTTTTAAATGTCATTTAAAAATAAAATCAACCTCTTTTAAATTATGAAGTTCAGGAAGGCATGGAAGATTGATACTGAAAACTACTAAAATAATAACCACACAAATGAAGCCACACAAAACTGAATTTCAAAAGTTTAGATAGAGTGAGTGCCATTAAAAACTTAGATCTGTGTTACTCCAGAGTAACCAAAGCATTGTGTCATCTCCTATTGAAAGTATTGGACAATACTAGTTACTGTTGAGTCATGGGGTATTGGACCCTGAGTTTTTAATGGCATCTGCCCTACCAGCCTCTTCTGCTATAACACTCAGCCATTTTAACATTGGCAGTCTAATTTCTAATTGCTATAGTTTTAGGAGTGTCAACATACTCGTGTTACATTGCTTATCATTACTTCACCCCCTTCCAAATCTTTGGCAAACCCACTGCACCCCTAAACATACATCTAACCAACATTTATTGTGTTTCCAGGACAATATGAAAAATCAACTCAAAATCAAAGCCCCCTTTTCATATGATTATTATTCTTGTACCTCTAATCAAAGAATGGCTTGCAGTTGATGGCTTGGAACTAAACAGTACTCAAAAAAGCTAATTCTAAAAATATGGCAGTTTGTTCCCCAAGTCAACAAAATACTTAATTGTGTGCTTATCTCAAGCATACAGCTAGTCCTACTGACTTCGATTACACTACTTTGGGCTCAAAATTAGACTTTTTAAAGTACTTTTCTAAATAGGGGGCTTGGTCATTTGATCAACCTTCATGTTATGTGAAAAATTTCTCATCAGATATTCACTTCTGGGTGTGTGCGTGTGTGTGTGCGTGTGCGTGTGTGTGTGCATGTGTGCACACGCGGCAAACTTGGGAACGTGAAAAACAGATCCTCAAAAAGCATTATGTTTAAAAATAGTCTTTAAAGAAATTTCAGAATCCATTTATAAAACCTCCCTAAACATGCAAAACATTTTAAGGAGAGCTTACTGCTTCTGGCCTGGCACTTCCTAACACTTGTCAGCTTTTCTTATTTCCATCGATTATAAAAAAGCATTGTATGGTTGATACTTACCTGCTTAAATAACTCTAAAGCCACAAAAAGCACCAAGTAAAACATCACTCTTTCTATAACAGTTTCTTATGTGTACATTGGAGGCGAATAATGTATTATAAACTGTCAATATACCCTTCACAGTTATTCTAGTTTCACTACCTATGGGATGCAGGCAATACACTGGAGGAAACACCAGGTTCAAAACTACTTTGTAAACTCATTTTCCCCTTAAAATGTGGCTAAAAGAAAAATATTTTAATAAATAAAGAGGTACAGACAGAAGTGAACAGAAAACCTGTAGCAAGTATTGAGACAGACAGTTTTCCTATATGTCTGATATTATACTTCAGGCTCTAACACTGGACTATTACATGAGTGGCAGTATGAGTTTGAGGGCCTTTAAATACTGAATTTTATCATCAGATCACAATGGAAATACCTGCATGTACTAGCTTTTCCCCCACTTCTCTGTGATCAAAAGGCTTACTAAATCAATAGCATCCCATTTTCAAGTGTTTGTACAATTGGATATATCCTCATCTTACAGGCAGGAAGAGCACCTTGAAGGCTTACTGGGATAAAGTCAGGCCAGAGGGCTACAAAAGAGTACTTGAGGGCAGATATGTCAGCCCTAGAATGGTAAAAGCCCTTTTCCCTGCTGGCAGGAGAAGCTGATTGCAGCCTGATTAGAGAGAGCAGAGCCTAGGCAAAAGCTGCTCTGGCTCTGTTAAAAGGCCTACCTACTATGGAAGCTAGGGGTAAGGAGAGAGACACAAGTTACCAGAATGTCAGTAAGGGAGATAACTTATGGCAATCAGGCACAACTTATCTAAAAGCTAAACCTTGCAAAGCCAATTTAGCTAAGAGTTACATTCTGCAAAGGCAACTTAGAACCTTGTTCTTGTTTTGTGGTAACCATATTTCTATTGCAGACACCTTTGTAAACAAGCTGCTTTTCAAGTGAAACTTTGCAGAAGGACTCCAGCTGCAAACAAACTTCACAGAACCATGTCTGCCCAGTAACAAGTTCTAATTGGCTAAAGAATTGTAATTAACAGCATTGTATCAATATTAAAAGCAGTAGCTGGTAAACCCAAATAGGGCGGTGGCATAATTTCTCAGGGGAATGCCAAAAAAGACAAAGCAATGTAACAGTAACTTTTTGAAACTGAAAATAGGTTGTGGAACAGGGATAAAAGGCTGTAAAATGCCTGTGCAAACCAGAGGTCTACGGAGGCACATATCACATAGCCGAACTCTGAACTGATCACCCGAAGTTCCTTCCCTGGCAACAAATCAAACAGCCTGTAAGCTTGCAGGTCAAGAACGAAAGGTCCCATTTGGGATAAGACCGGTGCACCTGAATCAAATCAAAACTGAATCTGAATCAAACAAATAAGCCATGGTTCTGTGAGTATAAAGGATGATGTTTAACAGTTTTGATTGTAGGCCAGTATCAATTAAGGGCTTAGTAATAGGAACAGGTTTAGGAATTATAATTATACTTTTGCTGTAATAAACCTTTTACTATCTTTTTGTTTTTGCCTTGGAACATTAAAAGGAATAAGAAAAGATGATTTATTCTAATTAGATACAAATAAATAAATTGAATTAATAAAAGAAATCAAATATACCTCAGTGTCTGCTTCAGCATCCCACACCCTCTACCATATCCAAAGAATACATTTTTGATGCAAAATCACATAGAGGCTTGCAGGAGGAGGAAGAGGAGGAGAAGATGAAGATGATAATGAAAACGAAGACAAAGATGACAAGACAAGACTCTTTTAAAGCCTGGGGATAGTGTTCCTTCCTAAGAGGAAAGCAGTGGAGCAAACCCAGACCCCAGCCTGAGACTACCCTGACACCAGCATCATACCACCTCAGCTTCAGTTCCAGTGAAGAAACTAGAAACAGGCATTGCCTGTGGCCTGGGCCTAACATGATCTGTGGGACAGAGGGTGCTACATCAGCTGGACCATGACTGTCAGGAACAATGTGGGCAAGAGACATAGAGGGTGGAAGTTGAAAAAGACTTGCTCAAAGTGGAGCGAATTTACCCCAGGTCTGTTTCTCTGCAGGGAGAAGGCTGTTAGCTGGCAAAGATGAGGGGGAACTTTGCTGCTTTACACAAAGTCACACAGCATTATATTCAGCTTTAGACCCTAAATTTTTCTGCTTCCATTGGCCTACTGGAACGTCTCTAGTTCAGGTCTTCGCCATCTATTGTCTTAAATCTTGTCACCCTGGTGTGGACATCCCTCTTTCTCATCAGTTCATAATCTGGCTACTTGGATTGTCCTCATCACACATCACTCTGTTCATTCTGCCTCTTCTTTGGATCCTTCCACCATCTCCTCCTCAGTCACATGGACTATGTCCACACACAGGCAGTTAAATTGATTTAACTTGAAGTAATCTAATTGCATTGCTATAAAAATCATTAAATCGATTCAAGTTAAATCAATTTAACAGGTCCACACCAAAAAAAACCAAAAAAACAAAAAACCAAATCAAACTAGCATATCCAGGGACAGGACTTGCTAGTTCTATTTAAGAGAGGGGAGCCCTGGGAGGTGTGGCGACATGGCCACCTGGCAGGGCCATGTTGCCACTCAATCCCCCTCCCCAGCTCTCCCCAGGAGAGCCAGTGGCAGGGAAAAAGCATCGCCCACCGGCTCTGGGTTCCTTGGGGTGGGGGGAGACATCCCCCCAGACTGGCTGCAGCCTTGGGCTCAGACAGGCTTGGGGGAGAAGGGACCCCACACCCAACTTCCCAACTGCTAGATGGGCAGTGGGGGAAAAGACCTCCATGTGCCTGACTTCAGGCACACTTGCCAGGTGGTGGGGGAAAGGATCCTGCAAGCCTGACTTACCCCACACTGGCCAGGCTGTGGGCAAAGACAGGCAGCAGAGAAGGGTCCCTGCATGTGGAGCTTCCCTAGCTTTATTTGGGTGGTGGCAGGGGAAGGCACCCCACACTCCCAGCAAGCACGCTGCGCAGCAGAGAAGGGACTCCTTGAGCCCAGCGCTCTCACCATTGTCTGAGGGATGGCAAGAAGAGCCCCCCCCCGCACCCAGCTGCAGCGTGCTTCCCAGTCCCAAGGTAAGGGACCCCCAGACTGGTTTGAGCTGCTCCAGCCAGACTGCGAGGAATGCTCCTCCGGCTCCCAGCATGCTCGGTGGGTGGCGGGCGGGGGAACCTTGTCACTGGCTTTTTCAGTGTTCAGTGGGCAGTGGGGAAGAGGGGACCCCGTGTCAACTTTTTCAGCACTCACCGTGAGGAAGGTCAAATAGTGTTAAATCAAAACAACTGTTATATCAAAATATGTACGGACAGTGTTATGTTGATTTAATGGTTTCAATCTAACCTTTTTTTTTTCAACCCAGGTTTTATTGAATTGCTCTAACCGTTCTTTCAAAATCATGGCACTCATTCCAGGCCATGGCTTTCTTTGAAAGAATTGGCTTTCTTTGAAATAATTATCCTGCCCGGCAGGGCAGGATTCCCAGCCGGGAAGAGATGTACCTGGTGGCCCTGTTCCCTGAAGGAGACAGAGTCCTCCCAGGTGGTTGTGCTCCCCCGTGGAACAGCCGGGAGGGCAGCCAGGAACCCCAGCGGGGCAGCAGTCTCTTCTGGGCAGCCAGGAAATGGGGGTGTTGCTTCCCCCCCCCAGACATGCTGATCTGCCCCCCAAGCCCACCTGTTCAGGCAGGGGGCGGGAGCTAGAAGAGGCTAGGAGCTGGATTGGGCTCGGAGCTGCCTTCCGGAAAACCTGTAAGGGGGGGCAGAATACATTTTGAACTAGAGAGTCCAATGTAGACTCCCCAAGTTGAAATATTAATTCTTACTTTACTTCAAAAAAGAAGTCTCATGAAGACTCACTTTTCCAAAATTATTATTTAGAGTTACTATTGGCATAGTTATTTCAAAATAGCTATTTCAAAATAACTTTGCCAGTGTAGACATAGACTCTGAGAGGAAGCTAGGTTTATGTGTCATAATTATTCTTGAATTCTCCTGTGATTGAGTCCACAGGACTCAGTTAAAATTGGGCTCCATCATGCCAGTTGCTGAACAAGTGTAGAAATTAATGGATCCCAGCCTGAAAAGCCTAAAATAATTTGAAATAAGGTACAAAATTAAGTGTAATACACAGTAGGATAAGAGAAGCATGGTTTGATTGCATCTGAGGTTAGCAAATTTTTCTGTGCAATTAATATGGATTGGCTTTGCTTGTGTTGCATTTTTAAATTGCTTGAAAGTTTAACCAGTTCAGTGAAAAATAACTTTAAAAGAAAAAATAATGTTGTGAAAAAAATTAAACAATACCAACATTTCTCTTGGGGGGGGGGAGGAACAAAAATCCTTCCAAGTATTTATGTGCTTCCATCACCATAGTGTCTGAGTTTCTCACACTCTTTAATGTATTTTTAGTTACAACACCCCTCTGAGGGAGAGAAATGTATTTTATAGAAGGGGAGTAGAGATACAGAGAGACTAAGTGACATCCACATGATCACATGGGAAGTCTGGAGTGGTGCAGGCTCTCCCAAGCCCTAGTGAACTAACTATTGGGTTAACAGCTATTTTGTGCTTTCAAAACTATTAATATTATTAAGTGATTATTTAATTATTCATTTACCAAAAGTGGATATGAAAAGATGTGTTTATTTTGAATAAAAAAAGCAATAGATACATGCATACATAACTATATTCACAAAATATTTATAAAAAATGGTTTAAAAATCAGTTTTATTTCAAGTTTGGCTTCAAAGTCGAAGCTTCAGCCTGAACTACAACTTCAAAGCACTATCGATACAGCTCCCTGTCTAGCTATTTTTGGAGCACTGGTGAAGACCCACTAGCCTGAATCTGTCAGCTTGAGCTGGAAAGCTCGCTTCTGCTTGCTGGAAACTGCTGTGTAGACAAGCCACCGTGATCTCTCAGACAGCTTTTTTTTTATTTTCTTGTTTGCCTTGATTTCAAACAAATCATGCAGACTGAAAGCACTCAGAGGCTGTTTGCATGAAGAAAATCACAAAACAGAAAAAATAAAAGTTGATTTTATAATTAGATTCCATATAACACCACATAAGATTGACATATATAAAATAGTCAGACCTTGGATTTATGGACCTGAATACTATTCTGAATGACTGAGACTCACAACTATCAGAACTTTACAGAGTTAGTATTATTCAAGGAATTTTCCCCCGTCTTTCCAAACTAGGACAACTAGAAATGGAGGATAAAATTGTGACTCTATTTCATCTAATAACAGCACTCTGAAGGAGGCCATGATTTCATCCCTTAAAAAATACTTTAAACCAGTGGTTTTCAACCTTTTTTTCCCAGGACCCAGCTGAAAAAAATCATTTATGTCTGTAACCCAAGAATCAAATCTTTGAGTAATGAGTTCCAATCTTTTGGTAGCAGAAGCAGTGGGTGACATGACCCAGTGCCTGAGGGTATGCAACCCAGTCCTGGGTCTCAACCCATGATTTGAAAACCACTGTTTTAAACCTGTTTAGCTCCTCAATTGCTCAGTGGGCTGCTCCTACAAATTGCCAGCTGTTTGGGCAATTTCCACCTGGATGTAAATCCACTGATATTTGTGGGGTTACCCTGGGAATAAATTAGACTGTTTTTTATCAGAGAAAAGAAAAGGAGGGAGAATATTGAGTGTATATATAGCTGCAATGCTTATATATACAGGTTACTTTCCATGTCATCTAAAATGAAGAAACTTTTCTTGAAAGTCAAGAGGAGGCTAAGAGACATGAACTGGAAGTGTGTGACACTTTATTTGGATAGATTGAGGATCTGCTTCATTGGACATTCATATGTATTTCTGTTTTCTTTCTGGATGAAGCCTCCAGATTTATCCAAAGTTAAAAAAAAATTGGAAATGAAATCAAAGTATTCTAATAATTCAGGCTTGAAAATGTGGTGCGTATGAATGGTGATTATGCTCTTCTTTTGTATCAGTGGAATTTAAAGTTCCTTTCAGTTTACATAGTTTATATTTGCTGTCCTGGTAATACGTATAAATGAACTCACTAAGGAAGATCATAATCCAGCAGTTTTACATTAAATAGAGTAGAACTAATTTACCTCTGGTGCAATGCCTCTGAAGTAAGTGAAGCAAACAAGGAATCCTGTAGCACTTTTAAAGACCAAAAAATTTATTTACCACATGAGCTTTCATGAGTAAAATCCCACTTTGTCAGATGCATGAAATGGAGTCTACAGTACAGAAGGGGTTATATAAATGCAGAGGAGGGTAAGTCACAAGGTCCGTTCAGATTTTTTCAGCAAACCAAGCACATCGTGTGGATTCAAACAGTATGGAACAGATAAGAAGGTGGGACAGTTAAAAGAGGAGAAAATCACTTTTTGTAATGAGAGTTAGACTAGAGATGAATTTGATCCAGTGCTTCTAATATTAAAGATGGTCTTCATTAATTTCTCAGGTATTTGTTACAAGGATTTAGTTCTGAATATTATTTTTATTTAATCATGATATTAACTTTAAAGATGGGATATGGCTGTTCCCTTCCACATATTCTCCTTGGAACATTCATCAGAGGCATTCCTGAAATCAGGGACTCTGGAATTACCGACACACACTTTGTCTGCATGATGATGAAGGAAGGAAATCTTCATCTTTTTTGGTCCAATGAGACAAGACATGTGAACCATTTCCAAAAGTCAATGCATAGCTTTTTTGAGATCAATTTTAAATATGTTGTTTAATCATTGAAGAGCTTCATTGTTTTCTCGTGGAAAGAAAATCAATTGAACAGTTGAAACAATAGAATCTTTAGAGATATTTAACCAGATACATTTCTATTCAAGATCATAAAAAGAAGAACAGTATCAAAGGTCTTTATTATGTATTGACAAGTTGAGTGATTCACATACAAGTCAAACTAGAGAGCATCAGAGAAGGAAAATAAGTATACTGGGATTCATTTTAAAAGTTTATCAAGTGTCTGGCTTCCCTTACCTCTATAATCGCCATTAAAAGTATTGTCACATATATGTATTTTATGGCATTATGCCAAGAGTTAATGTTCTTAGTTTGTTATGGCATAGGAATAAGGGTCTATTACTTGTGCTGACATTTTTGAAGTTAGTTAATCTCAAACTCAGTTTTATCCATGTGTAAAATGGGAATAATAATATTTACTTCATTCATGTTTGTAAATGGCCATGGTTTCCTTGGACTGAAAATACAATAGAATAGCTAAAAAAAATTAATAGCAATGTTCTAGGTGACCAGGGAAGTGGCTTATAAAAACCAAGAGTTGGGCTAACAGGTGGAGACTTATTGGTAGGTGCTGCAATGTCAAGCATTGAAGCACCTAACTTTTAGTTGCCCTGCTATCAAGTGGAATTCACAACCAGGAGAGATGCCCAGGCTCCCTCTAGAAGGCATGGGGAGAGTTAGGTGCCCAAGAAAAGGATCCACAAAAGCCAGGAAACTTAGTGGGGAGCCACAGAAGTTAGTTAATCAAAAACATTGAAGAGAGGGAGCCTTAATAATTTGCAACCCAGTGGTTAGGGTACTATCCAAGGGGCGGGTTCAGTTTTCCCTTTTCCCTGGCCCAGAGAGAAGAGCTGCCCTCATACCTCCCACCTGCCACGAGAGTGACTTAATTGCTCAGATGTAGGTTCATCCTAAGGAATTTCCTTCTCAGTCTCTCATACTATAGCTGTCAAGCTACCTCAAGTGGCTCAGTTGTGTGACTGCTAACTCAGGAAAGGCCAATGTAAATCAGGTTTATAAAAAACCCAAACTTGTTGTGAGTTCTATTCTCATATATCACCAGTCAAGCATTTAACTGTGAACTTTTCAAGGACTACAGCAGTTTTAACAATCTCTTTGGATGTTCAATCCATCTTGACGCCCAGGTGAGCTTTGGCTTTATGACAGATCTGTGGTTCCAAACCTCTTCAAGGATGGGGACTCCTTATTGATATCAAAAAATTCTGCACCCACCCCTGGAATTGGGGGCTGCTGGTGGCAGCACCACCAACGGAATTGGGGGCTGCTGGCAGAATCTAGCTCCTGCCATGGAGCAGCGCTGCTACTGCTGGGGTCTGGCTGTGGGCAAGAAGCAGTGCCACCACCAGGGTCATGCCCTGGATGGGGGAGCAGCACCGCTGCTGAGGTCCTGCCCTGGCCAGTGAACAGCACTGGTGCCACCCCCACCATGGTCAAAAACCATGCAGGGGTGTGGCACCATCCCCACCACCTTCTGGCTCTCCCCAAGCCCTCATGGGTCTCATGGGGAGGGTCTCACCCACCCTCTCCCCCCCCACTGTGGTCCCCACCAGTCCTACAACCCCAATATCCCTTACCCCTGCCAACCCTATTCATCCCACTTTCCACATTTACCTGCAGTCTGCAGCAGGCTTCTTCCGCCCTATGCAGCCCACATGCTGGGGTTGCACACGGCGGAAGATTTTAGATGTTTCCAGCTCCCAGTAGTGTCCAAGGACCCCTTGCAGTAAATTTGTGGCCCCCCCAGGGGTCCATGGACCACAGGTTGGGAACGACTGTAATAGATGATCCGTTACACCAAAAATCACAGCTATATTCAGTTTGTTCTCTTTCCCAAAGCCCCAGTTACTTACTCCTGGTAAATTATACCTTAGACAGACCAGAAACATTGCTTGCAGCAAACGCTATAAGAAGCTATCTTCAGATTTATTAACTAAGAAAAATAAATAGGAGTTATTTACAAGGGGAAATCAGATAAACACACAGGGTATGTCTACACAGCAATTTTTTTTTTTCAAAATAAGAAGGCTTATTTAAAAAAAACAAACAACTTTATACCTGTCCATGCAGTCATTTTGGTATTTTGAAATAAGCACTTTGTTATTTTGAAATAATGAAGCACTATTTTAAAATACTAAAACCTGGATTTATTTTGAAATATTGATTTTTTTTTAAAATAGCTATTTCAAAAAAAGCCATTCCAAGCCATGGAATTGGTTTTTTTTTTGTTTGTTTTTTTTTAAATAATAGCCCAACGCTTTACATTGCTGTTCCCTATTTCAAAATAGAATGTCCAGTGCAGATTTTCTTTCTGAAATAAGAACTCCTACCTTATTTCGAAATAGACAGTCTTCTATTTCAAAATAATAAATTAGAAATAATGCTATTTTGAAATACTTATTTCAAAATAACTATTTTGCAATATTTGTGGCAGTGTAGACATAGCCACACAGATGAATCACAGTCTTAAGTTCCATAAGGTAGTAGAAGCTTCTATAATGAAAAATCTCTATTTGTTCTTTAGGATGAACTCAGATGCAGCAACCAGGGATCCCTTCTTTATGTTTAGAAATCTTTGCTACTCAGAATTCAAGCAGCATACAGACCCAGTTTTTTTTTCTGTCAGAGATTTTTACTCTTTTCTCCTGGGGTTCAAATTGATGGGATGAGGCCGTGTGTACATCTCCTGTTGAAGGGTGTTTGGGAAGCAGTAAAGTCTTTTGTTCTCTGATGCTTCACAATGGTTTGGTGGTACCTATGGGTTTTTGGAGGTGTGGTGGGTGGGATAAGGGTGGGGGAGATGAGGAGATAACGCTTCCTGCAACAAGCTGGTATTTCAGCTTTGTGATGTTTCTTTCTTTTCTGTGAGTTTACCCTTTCAGAGCATACAAGCTTACAATTACAGAACAACCACTTAAAAGTTACCTTGTAACACGAGAGGGCTATTATAAATGAGATGAGTGAATGCAGAAACTATATTTTATAAAGTTTTAACATTACCCACAGTTTTATAAATCTAATGCCTACTTTGCCAATGGTAACATACAGGTGACTCAGACTGATTTCCAACTCTGCATATAACAGTTTTTAGCTGAGACCTAGGGGCCGTGGCACAAGTAGGCACCTGTTGCACCAACATCACAGAAGCTCTCCCACTGCGTATAGATCTTTAAATATGGATTGAGATATGGAAAAAAAATGGAGTAACTCTCTGGTTTAGCAGTTCAGGCAGTTACTTTAAGGGTGGGAAACCTTGGTTTTAGTATCCCTTTTCCAGCGCTTGTTAAGTCCTCATTTTTAAGATTAATAGATTTTAAGACCAGAAAGAATCATTATGATTTAGTCTGACCCGCATAACACATCATAGAATTTCAACCAGTAAATCTTGTGTCACACACTAAACTTCTCATTGAACTGAACCATACCTTTTAGAAAAACTTTTAATATTTATTTAAAAATTTCAGATGATAGAGATTTCCAGAGGGGTGGATGTGTTAGTCAGCATACAGCAAAAGTAGTGAGAATCTTGTGGCACCTTATAGACTAACAGATTTCTTCATGCATAAACTTTCATGGGCTCCAACTCACTTCATCAGATGCATGAAGTGGAAACTACAGTTGAGAGGTATATATACACATGCCAGGGTGGAAGAGGGCAAATGTTAGCAAAGTCGGTTCAGAGCAGATGGGGCCCATTCATACCAGCTGATCAAAGGGAGAGAATGTGTGAACAGATGAATCACTTTTTGTAATGTGTTAACCATTCTAAGTCTCTATTCAGACCCCATCTGATTGTGTCAAACTTGCAGATTAGCTTCAACTCTGCAGTTTCACACTGAAATCTGTTTTTGAAGTTTCTTTTTTAAAGTACGGCAGCTTTAAAGTCTGCTACTGACTGTCCGTGGAAGTTGAAGTGTTCTCCTACTGGTTTATGGATGTTGACATTTTTGATGTCTGTTTAGCGTCCATTTATCCTTTTATGCAAGGACAGTCCAGTTTGTCCAATGTACATGGCAAAGGGGCATTGCTCGCATGATTGCATATGCCACATTAGTGGATGTGCAGGTGAATGACTCCCTGATGGTGTGGTTGATGTGGTTGGGGCTCATGATGGTATCCTTGGAGTTGATGTGCAAGCAGAGTTGGCAGTGAGGTTTGTTGCAAGGATAAGTTCCTGGATTGTTGTTCTTGTATAGTATTTGGTTGCTGGTGAATATTTGCTTCAGGTTGGAAGACGTCTGTACTCAAGGATAGGCCTACCTCCCAAAGCTTGAGAGAGTGTGGGATCATCTTTGAGGATAGGTTATAGATCACTGACGATGTGTTGGAGATATTTAAGCTGGGGACTGTAGGTGATGACCAGTGTTGTTCTGCTGTTTTCTCTGTCAGGTCAGTCCTCAAGTAGCTGGCTCCTGGGTACCCATCTGGCTCTGCCAATTTGTTTTTTTGTCCTTACCAGGTGGGTACTGTAGTTTCAGGAATTCCTGGTAGAGATCTTGTAGGTGTTTGTCTCTGTCTGAGGGATCGTGGCACATCCAGCTGCACCTTAAAGCTTGGCTGTGGGCTGTGTTCAGACGCGAGTTTTATTTTGAAACAACAGCCATTGTTTTGAAATAAAATTTCTCATGTCCACACGATGTACCGTTATTTTGAAACAACGGGACCCGTTGTTTTGAAATAATGGCCGTTGTTTCGAAACCGTTAAACCTAGCAGGAAAATGAAATAGCTGTTGTTTCAAAACAGTTGTTTTGAAACAATGGCATTCGGACATGTTGTTTCGAAACAACACCATTGTTTCGAAACAACTGTTTCGAAACAACATGTCCGAACGGCCTTACTTTGAAATAACCATTTTGAAATAACAGCCTTTTTGAAAGCAGGCTTTCCCTTAATTCAAATTAGCATACTGTTAACTCGAATTAACTTATTTGAAAATAAGGATTTTATTTTGAAATGAGTTATTTCGAAATGGGTTATTTCAAAATAACAGTTACCGTGTAGACATACCTGTAGATGATGGATTGTGTAATGTGTCCCAGGTAGAAGCTGGAGGCATATAGGTATACATTGCGGTCAATTGGTTTTCGGGATAGGGTACTGTTAATGTGTCCATCTCGTATACATACGGTAGTGTTCAAGAAGTGGATTTCTTTCCACCAAGACTTCAACAATTTCCATCTCACCATCAACCTCTGCCTGGACCAGTCCACACAAGAAATCCATTTGGGAACCTCTTCAAATTATTAGTTACCTTTACTGTTAAAAATGTGCACCTTATTTCTAATCTGAATGAGCTTAGCTTCAGCTTCTAACCATGATGTTGGTATGCCTTATTCTGCTAGATTAAAAAAGAAAAATCCTTAGATACGTAAACTTCAAGGTCAAAAGATACCATCATGGTAACCTAGTCTAAATGCTGCACACTGCAGGTCACAGAACCTAACCCACACACCTGCTGTAGCAGGCCCATAACCTCTGGTTGAGTACCGAAGTCCTCAAATCTTGATTCAGAACTGCAAATTAGAGAATCCAGCATTTACACTAGTTAAAACCAGCAAGTGATCCATGCCTCAGCCTGAAAAGAAATGTTAAAACCTGTCAGGGTCTGCAAATCTGACATGGAGGAAAAATCTTCCCAACCCTAAATATGATGATCAGTTACACTGAATGTGTGGATGATACCCACCAGCCAGACACCTCAGAAAGAATTCTCTGTGGTAACTCAGGATATTGCCAACTTAGTGTCCCATCCTTGGTCATTGGACATATTTGCTAATAGCAGTTGCAGAGGTCCATATGCCATTATAGTCCATGTCTTCATAACATTGCTCCATAAATTTGTCAAGCTCAGTTTTGAAATAAGTTAGGGGATTTTTTGGGGTTTGTCTACTATTCCTCTTGGAAGGCTGTTCTGAGCTTCAACATCTCTGATGGTTAGAAACCCTAATCTAATTGCAAACCTAAATATATTGATGTTCAGTTTATATGCATTTGTTCTTGTGCCAGCATTGGCCTCTATCTTAAATGACTCTTCTCCTTCTTTGTTGTTTATCCTTTTGATGTATTTATAGAAAACAATCTGCTCTCCCCTTGTCCTTTGTTTTGTTAGGCTAAACAAGCCAAGCTCTCTTCTCATACAGTATTCCCCTCATCATGCTAGTAGTTCTTCTCTGCCCCTATTTCAATTCAAATTCATCTGTCTTACCTATGGGATAGTGGAACTGCACACATTATTACAGATGAGGTCTCACCAGTAATAACACTTCCCTGTCACTACTAGAAATACTTCACTCAATGTATCCTGAAACTGCATTAACATTTTTCACAGCCCCATCACTTTGGTAGCTCATAATCATACTGTCGTCTTCCAATACACCGAGGTCTTTCTCCTCCTCTTCCACTTCCAAATGAGACATCCGCAGCTGATAGCAAAATTGTTGGCAGTTAGTCACTGAGGCTATGTCTACACTAGAAAAAATTAGGTCAAATTTGTTAATTTGAACTAATAAGTTTGACTTGAATTCAAACTACACTCGAGCTTATTAAGTTGAATTAACAAAGTAGACTAAGTCAACTTAAAGTTAAGTCGACTTAGTCCACTTTGTTAATTCGACCTAACTGCTCTTAACTAAACCTTAATAAAGTTGAATTAAGGGTTCATCCAGGTCGACATCATCCTTAATTTGAACTAAGGAGTAGAATTAAGGCTTAGTTCGCGCTAACAGGCGGTTCTTATTAATTTGAATTAAGCTTTCATTAAGTTGAATTAAGGAGTTTCTTAATCTGACTTAATGAAAATCTAGTGTAGACAGGGATTAATTTAGTTAGAATTAAGCCTCCGTAATTCTACCTAAATTGCCAGTGTAGACATAGCCTAAGTGCATGACCTTTCACTGTGCATTATTAAATTTCATCCCATTTCTATTCCTCCTGCTTTCAAGATAATCCAAAAGTTCTTGTATGAGATTCTGGTCCTCCATATTGGAAATACCTTCCAACTCTGTGTCATCTGCAAATTTTATTAGCACGCTGTTACTTCCTGTGTCAACGTCCATAATAAATGTTATATAAGAGAGGTCGCAAAGCTGATTGCTGAGGAACTGTCTTCCAGCATAATAGTTCATCTTAAATCATCAACCACTGTAGTCATCTCTTTAACCACTTCCTTACCCATCTTTTGATTTTTATATTAATTCTCATCTTCTCTGATTTAACAAATAATTTCTCATATGGAATTATATTAAGCACTTTACAGAAATCTATGTAAATTACTTTTGCTGCATTTCCTTTATCTAATAATTGGGTTGGTATTTTAGCTCAATTACTGTTTACATACCTTGAGTACTATCTCTTTCAACATTTGTTCTAAGACCTTGCACACAACTGAGGTTAAACCAACATGCCTGTAGCGTCCCAGATCACTTTTCCCTCCTTTTAAAATATAGGACTACATTTACCATTCTCCAGTCATAAAGTACAACCCCTCAAGGTTACAGATTTATTAAAGATCATTGCTATGGGGATTGCTATAACATTCTCCTACTACAAATCTTCTAGCCGTGTACTTAGGATGAGATTTAAAAAGGGATTTAGGGACCTAACTGAAACTTTAAGCACCGCTAAAATTAACAAAACACCTCCATAGCAGTTGCCTAACCCTGTAGGCAACTAAATGTATTTGGTACCTACATTTTTCCAGTACATTTCCCTAGGTGCTGGTAGTTCTGTCTCTGAGTTTCTTCAATGCTGCTTCACTTTAAGTGTCCAGGGCTGTGTTCACACACAGGGGGTTATTTCGATACAGTTGTTTCGAAACAACTTGTATCGAAATAACACCTTATTTCAAAATAACTTAATTTGAATTAACAGTTTGTTACGGGACCCGTTGTTTCGAAACAACCATGCGTCGTGTGAGCAGCTGAAATCTTATTTCGAAACAACCTCTGTTGTTTCGAAATAAGAGGGCTGTGTGAACACAGCCCAGGTGTCTAAGCTCCAGCACAATCCATAAATAAGGGGAAGATAGGTGTTCCTCTGCCTCTCTTGCCTGCAAGACCCAATCTGGTAGGTGTATTCTGAGGCACTCTTCATCACACAAAACAGTGGTGGGAAGAGCTCCTTCATCACCTTTATCCCATTGATTAAAACATTTGAGTTTGAAATGGAAGGAATTGGTGAAGCCCTGAGAAGGAGGCAATCCCCTAGCTGAAGAAGTATGGGAGAGCGTGAAGCTTGCGTGAGTGAATTGCTAACTATGTGTTTGTGTCTTTCCCCACAGGTGATTTCTGTTAGTTGTCAGTATTACTGTGGGAATTGGGACTATGATTGTGTGATTGTCTGAGGGCTGTTTATACCATTGGTCCCTGATCACCTTTGATGACCAGCTTCAATCAGCCTTGTGACCATCCTTCCCCTGTGTGTTTAATGAGGGGCAAGGGCTGACCTAGGCTGAGAACGCCTTAAAAGCCAGTGACTGAGGGACCAGGGTGACCTTGCAAACAGGGGGACTGAAAACAGGGGGGTCTGAGACGGAGTTTGGGAAGGAGTTTGGTGATGCTACAATGGTGAAGAAGAACCACACCACTTGCTCCAGCACCCCTTCTCTTCCACCTGTGCCTGTAGCCAGACAGACATCCTGAGCATAGATATCTCTACCCAGATCCTGGTATGGACTTGCAGGGACTGGGGCCTGCATTTCCCAGTCACAGACAATGAGCTGGGGAGATGAATCAATGTGACAGGTGCCTTTTGGTGGTATCTCTCGGGAGGCAGGTGGGAAAGTTACAGGACGAGGTGTCTAGGCTCAGGAGTATCCATGCCCTGGAGAAGTTCTTTGATAGCATCCATGAAGAGACATGCAAGGAGGAGGATACTATGCAGGTGCCAAAGACTACTGCTGCACCCCTGGAGAAGGATAGGATGCCTATGGCAGAGGGAGGACACCGGCAGCTGGTCCCATCCCACCCTCTGTTGTGGTGAAGAACCGTTACACAGTGCTACAGACAATGGATGAGGTGGAAGAGGAGACTCCATGCACCCCTGAGGCTGGGAAGATCACATACACCACAGCTAGGAGGAAATGTAGGGTTGTGGTGGCTGGGGACTCATTTCTGAGGGGGATGGAGGCACCCATCTGTTGCCCTGACAATGCCTCTTGGGAGGTATGCTGCCTGCCGGGTGCCCGTACCCAAGACGTTACAGAGGGATTTTCGAGAATCATCCACCCCTCTGACTACTACCCCATGCTACTCATCCATGTGGGAACCAATGATACTGCAAGAGGTGATCCTCAGCAGATCAAAGGTGACTTCAAGGCTCTGGGAGCATGGGTGAAGGAGTTCGGAGTGCAGGTGGTGTTCTCCTCAATTCTTCCAGTCAAAGGTAGGGGCCTGAGCAGAGACAGATGCATCCTGGAGGTGGATGCCTAGCTGCGAAGATGGTGTCATCAGGAGGGCTTTGGCTTCCTCAACCACAGGGTGCTGTTCTAGGAAGAAGGATTCCTAGGCAGAGATGGACTCCATAGGTTGAGGAAAGGGAAGAGCATATTTGGACAGAGACTGGCTGATCTAATGAGGAGCGCTTTAAACTAGGTTTGAAGGGGGAAGGAGACCAAAGCCACAGGAAAGTCACAACTTGGGAGACCTGAGGGAAGGGATGGAACTTAGGGGGTGCCGGGACTGTAACATGAGGGATAAAAGACAGGGTAGTTTGAACATGGTGGTGGAATCAAATAATTGTCTTAGGTGTTCTAATGAAGCCCTAATACCTGAGGCAAGTGAGGGAAGACAATGCTGGGAGAAAATGCAAGGAGGTTGATGCAACAGAATTGAAAATTGACATGGGAAAGTAGAGCAATCGGCCTGGTATCTTAAGTGCCTGTACACAAATGCAAGGAGCCTGGGAAACAAGCAGGAAGAATTAGTAGTACTGGCGCTGACAAGGAACTGTGATATAATTGGAATAACAGAGATGTGGTGGGACAGCTTGCAAGACTGGAGCTCTGCCATGGATGGGTATAAATTGTTCAGGAAGGACAGGCAGGGAAGAAGAGGAGGAGGAGTAGCACTATATGTAAAAGAGCTCTCTGACTGCTCAGAGCTCCATTATGGTAGTGGAAACGTGACAGTTGAAAGTCTATGGGTTAACTTTAGAGGAGAAAGGCAACAAGGGGGATGTCATGGTGGGTGTCTCCTATAGACCACCAGACCAGAAGGAGGAGGTGGATGAGGGATTCCATGGACAACAGGCAGAAGTTTCTAGATCACAGGTCCTGGTTCTCAGGGAGGGCTTCACTTACCCTGACCTCTGGGAGGCCAATACAGCAGTGCACAGGCAATCCATGAAGTTTTTGGAGTGTTGAGAAAAAATTCCTGGTCTAAATGCTGAAGAAATCAACTAGGGGCCTTGCACGTCTCAATCTGCTGCTCGCAAACAGAGAAGAATTGATTGGGGAAGTAGAAGTGAATGGCAACCTGTGCAGCAGTGACCATGAGATGGTAGAGTTTACGATGCTGATTAATGGAAAAAAAGGAAAGAAGCAAAATGCAGATCCTGGACTTCAGAAAAGCATTTTTAGCTCCCTCAGGGAACTGATGGGCAGGATCTATTGGGAGGCTGATCTGAAGGGGATAGGCGTCCAAAAGAGCTGGCTGTATTTTAAAGAAACCCTGCTAACGGCACAGGAAGACACCATTCTGATGAGCAGAAAGAACAGCAAATGTGGAAGGTGCCCAGCGTGGCTTAACAGAGAAATCTGCACTGAGCTACAGCATAAAAAGGAAGCTTACCAGAAGTGGAAGCTAGGACAGATGACTAAGGAGGCATATAACTATATTGCTCGGGACTGTAGGGATAAAATCAGAAAGGCCAAAGGACAGTTGGAGTTGCGGCTAGGAAGGGATGTGAAGGATAACAGGAAGGGGTTCTACAAGTATGTCAATAACAAAAAGAGGATCAGGGATGATGTAGGTCCCTTACTGAATGGGGCAGGTATCCTTATGATGGAGGATGAGGAAAAAGCTGAAGTGCTCAATGCTTTTTTTACTTCAGTTTTCATAGGAAGGGCCAGCTCCCAGCCCACTACACTGGGTATGGCAGATTGGACAGAAGAAGAGAGGCCTTTGGTGACAGACGGTCAGGTTGAGGTCTACTTAAAGAAGCTGGATTTGCACAAGTCTATGGGGCTGAATGAACTGCATCCGAGGGTGCTGAGGGAGTTGGCTGATGAGATAGTAGTACCGCTGGCCATTATCTTTGAAAACTCATGACGAACAGAGCAGGTGCTGGAGGACTGAAAAAAAGCAAATATAGTGCCTATCTTCAAGAAAGAGAAAAAGGAGGATCTGGGGAATTACAGATCTGTCAACCTCACCTCAACCCCTGGAAAAATCACGGAGCAGGTTCTCAAATAATCTATCCTGAAACACATGGAGGAAAACAGAGTGATCAGCATGGATTCACCAAGGGTAAATAGTTCCTGACCAACCTCGTCACCTTCTATGATGACATGACTGGATTTGTGGATGAGGGAAGAGCCATTGTTGTGATATACTTCGACTTTAGCAAGGCTTTTTATATGGTTTCCCACAGCATTCTCGTCAGCAAATTAAGGAAGTATGGGTTGGATGTGTGGACTGTAAGGTGGATAGAGAACTGGCTAGATCAACGGTTTCAGCGTGCAGTAATCAATGGCTCCATGTCTAGCTGGCAATCAGTAATGAGTGGTATGCCCCAGCAGTCAGTCCTAGGGCCACTTCCGTTCAACATTTTCATTAATGATCTAGATGATGGGATAGATTGCACACACAGTAAGTTTGCGGATGACACCAAGCTGGGGGGAACAGTAAACATGCTGGAGGGCAGGGACAGAATTCAGGGAGACCTAGACAAATTGGAGCAGTGGGGAAATAGAAATCTCATGAGGTTCAATAAGGACAAATGCAAAGTCCTGCACTTGGGACAGAAAAAACCCATGCACTGCTACAGGTTAGGGAGTGATCAGCTAAGTAGCAGCACTGTAGAAAAGGACCTAGGGGTCATGGTGGATGGGAAGCTGGGTATGAGTCAGCAGTGTGCACTTGCTGCCAAAAAGGCCAATGGCATACTGGGTTGCATCAGAACAAGTGCTGCCAGCAGATAGAAGGGTGTGATCATTCCCCTCTATTCTGCACTGGTGAGGCCGTATCTGGAATACTGTGTACAATTTTGGGCTCCGCACTACAAAAAGGATGTGGACAAATTAGAAAGAGTCCAGCGGAGGGCAACAGAAATCATCAAGCGGCTGGAGCACAAGACCTATGAAGAAAGAGTGAAGGAACTAGGCTTATTTAGCCTGCAGTAGAGAAGACTGAGGGGGGATTTGATAGCAACCTTCAACTACTTCAAAGGATGCTCTAAGGAGGACGGAGCTCAGCCATTCTCATTAGTAACAGAGGACAGAACAAGGAGCAATGGTTTCAAGATGCAGCTGGGGAGGCTGAGGTTGGATATTAGGAAACACTTTCTTACTAAGGCTGTGTTCACACGCACAGGGTTATTTCGAAACAAGTTGTGTCGAAACAACTTGTTTCGAAACAACACCTTATTTCGAAATATCTTATTTCGAATTAACAAAATGTTAATACGAAATAAGAAAAAAGCGGGAAACGAAATAGCAAGTTCACTGTGTGAACATGCTATTTCGTTACCCCTGGGGGTGAGCCGCTGCTGGCTCACCCTGCAGCCCCAGAAAGGGGGCTGCAGGCACCAGCGGGGGGTGAGCCGCTG
>ML681979.1:41019766-41091184 GCA_007922195.1 Podocnemis expansa | reverse complement strand
GTTTCGAAACAACCTCGTTGTTTCGAAACAAAAGTGCCGTGTGAACACAGCCTATGATTCTATGATTTGGGAGATCACCAATTAAATTTGTCCCCTCCATCTGAGGGCTTAGTTACTGGGCTATTGGATATTTTGATTTGACTCTTCATCTGTCTCTGCTGTTGGAACCATTCCATGTGGACAAATATTTAGAGTTATTGAGCCCATTTCTTATGTGAGCACCTTATAACATTGTACTTGATAAGGTCCATGGTTTACCTTAGGGTAAGAAAAACATCCAATGGTATAACATAATTAACCACATCTTGAAATCAGGGCAATTGTCCAGCCATCCCATATCCTGGTAAAGACAATAAATATTAATGTTTCTCCTCACAAAGCTACTAGATTAGCCACAGCGCAGAAATTCCTATCTATTCTGGAACATAAGACAAGATGATTGGCCCTGTCATGTTGTTTTTTTAAGAGAAGTGGCCACTTCTAATGCTTCTATCTTTTACATGTCAAAACCACATACTATTAAACTGCATAATGGAAGTTCCATTAGTTCCTCTTTCCACAACAGTGCAAAATGCAATTGAGACTAAATGTATTTGGACCAACTTGACTATCTGACATGCAGAACTGAGCTGTGTCATCAAGACTCCACAGGTAGTGAACACTTAGTGAGTGATAGGTAGAAGATAATGTGGATTTTAATAAGGGGCCAAGAGGTTTCGGGAGTTCTATAGTATAATTGCCTGAAGCAGCAAGTGAGATGTTGCATGTCAAATATGAAAATTACAGTCTCAGAGTGAGTAACAAAGTATTTGCATCAGAAAAAAAAAAGAAGCAGATTAAAAAATACTGGGTGCATTTCAAGTTAGCATAAATGTCCTTTAAAATAGACATTAGCGCAGGTATAACACATCAGAAACAATGGCAGAGCTGCATATTTGGTGAGTACTATATAATTCTCCTTAGCCTGGAATGATAAAAGCAAACACAGGATTGGTGACCTCTGATTTGGCAGGTCAGGTCTGGAGCAGAAGTATCACTTTTTTATAATGTATTTGGAGTCGGATGAAAGTTATAGACTACCAGTATTAAAGAAAAGCATTAAAAAAAGCAGAAAAGCACTGGCATTAAAGAAAGTTTTCAAATATTTTTGGCACTTAGTAAGAAAAAAGGATAAACAGCAAAGAGATTGAATTTATTTTACTGGACTCCTTTTTTAGTACATAGGGCAGAAGTTTAGAAGGTTCATTTTTAATTTTAAAGCCTACTAAGGTAAAAAGCAGTAACTTTGGAAGGGCTTCTTGGTTTTGACAAGTATTAAATAGGGCACCAAAAGACTGTTTACCATGCTTAGGATCTAATTTTTAACTGACATAATTGTGTGGCTCCACTGGATTCAAATGAGCTACATCTAATCTTTAAGATTCTACTGTAGGTGTTTTATTTGCCGAGAAGCTTCTCAACAGAGGAAGTTTTTTCTAGCAGAACAGCCTCTAATTGGATGAGCTATTTATAAATAAAAACACTTAAAAACAAAAGGGGACTCATATAAACTATCCAGATCTAATGAGTTCAAAAAATTAGGCTGAAAATCTTGCAGGAACAAACTTTCTATCAAGATTTCTGAAACACTGTTTTACTTCTGGTTTAACAATCTGCAGTTAAAAAAAAAAAAGAAAAATGAAAAAAAAAAGCTGTATATTTTAAAACCTCAGGGAAGAAGATTTGGTTTGCACTTGCTTCCAAACAAAGTTCATCTTACCTATTTCACCTGGCTCATTGTTGAACACTCTGGGATGCTCAATATTCTATAGCACATGAATCCATGATTTGATGGATCCCAGGCTCCTTTATTCTCCAGAATGTTTAACAATTCAGAAGAGAAGCTCTGTTCTGGGACTCAACACAGACAAAAGTGTGTCCCAAGTTCTTTTCCTTAGGTACTTTAGAATACCATGTTGTTGTCTACAGAACACAGAAACCTGAGAGCTGTTAACATATTTTGTTACTACCACAACAAACAGTGGCACATTTTTTTTTCCACTAAGGTAATCAGGTTAAAGGTGGACTATTCTGCTTACTATTTTTTCCCTCTTTTTCCTTCCAGTGTTCTCCTCTTTTTCTAATATTTTAGAATTTGAATATAATTGCTTATGTTCAAAGTGCTCTCATTTTTAATTTCTTAATCCCTCTACCCCATTTTCTGTCTTGAATGCTAAGAAGAGTGCTTGTAACACTGGCTTCAGACATTTCTCATGATCCCAGCTTCAGACATTTCTCATGATCCCTAGAACCACTGCTTTACCTGGTGGAACTGGAAATTTTTTGAAGTGAAAATCTGATAAAGCAATAACCAGGTTAAAATGAAAATGCCACTGTGATGGGGTGGGCATACCCCTCACTGAAAGTGTTAAGTCTACTCTATGTTAAAGTGGAAATCCTGCCTCCCAAGCTCTGGTGGGTATACTCCAACTGTTGCCCTAGCATAGAAAGGAGCAGCTCCGTTCATTCTAGGCTGACCCCTGAGGAAGATGGAGGTATTCAGTGGGCTCTGAATGAAGAGTCACTTCAGTCCCTGACAGCGGGAGCCAGGAACCTGGGAGACTTTGCAGAACCTCTTTTGGTGGGCATATGCCCATGAAAACACCTTTTCCAGGGCGCACAATGACCTGAGAAAAATTCAGATGGCAGTTGCACTAAAGGGGAAGCACGGACAATCTGGAAACCTGAGGATTCCTCCATCGATAATCAGGTAGGAAGTAGCCCAGGGGGCTAGCATGCTGTAACTGAGGGTGGAGAGATGCCAATCAGTGTGTGTTTCAGGAGGATCCCTGATGATCAAGTGTCAGACCACTCTGACCCCAATAGAACCCTGAGCTAGGGCTGAGGAACAGGGAGGTCCTGAGCCCCCCCAACCTGTGTGTCATCCTGCAAAGGAGGCACCCCACTGTCTCAGCACTCTTCCAGGTCCTGCTGCCTTGATCCACAGGTGCCTATTGACCTTGGCCACTAGGCTACACTGCCCCTAACCCATGGATGCCTGTTGATCCTTGTCACCAGGCTGAGCTACCCCTAATCCATAGGTGTAGGTAGATCCTGATCACCCACTTGGACTGCCCCTAACCCATGGATGCTGGTTGACCCTGCCCACCAGGCCATGCTGCCACCAAGCCACAGGCAGCTCTTGACTCTGTCTGTTAAGCTGTCATGCTCTTTGCTGTAGGTAGCCAATAGGTCTCAGCCTTGCAGGACCCAGGGCCAAGGAGCTTCAGTCTGATAGACTGCACCCATCAGGGTGCCACATCCCCCTTGCTGCACTCCTGAATTTCTCCACTGGGGTGTTGGTATGAGCATACTCTGTGCCAGCCATGTGTAATAACCACTAGTAAAACAATATGTGATACTGTAAAAAGAAATCCACTTTTCATTCCAAAAGACTACAAAAAAAGGGATATTTCAACTTGCCAAGCACAGAAACCTACAGGGTCATTGAACATACCCTGTAGTTCCTTAAAACTTTATATGTGGCAGTAAAATCCTCTTGCATCTTGATGTGACTGGACTGCATCTGCTTCATGTAAGTGAAAATTTGTAGAATAAGTGTCAAATGTTAAATACTCATTCAGTTGCATGGATTTCCTGCACGAAATGGACTTGTTCTTCTTTCCCTTATGAATTGAAGACTGCCTACTTTGAGCTGGTATGTTGGCATTCCATGGGATTTCCTAGACTCTTTTTTTCTTTGTTAAGCTATTTTAGCTAGATCTGAGAAAGGAAATGAACAGTGGAAGTAGAAACATATGTACTGCTAGGTGGAAATGGATCAACTTCAAGAAAAATCTAGATGGTGATATTAGATGGCAAACTGTGTGTGAACTGTCAGTGTGATTCCATCTTGTCAACAGGTAGTACTATTCCGAGATGTAGAAAGAGAGTTTAAAACTAGTGTTGAATGCTGAGTCTGTAAAACACTGTTGCTGTTGATAGCCCTCATATTACAGCCATGCTTTGAATATTGTGTGATATCCATACAGTCCAGAACAGTGAAAAAAAGCTAGACATGAAAAGAAGGGCAACACAAATAATACAAAGGCTGGAGAATAATTCATGAAGTGTTAGAAAGACCACGAGGGCTAAATGTAGTAGGCCAGATCCTCAACGTTTATACTATCAAACAGAGATGAGCCCCCACAGAGCAGCTGAGGATTCCTCTACATAGGGGAATCCTGGGAATGGTAAAGGTTCAAAGTCACAAAGAGTGTATTTAAAATGTGCCAGGGTTAGGAGGAAGAATGACCAGAGTGTTCTGGGCTTTATTATTTCTGGGCCAATAGAACAATAGTGGAGGTCCTTCCCTTCGGGTGACCTAAACAGAGCTCAGGAATAACTAAGAATCTATTATATTTTTCAATCTCTAAGAATGAGGAGGTAGGGTCTATAAAGAAGGATACATTTAGGAAAAGGTTTTAGTTATCAAAGGAGCTGTATAATGGAATCAGGCTACAAAAGAAGACTATTCTGAGTGATGTTCTGTCATCCATTACTGCAATTAATCAAGACAGATTAAATAAAATATTAGTAAGAATGCCATAGAGAGTGGGTCAGTAAAATGGATGATTTATTTTTTCCTTGTTATTCAGCTATGAAACGGTTATAGAATAAGCTATTCACTTTACCCCCCCTTCTGCCACTCAAGAGACCTCTTTTAATGACAAGCCCTGTACCTTCACTTCAGAGAAATCTGGAAAATGTCTAGTCCACAGTGTACTGGATTGCTATTTAGCAACTGTGAATCCTCAGCATGCCCAGCTAAATTTGGCACCTGGAAGAAACTTCTATTTGGGAGCTGTGACCAGTAGGTAAATATAGTGACTCAGAATACTTTCAAAATAATGTAAGGCAGGTCTAGAGACTGGCATTGCTTGTGCCTAACAGCTGTAAAGGGGGCAACTAATCTGCATGGGCTTTGTATTTGCATGAGCACAATTAGGTATTAGCATAGTCTCACTGTATGAGTGCAGGGCATGATGGTAAATTGTCGTTGGCTTGATTTGATCACAAATCTGTTAATATCTGTAATTTTACTAAAGAGGAAAATGAAATGCTGTCTTTTTTATAGTATGCTACCTTTTTGATTGTATAAACTCTGTTTAGTTTATTTGGTGGAAAAGTCACCAGCAGCAACAAAGAACATGAAAGAGGGACCGACCCTGTGTTTTCAGCCTGCTAAAAGTAGAAAAAGGGGAGGGGGGAAGCATTAGCTCCATCAATAAGCTATGCTTGAGGCACTGCCTCACACCTGCCCTACTATTAAAAGATAGACTTGAATTGGTTCCTTGTGGAGCCTTCCTCTGTTATTTTGATCAGAGGAGCTGTCTGTGCTGTTCTGAAGTCAGAAGCTGAATCACAGAGGGCTGAGATCCTCTCTTAGAGCTGTAATCACTGAAGAGTAACCAGCATATGGTGCAAGTGGCCAGCAGAGGGTGTGAGTGACCAGCAGGTGGTGCTGGCAGGAGCTGGTGCGAGGGATAGTCTCCACATACACTGGGGTGGAATGAGTGCTGTATTGGGTTTTGTGAGAATCCTGTTCTGCACTGGTTCTCCAGACCAGTGCTGGTTTTGCTATTGTGTTTTTACATTCCTTTATACTACTATTAAAAGTCCTGTCATAAAAAGTACACTCATACTCATGCTTGCATGCAGGGAAGCATTACCCTTTTGGGGTGCTCAGGGAATAGTGCATGATTTCCCAGAAGACTGGATGGGGCCTCAAGCAGTTGGTGCTGTAACGTTATTTGGAAACCCTAGATATAGAACCTGGCCCTTGCTCTGCCATCTTGCCTGGCAGAAGGGTTACAATAAAATATCACTTTATCTGTAAAATCAGGACTAAAATAACAAAAACCTGTACACTGTCAACTTACCTAAAACTTAACATTTCCCTCACAGTTTAGGCACACATATCCTGCAACTTCTCTTCCTGTGAGAAGAGAGAGAACTTGCGGGGTATGTCATAAGCAACTGGGCCAGAGTGGGACAAGAATGAAAAGTAAAAAGGGTGAACCTTCCAGCTCAATTAGAGGGAAGCAGTCAGTGGTCTCTCCCTCACTGCTGGAGCTTGAACTGAAACTACCTGCTGCCTGGGATGCCAAGGAGCTGTTGCTAGCCATTTACACTGGGGAGAGAGATGGTCCTGAACATCAGGAACCTGCACCAAAGGTGTGAGGCCTGAAGTTTGTTTTGTGCTCACCCCCACCTGTGAGCCAAACTGTGTTTGGTGCTCATCTCTTCTGCTTCCTGCTTAAGGGCCTGGCTCCATATACAGCATGGTGGTCCTGCCCTGGTTAACTGTCCAGGGGCATAGCCTGCTTAATTGCCTGGCCTTGCCTGAGGGTTTGGGCAGCAGAGAGAGCTAATTTCCTGCTTTAAGCTGGCCTGCACAGGTGGAAAGTATGGGAGCATTTCTTCCCTCTTGGCTGACAATGAGTGATGGCCCTGCATCCCTTCCATGGTTAAACATCTCACCCTCACATGCCCCATCTCATGTGCCTTATATTATATTTCCTATTGCTCAGCAGGTAAGTGCTTTTAATGTGGTCTGGAATTATAATCTGGCTACTCAGGAAGACACCCTTGGCAGTAGCATCTTGACAATAATGTTTATGAATGTGTACATGGGGTATGAATTCATCTCTGCTCGTGTCTTGATACAATAGCTAGCACACACCTATCATGAGGTGGGAAAAAAAATTCTCTTACAACTGTAATGTCCCCTAGCTTTTCAAACACTACTGTAATGCTGTGACATACAATTATCTAACTTTCCCACACAATGGTTTTTCACCTGCTGGAGCTGGTCCAATGTACCATGCTAATATTACAATCCCAGATGTAAGTATAAATCTTTCATACTCTGTTAACATTCACTCACCCCTTTTCTACCTTAGAATGCTATTTAAATTGTCACTATTCTGCCTTCAAATATTAAAGCTGAAGCAGTTTGTCACAATGGGTATGTCCACACGCAGTGGCTGAATCAATATAACCAGCATTATATCGACTCAACCAGTGTTATATCCAGACGATGGTTTTTTAGATAGAAATAATGAGACCCGTTATTTCGCTCTAAGCATTGTCATATCGATTTAATAAAACTAGGTTTTATATCAATATGACAGTTATTTCAATTCCATTGAATCGAAATAACCCTGTTCGGACATGTTATTTTGATTTAACCGTTAAATTGAAATAACACTGTTTTGACCTTCTTCCTCCCAGGGTGCTTTGCCCCTTCCAGGAAGCAGGAAGCCCAGTGCTCTGTGACTTGCAGCGTGTGCTGGGCACTGAGACCAGGCATGGCAGAGGCTTCTGCTGCAAGCTCTGGCACAGAGCATCAGAGGGCTCCTGTATGGACCCCCAACGAGGTCAGATGCCTCATTGGCATATGGGGCACAGGAAACATATGTGCATGGTTCCGGGCAAGGCACCAGAACCGTGATATATATACTGATATGGCCACAGCCATGTCAGAGCATGGCTACCAGCGCAGCCTCAAGCAGGTTTGTGCAAAAGTGAAGGTCCTGAGGCAGGACTATGCCCAGACCCTAGAAGCCAGGCAGCTCCAGGGGGAAGGCAGCTCTGCCACCTGTCCCTTTTTTGATGAGCTGCACTCATTCCTGGCAGAGGAGCCCAGCAGCCTCCCAACCAGGGCCAGGGATTCAGCCAAGCACAGCCAGGTGGCCACGTCCCCTGAGCAACACCCCTCGGAGAGCGAGGCGTCACTTGACGTGGGCAACACCAGCCGGCCAGGGAGTACTCCAGCCACACAGGCCCAGCCATCCAGCCCAGAGCTGTTCCCGGTGTGGGAGCAGGGGACAGGCACCCCCAAGGAGGAGGAGGAACATTGGGAGACGTCCAAAGCTCCCCTCATGGAGATGGAGAATGAAGAGGCGATGTCTCAGAGAACCTCCACAGCGCCTGTAGGTGAGTGATCCTCCCTGCTCCATGCAGGCTGGGCCAAGCCTGCCTGTGGCATGGCTGCTGAGGGGGGCATTGACCAGGGACAGTCCAGGGATGGGGCCAGGGGGGTGTGGAGGCCCTTCCACTGGCCAAGGGATATGTGGCACCAGGCTGCCAGACCAATGTGGGGCAGGGATTGCAGACTGTCAAAGTAGCAGTCACTGCATGTGGCAGCATCAAGGGTGGACAGCGTGATGCCATCATTGCTGGCACATGGCCTTGGGAAACTCCCCGAGGCAAGACCAGCCTCGCTGCCACCGAACTCAGTGGGCATCGTGAATCCATGTGCACCTTTGGGGTACTGTCCCACAGAATGCAGTTTAGGCAGAGGTATTTGCAGCTGACAAGCTGCACACAGCCAAGGGCAGTAGGCTGAAGGGGCTAATGATGGTTTCACCTTCCCTCCAGCAGCTCGTAGAGCTACCCGTTGCCCTGCCTCTGGGAGCCCAAAAGCCACCACCCAGAGGAGGAGGAGGGCCCTCTTGACCCAGGATGAAGTCCTGCAGGGCTCCTTGAGTTCGGTGAGAGGGCAGAGGAGTCCAGCCGGGCATTGCGGGAGCAGCTAGCCTGCCACCAAGATCGTGCCCTCCAACAGTTGCAGCAGGCACCTGACACAGATGACCGCATCATCACAGCTCTGGAGCAGCAGAGCAATGCGCTGCAGGACCTTAGTGTAGCAGTCCAGGATGTTGCGGGAAGCCTGCAGCTCATTGCAGGGTACCTGGCCACCCCAGGAGCAGAGAGAGACCCACAGAGGGAACCCAGCATCCCTCACCGCAGGTGCCCACGGACCCAGGGCAGCCTTGGGGGAGGCCATGGCATGGAAGGTTGTGGGCCAAGTAGTGCCCCCCCACTAACCCCATGTTTAGAACCTCCCACCCCCATCCCCCCTCCCCAGTTAGACAACCCCTTCCCAGTTCTCACCCAAACACATTCCCCCTCCCCAGTTAAACAACCCCTTCCCAGCTCTCATCCCAACGCTTCTGAATCCCCTTACTGCCTCCCAAGCCCATCTTTGCCCTGCCCCCTCTCCCATTGTTAATAAAAAACACTGAATGTTTAGATTTGATTGCAGAGATTTATTTGGGTATGGTTCAGGGTGTGGGTGGGTGGGGATTGTCTGTGGCAGGACGGGGGTTCGGAGAGGTTGATGAGGTGAGCCTGGCCCTCAGCGGTCTTCACTGAGGATCAGATCCTTAACTGCATCACGCACCACGATACATCTCGCTGGTGCACGGTCTCTTAGGAGCACAGCTTCTGGTTGATGGAATTGCCTGCCGACGAGCTCTGCTTCAGCCTCCCAGGTGGCAGGTACTGCCTCTCCCTGGAGCTCACAAAGATTGTGGGGGACCACGCATGCGCCGGTGACCTCCACAGTGGTGTCCTCTGTGAGGTGGAGGTGTGTGAGCAGGTACCTCCACTGGGCCTTCAGTCTCCCAAATGCCCACTCTACCATCTGGCAGCAGTGGGTCAGGCAGTGGTTGAACAGCAGGTGGCCAGCATCAAGAGGTCTCCTGTAGGGGTGCATGAGCCAGGGGTGAAGGGGGTAAGCCACATCGGCAGTTATGAGGACGGGCACCTCCACTTCCCCAACGGTGATGTTATTGGGGGCAGGGGGAAGAAGGTGGCCCTCTCCATGCCACAGTACACGGCAGAGTTCTGCAGGACCCTGGCATCATGTGCCCTGCCTGGCCATCCAGTGTAGCTATTCTGTAACACACCCTGGTGGTCCACAAGGGCCTGAAGAATAATGGAATGATATCGCTTGCGGTTGCGGTACTTGGCCACACGAGCGTGCACGGGGATGTCGATGGCATCGAGGATCCCGGCGCAGTTCAGGAACCCTAGGGCAGTGATGCCAGAGGTGGTGTCCCGTAGCTCACCTGGGGTGACAAGGCGTGGCTCCAGGACCTCATTGATGGTGCTGGCAACCTGCAGCAAAGCCTCGACAATGGTGGACCTGCCAACACCAAAGAGGTGTGCCACTGACCTATAGGACTCAGGAGTGGCCATCGTCCACAGTCGATGGCCACTCTCTTGTCCACAGGGGTGGCAGGTCTCATCACAGTGTCCCTTCGGCGCAGGAATGGGGTGAGCTCTGAGACCAGGTCTCCCTGCTCATCCTGAAGATCCTGCACCACTGCTCATTGCTCCATGTTCCCACACTACATGCTCCCACCAGTTCCTGCTGGTCTCCTGTGCCCAGATGCGCCGGGGCACAGAAGTGGGAGGGTAAGCAAGGCCACTCTGAGACCCTGCAAAAGAATGTTGAGGGCCTCAGGCTCAGTGCCATCATTGTCCAGGAAAAATGTGTCACAATGCCGGAGGCCACCCTGGAGAGCTGTGGAGGGCCTGGCTGCCACATGACGATGGAATGGGAGCTGGGGAGCATCCATTGCCACCGCTCTTGCAGTCCACTGCCAGCCAGAATGGACAGGAAGCTGAGGGCAGTTCCTGCTTTTATGCGATTGGCCAGGGGCATGGCTCTGCCAGGCAGCCATCTTGCCACACCTCCCATGGTGCCTCACCCCAGAAACGAACAAATAAGTCCTGTGTCTGGATATGCTATTTTGATTTGGGTTTTCTTGGGCTATGTTCACACAGGGAGGGCTTGTTTCGAAACAAGAGGTTTCAAAACAAGCTGGTTCGAAATAACTCTTTATTTCAAAACACCTTATTTTGAAGGACAAAAACAGTGTCCTCGAAATAAGGGGGTGAAATAGCATGTCCACAGTGTGGACATGCTATTTTGCTTGGGGAGGGGATTGCAGGCACCCGCAGGGTGCAGCGCAGAGGGGCGCTGCACCCCACGGGTGCCTGCAAAGGGCTGCAGGCACCTCCCGGGTGAGGCGCGGGGCTGCGCCTCTCCAGGCGGATGTCTGCAGGGGACTGCTTAGCACCCTGGGAGGAAGGTCAAATGTTGTTTTGGAACACTTTGTTCCAAAACAACATGTCCACACAGGGATGTTTCGAAACCACTGGTTTTGAAACAACCCTGTTTCGAAACCAAATGAGGTTTTAGTCGTTCCAAAAGAACGGCAGCCATTTCGAAACAAGCAGTTTGCTTGTTTCAAAATGGCCGTGTGTCGTGTGCCATGGCAGTTCTTATTTCGAAACAACCTCTGTTGTTTCGAAATAAGAAGTGTGTGTGAACTTGGTGTGGACCTGTTAAAGCAATTTAACTTAAATCACCTTAACAAGTTTTATTTTGCTTTTCTTAAACTGCTTTAAGTTAAATTGGTTTAACCACCTAGGTGTGGACATAGCCAATATCTCCTTTTGGTCATAATTTTAAAAGGACTATACTTTCTTAATAACTCCAATTTTTCAATAATTCCAATCAATAGCAGGTCTGATTTCTTGACAGATAGGATCCGATCTGCCATTGAATATTGCACATAAATAGATTTGGGAATTTGCAAGTATCCATGAGGATACTAAGCAGGTTTTATTTTTATTAATTTTCCACGCATCAAAAAAGTAATTCATACAAAACATGCAATATGTACCACAATATACTAAGAATCATACAGGGGATTCCAATAATGACATACTACCCCTAGCTGCCTACATGAGCTATACAAAACTAATTATATTTGGGGAACAATAAGATTTCAAAATTATGTATGAAACCTTCATTATAAAAACAAAAACATAACTCAGCTAATGTCTTTTAGGATTTTTGCAACAAATTAAGGAGAGCAGATGTGGCAGGGGAGGAACAATTCCGGCCATGTGTATATTAGAAAATTGTTCCACAATAAGTCTTTGCGCTATAATAAATATGTTGCATTTTTAGAACAATTGTGCATTCACATTGTGTTCCTTATGATGCAAAAGAGTGTCCACACTGTTCTTTGCATTTTTTCAAGAAAGAGCTTTGAATTGTGGGCACCTACCCCACTGTGCCAGTTGTCAGCTTCCAGAGCTAGGAACCCTGGGTAGAAGGAGAGGAGTGCTGAGTACCACACGTAAATTCACAAGTTGCCCTGGGATGCTGAGTTTCCTTCTCATCATTAATTGCAACTACTAACAACTTGTGTCCTTTTTCAATGCTGACCTAGGAAAATGGGGAAAAAATTCAAAAGTTTCCAAACTCACAGAAGAGAGGAGCTAGTTGCATCAGAGCAATGGAGTCCAAGCAGAAGACCAGAGGGGTCAGGCTTGGAATGCTGGGACACTTCAGAAGGCCACTTATTGTGGAAGAAAATTCCATCAGAATTCAGACACACTTTAAAGCACAAGAATGGTTCTGAAATAGATGTTACGATTCTTGCACATGTGGTATTGTTCTGGTATTACAGGGCACTCGTAACAAAACAAGGAGCATTCAGATGTATACAGTAGGTTTGTTTTTCTGCAATAAGATGGTTTATTCTGCAATAACTCTCTAGTGTGTACAAGGCCTAAGTTTACCAAGAAACTTGGAGAGAAACTGGTTTCAGAAACTTTCTAGCGTTGCTCTGAAGAGAAATTCACTTGCTTTATCCCAAGAAACCAGTGGAAATTAGGCAGGGCCATAATTACGGTGGGGTAAATGGGGCATAGCCCTGGGTGCGCTCTTTCAGACGATGCTGATGTTTTCTCTAGGCTGCTGGGGCTGCTCTAGGCTGCTGGAGGAGTTTTAGATCTCCCTGCACCCAGCATGCTCAGGGTCACGGAGGGAGCAGCCTGGCCAGCGAGCAGCACACAATCCAGCCAGATAAGGAGTAAGGAGCCCTGCCCTGGGTGGCTAGGGATGGGTCGGAGACAGACTGGGTGGGAGAGACACTGTTGGGGGGGATCTGGTCCTGGTGGGCAGCAGGGAATACTTTATCAGCATGGGCTCCACAGCTCTGGGTCTTTTTCAGTGGAGAAGAAAGGACAGGGAAAGCCACTCATGATCTCAGACAGGCACAGATATTTGTATGATCAGTCCATATGCTTTAGTGTGGGGATTCTGCAAAGTCTCCCATTTTAAAGGATAGCAGCCAGGTGGGGAGAAGCATGCCTGGGAGATCCAGTCCTGGTGGGCAGAAGCAGGGAAGGGCCGAGTGAGAAAGGAAGGTGCATAGCTAGGGGAGGTGACTCCCAGAAGACAGCAGGGAAGGGAAGGGGTCAAATTGTGAGCCCCTGCAGCAGTTAAGTGGGGAAGGCAGCCAGCTGGTGACCAGGTGGGGAAGAAGGCACATGGCTGCAGCCGCTGAAAGGCAACTGGGGATGGATTGGGTCCCAGGTGGGGAGGGCAGATTTCAGGGTGCTTGCCCTGGGCACCAAAATCTGTAGTTATGGCTCTGAAATTAGGACACTAAATGCCTTTGTCTTTATGGTCTATAGCTTCTCTGAGTGCATCTACCTTATAGCTAGGAGTGAACCTCCTGGCTCAGGTAGCAGACTTGAGCTAGCAAGTTAAACATAGCAGAAGAATATTGCAGCTTGGACTCCTAAGACAACCCAGGTCAAGAGGACTTGAGAAGACAACCTGCAATGTCCATACTACTAGTTTTAGCACCATTGGCACTACTCTGTTTAACCAAATCAGGAGACTCACTTGCAGCTTCAGTTTTAACATTTCTCCTCATCAGTAAAATGGGGATAAAATGGCTTATTTCACCAGAGCTGAGAAGTGTACTGATAATATGGGAATGGGGATCATAGAGGTACATTAGATAGACAATCCAGGTCAATTCATTTTTACAAGTTTATTTAATTTTATGTTTTGTCTACCAATGGTACCATCAATAATAACTGTTTTTATCCTGGCTTGTTAATAGATAGGGCTAATATATATATATTTTTAAATTGCTTTGTGGAAACTTGTGTAAAAAATGATGGGTTACTTACCAGTAACCATGCTTCTTTGAGATGGGCTGCTCAGATTCATTCAGTAATAGGTGTATCCGTGCCGCAGCACATGATTGGTTGGAAACTTCTGCTCTAGACTGTCAGAAGAGGGCTGGCGGCCACTGCCCCTCACGCCACTCCATGGCTATATATATGGCTGCAGCCCAGCCCCTCCCCAGTTCCTAAAAGCCGCCAAATCCAGTTGTGGGGACAGCGGGAGGGATCTGAATGAATTCCAGGAGCCCATCTCAAAGAAGGACGGTTACTGGTAAGTAACCCACTGTTCTTCTTTGAGTGCTGCTCAGATACATTCAGTAATAGGTGACTGTTAGCAGTGCTGACAGATGGCAGGAGGAGTTGGCTTTTCTGCCCTCAGCACAGCAAATCTCCACCATGGGAAGCTTGTCCAGCAAGAGAGTCCTTGGAAGGCCTAAAATGACCTAAGGACTGAAGGCCAGGCCAGACCAGCCTGAGACAGCCAGGACTAACCCAGGGGAGAACAAGAGGTCCAGCTTGTCTGAGCACCAGTCAGTGCGTGAGGACAAAGCGACTTAGGATCACCCCATTGGAGAGTGAAAGGTGACACGCATTACAGTCTGATGGAGGACTGCGTCATCAGGAAAGGCACCCGGGAGAGTATAGACAGGGAGGTGTTAGGGACAGGGAGATAGGTATCCTGTCACCATCACTTGTTGGCGCAAACCTGTGAAGGGGTAGAGGGACCCTGATGCTGGCAGGCCACCAGTGGCAAGCATAGGTTGCTGCCATCCTTTTCACTGATTCAGTAGGGAAAGCACAAGTGGAATCGTGCCCAGAGCCAAAGTGTGACTCTGACCGCTCAGTGTCCTGCAGTAAGGGTGACACTGTAAAGAGAGCGAAGAAGGAAGACCTAGGAGACTATCATCTTCCCAGCCTGATGGAAAACAATGCAGGGAGGCAAGGAGATACACTCTCTGACAGCACAAAGAGCAAGCAGTTCACTCAAATTGGTATGAAAGGAGAAACAGATGCTAAATCAATGCTATGGCTAAGCAGGGGCTAGCCATAAGTACAGAGTAGATTGGCCCTATCGGGTAGAACCAAAGCCAAAATGGCATTGCCTGAAGGCACTCCAATCTTCCCTTGTTTAGTGAGGTAAGCCATTAACACTCGCCACATTGCACTGGAAATAGATAGTGGTAACACTACCTATCCTATCATTACTATTATGATTGTCATCATTATTATATTAAGTCATAGTAATATATTATACTACCTTATGTTATAACATATTATATTAACCTGCTGGCTAGCAATTGGCCACCCGGCGGGACACAAGATGTGGGTTACTGCAGGGGCTGCCACCAGTATGCGACAGGGCCACACCTAATCTTATGTCCCGCTAGGAACCCTAGTAGCAGGACCCAAGTCCATGAGGGCAGTCACTCCTTTGGCATGTGTGGTGCTGTAGTACACAAGGGCTACAATTTGCAAACCAGACTGGGAGGGGATGGAATGTGAAGAGTGCATGTGTGAGGATTGTGGGTGCTGCAGAATTAGGGCCATGAGGGAGATCTCGTGGTCCAGCGTAGGGAGAGAAGGAATATCCTCTAGCAGGAGTGGAAGGAGGGTACATCACCCTGCAGGGTGCCGATCTGGGTTTCCCTTTGGGATACCCTTATGGCCCTCCGTTCTGATTTGATTGCTACTAGATAGTAAATATTATTGGAAGAGTGACCTCCGTCAGAGTCAGGGATTTCCCAAGATTTGAGGTCCCTGCCCAGGTTTTTGGACTGGCCCAATTGCAGGCCCCATCAGAGGTTGGGGGGTCTTGCTCCTACTTAGCACGCAAGCCTAGTAGGCCAAGGGACGACTACTAGGACTACGAATGGTCTCCGAGCAAAATGAAAGGAATGTTGCTTGATGGGGCTCCTATGGGAAGCCTTTAAGCCTTCCTGTGGGCAGCCCGTGCATTCAGGCTGTCCCTTGGGTGAATTTAAGAGCAGACACTGAATAAGAAGGGCGGTCCAGGGAAAACAAGTCATACTTGTAACAAATCTGCCCCAACAGTCCCCAGTCCACAACTGCGAAACTGGCAATTGGCAATATGGGAAGGCTGAGCAAACTAAGAGAGAGGAAGGGCAGCATCTCAGAGTTTCCTCAGCCTAGTGCAGCTGGTAATCCCTGGAAGTCTATATCTGAGAACTAACTAGGCCCAACCCTACCTAGCATTCAAAATCACACAATATCGGGTCTTCTATAGCGGGTCAGAGAGGGTGCAGGCACGAATACCTTTGGGCCCTCCATTGGTGGAGTGGGCCTCAAGTGCTACTGCAGCACTCGTAGCCTCCCTGGCCCATTGACGTGACTAAACCCCCGAAACTAGGGATGAGATTTGGGTCATGAGGACCAAGGTCCCAAGTGCTGGGCGACCATATCCCGTGACATCATACGGGTTAAAGTGGGGATTCAGGGCAAAGGGGAGCCTCCCCTTTGAACATGACCACAGCTCTTCCCCTTTGGAAGATGGAGAAAGGTTAAGGGGTCTGGGCTGTATAGGAATGAAGCCATTCTCAACTGATAGGAAGGGTCGATTTATTAAATGAGGGGCACAAGCAGCCAATGCTCATGTCCAGGGCCCCAACTCCGGCGTGTGCAGCAGGAACCTGATTGGGGAGGACCAGACCTGTCCTCACAGCCTATCAAGATGAGGTGCAGCCAAGTTGAAGTAGTATACTTAACTCCACTAAGGGAGTCATCCCAGTGTCCTGCAGTCGATGTTTGGTGGCTAACAGGGAAGAAGCAGCAAAGAGCAGGTGGGGAGGGGGGGCACAAAGGCACAGTCCCTTTATAGGGACTGGCACTGGGTAGCTGGCTTGGAAGACATACAAGGCCTGGGTTAAGGACTTACCCTGGAGGAGTGTGTGAACATACGGCTCCCTGGTATGGTGAGGGTACATGAGGAAAAGTGCCAGTGTACCTCGGGTTGTTCAAGGGGAGGCATTGTGTCAGATATCGGTAAGATGCATCTGGTTCCAGCCTAAATGTCCCAGGAAGGGTGAGGGAGCGCCATGTGGGGTGGTATGACTGGGGTTTAGGCCTTATGGGAGTGAAAGGAAAGAGCCAGGGATAAACCGTGGCCCTGTCTGGGAGCAGAGTTGGTTAGCGACTCATTGGAAGATCCAGGGCTGAAGGCCATAGGCCAGGACTTCTAGAAAAGGTGCCCAGCCAAACACATCTTTTATAAATAGGCCACTGAAGCTGGGGATTTGGAGTCCTCTTGACTGTGGCAGAGGATTCGGTAGGCAGAGAGATCTAACTTCGCTTCCTGCCAGGTGGTAGTCAGTGGTTGGAGAGGACTAAGGGGGGAAATGATGAGTTAGCCCCACATAAATTAGCCCTAACTGTCCACAGTGCTATGAGACTCTGGTCTCAGGCAGCTAGCCTTAAGTTCTTATTATTCTCTGCCCATTCTTCTGTCTGAGCTTAGGCTCAGCGTTAAGACCTCAGGATCCAGGGGCATGGGAGTGGGCCTGAGGAGAGGAGACCCAACTATTATGTCTCTCCCCACGGATCTCGGGCTGTGCCCAGAACAATGTCCGTCTCTGGCGGGAAGAGCATATCCCCGCTGAAGGACAGGTCTAGGGTGACCTGTTGGGAGGCCGGGGGCACCCTCACCTCCCACAGCCAGGCTGCATGACGCAAGGTCACTGCCAAGGCCATCGTACAGGATGCCATGTCTACAGCATCCCAAGCTGAGAGGAGGAGGTCCTGTGAGGCTATCCTGCCCTCCTCAAGGAAAGCGTCATATTCTTCCCTTGCCTCTTCTGGGACTAGCTGTCTAAACTTATATACTGATTCCCATACATCCAGCGTGTACCTGCCTAGTAGGGCCTGGTTGTTGACGACATGTAGTTGGAAGGCGGAGGAAGAGTACACCTTCTGACTGAGCAATTCCAGCTCCCTGGCATCCCTTGATGTTGGGAGGGGGTCTCTGGAAACTTGAGCCAGTCCTGCCCTCCACCACCCTTGGATATGGAGCCAGGTGGTGGGAGACCAAGGGAAACTCCGACCCCAGGACTCTATATTTTAAACCCGCCGAGTCTGAGACTGGGGAGATAGTACCCTGGTTCTGCCAGTGGGAGGAGGCTAAATCCCACATGCTGGGATGCAGGGGAACCATTATAGGCTCTGCTGATGTGAACACAGGCACGAACAGCGTGTTAGCGGGCCCTTCACAGGATTGGACCTCCATACCCATATGGGCAGAGACTCAGCGCAGGAGGTGGAAATGCACTGAGAGATCCCCCGTGTATGAGCACAGCACCGGGTTCAGGGATCTAGCCGGTGCCAGCTGAATCGGCACTGACAGCATCGGTGACAGGTTCGTCACCACAGTCTCCTGAGGGTACCATTTGTGGGGCCAGTATTGAAATGGTGACAGTGCTGTGGACCAGCAACGGGGCTGTTTAGTACCCCTTGAAGCCCCTCCTCCTGGGCTGGAAGTGGGGGAAGACCCTCTGGACCTCAATGATGGTGCTAGGGATGGCAGGGTGTCACGATGCCTAGGAGATGGTTCTGCAGTACCGAGGCTGTGGGGGGTAACTGGTTCTAGTGACAGGGAACTCCATACCAACACCGGAGGTGGCAATTGGTGCCCCTTTCGCTGAGCCTAGACCTTCAAAATTAAGGCTGACTTGCCCCATTGGACAGGTGTCGCTGACAGTGTGGTCGGCAATAGGAGGAACACCTTAGCCACCTTGAATGCCTCCGGGGTTGTGGGGAATGGTACCAACTCCCCTCCATCCTGAGGGGGGCCCAATGTGGGGGACCCAGAGTGGTGCTGGCCCCACGTTACCAATGTCAGTACTGAGCTGCTTTTTGTCCCCTAGGGGAATGGTGCTGAGAGGGCTCTGGCTCCAAACTGGCACGCTGTTCCGCATGGGGCCCTGAAGCTTCGCGGGTCAGCTGCTGTGCTTGCCTGGAGGCCAACGCACAGTGCATTTGCTCCCTGTCCTTGATTGTCCTCGACTTGAAGGACAGGCAGATGGAGCAAGCGGTGAGCACATGGCTCTTGCCCAGGCACCAGAGGCACTTCTTGTGGGGATCATCCCTTGGGAAGGCCTTTCTGCACTCGGCGCAGGGTTTGAACCCCAGCATGGTGGATGACGATGGAGCAAAGTGGTGTTTGGGAGCCAAGCGTTTTAGGGAGAGGGCACTCCTCAGTGGAACCAAGTCCACAAACAAGTGCTCCCAATCAAGAGGGAAGCTCATAAAACATGAAAAGACAGGCTGCTTTCTGGAGCAAGGAGCAAGCTGTTCCACAACCAACGCTGAGGTGGATAAAATGGAACTAAGAGGGGCTGGGCAGTGGCCATATATACAGCCACAGGATGGTGCGAGGGGTGGTGGCCACCAGACCTCTTCTGAAAGGCTAGAGCAAAAGTTTCCACCAATTGTGTGCTGCAGCTTGGATACACCTATTACTGAATGAATTGGAGCAGTGATCGAAGAAGAATTCACTTTACTTTTATAGAAAATTATTCAACCAGGTCCATAAATGGTTGAAAAATGTAAAGATTTTTTTCATGAAAATGTTGAGCCAAAAATGTATTCAGCTTTGATTAAAAGCAAGACATTTTAAAATTTCTGTGAGCTCTGTAGGAATCCATACATTTAGGGATTATAATTCTCTCACTAGGAAAATGTGGGAAGCAGCGCCCATTTGCATGATGTTATGTTTCTCACAGTTGTTCCTTAATGTGCCACTTATATTGCTGACAATGGAAAAAGGAGACATGAAGTTACTTCTCTGACTTACATTACCAAGTAATCCAGAGTAATTCTAGTTAAACAAAAGGGTAGGTTGATTGAAGTTAATCAGAGTTGCACACTTACTTAAGTGTTTTGCTTGATCAGGACCTAAATGAGAATAGAAGTTGATCTAATATGTGTTCCGGGGTTAACTCTCAGTGGACATGGGTAATGAGAATTTTATATTTCTACAATGGCAAGAGCATAAATAAATACAAAGAATTTACATGATTTAGCTGCCACATTTTTTTTATTCTGCATATCTTTCAGATAATTGTGAACTTTTGCATTTTATGAACCTTCAGTTTACAAAAGAAATCATTTCTCAATATACTGCAATTTCCTTATTCACATTTCTAATATGTATGTTGATATACTAAAACTCATCAGGTGTAATGTTCTTTAATGCATCAGCTTAACACTAATGTTTGTGAAGGAAGCACCTCATGTTTCTTTAGTCTCATTTAATAAAATTAAACAAATCAATCAGTATATTTCCTCTTCAGTTTTGTATTAGCTTTGTGAGATAAGTTCTTGCTCTGAACTGCATCTAAAGAAAATGTTGAGACTGTATATTTCCTTCAGAATATATAACCACCGATCATAAACTGTCTATCTACAGAGTGTAGAAATATGACACAATATTTTATTAACTATCTTTCGGAGACAGGGTGGCAATAAAATACTGTGTTTGTGAATTAATGGAACTGTTGTGAATCATTAAAATACAAACATACTGGAGATATTCTAACACATAAGTACATCATCTGTGGTCCTTTGTTAAAGTGATAACACTGAGCCATTTGGTTGCCAGGGTAAAAGAAATGATAAAGAGTATTTGGAAGAGATAACATCTTATTAGGGTAAGGTGAGAGCAAGGGAAAAAACATTTGCCTCATCCCTTCTAATAGATAAGATATTAGATTACGTTCATTTCGATTAGCAAGGCTCCTTTTTAGTACAGATTGTTTCAGTGTTGTACTTTATGACTAAACTCTCAGAGGCCTGACATGGGATTTAGTAAGCTTTAGATAACATAATCTCCATCTAACGGGATTTTTTGAAGCCAGTTGCTAAGTGTATGAATTATTATAAGAGAAGAAAATCAAATTTAATATCAAAGAACTAACTTTATAAGTTCAAGCAGCGGACAATATACATTTTCCATTGACAGAATTGTTTAATAAGAATCTATCAGCAGGAAACACTAGGTACTCCAGCAATAAGTGAATCATGATGGCTTATTTCCTTTTAATTCTATGATCCCAGCTGGAACAAGGTGTGATTGGAGAATGGTTTAATTGTTCATAGACATCTGTCTTTGGATTCAATTGAAAAATAATATCCTGGGCATAAAATGTCCTACAGAATTTTTGACATTTTTATATCTTTCACAATCAAGGCATTGTCAGAAAATCAGGTAGTGGAACTCTTAAAAACTTATGGATACATTTAAAATAGAAGAGACTAAAACCCTGTTAATATATCCATGTACACAGCTGGAAAGCAGATGTTCAACTGTATGCACTCAGAACATAAAGAAAGGTACTAAACCTGTTACTTACTCAAATGAGAAATTTCAATAATTTATTGTTCTTGTATTTTTGATTTCCCCCTTTCTCTCTTTTTAAACAAACCTAGGAACTACTTTATTGTTGAAGCCAATTACCTTAGAAGTCTGACTTAATGCAGTACAATACATGATTGCTAATGAACGCCCAAGGCAACTGTCAATCAAATTAACCAGTGACTTATGAGTTGTTTACTGTACTGTGAAATGAAGTGATAAATGTATGTCAACCAGTTAAATGTGACATTTAGTATTGGATATACCCACTTTAAATGGGTTTTGCATCAGCTTTATTAATTTCTCATAGGCCTGGCACATATTTTGAACTAAGCTCAGATTATCAAAGGAGGCATACAATCTTATACTTTGCAAGGTATTGGTAAATGTGCAATTCAAGGCTTTAAAGGCCTGTGTGGTCCCTCTTCCTTTTAATCTGTTTCATTCAGTAACTAAAGTGCACAGGAGACCAGAGCTGACACACCACTGCTTATGCATGTTTTTCATCTGCCTCATGAAGAGTGGCAAAAAATAATCGGTTTCCCTGAACATTCTTTCTCCTTTGAGTTAAAAAAAAAAAAAAAAAAAAAGAAGGATGGAACACCACTGGTTCAAATTATTAGCCAACTGGTGAACCAGAATGAGTGGAGGCTTTTTTTAAGCTAAATTTGAAATTAAAATCAGATCATGATATCATCACCTCATGTAACATGTTACTCAGAAGTTCATATGGTGTGACTTCCTAGACAATGATTTACTAATGTGCTCCTCAGGGGTCAGAATGGAGGGTAACATCAGGCCTGGTGTACTATAAAAATTTAATGACTATCTTGCAATGGAAAATTGGCAGTCCTGGTTAACCCAGAATACTCCATGACTCCTCCAGAGGGAGATGGAGCACTAGCAATTTTTTTTTTAATGAAATAAATATCTGTGTGACTAGTGCCTCTGACCAACAGGAAAATCCAGGCCTTGAACCAGGTTACCAAGCAGTAACATGCTAATGTAAAATTACCTTAGAAGTTTAGAGATGGAAAAATACTGTGAGATGACCTAGTCCATTAATCTCTGAACTAGGACTGTTCTCTGCTGTATCTTCTTCTTCTGTTTTGTAGAGAGATTTTCACAGGCACAAATGGCAGCCTGGCGCCTTAGAAAATCTCCTACTTCAATCACTCCAAATAACTGACCTCTATTTTTTATGCTGGAATTTTGTATTGTTTGATAGCATGGAGTTTAATGAATGCTTGATAAACAATTTTTACATGTAGACACTACATAAAAGTAACATTTGACCTAAATTTTCTAATACTAGGACACTATTAAATACCCTGTGTCAAGGTACCACCATTATGGCCTTGAACTATCACATACTATAGCCAAGTACCAAAAAGCATTCAGGAGTCCAGTATGTTTTTAGGCCCAAACCTCTTGCTCCTCTTGAAGTCTATGTAAATGTAGTTATTCTCCTCAGTGGAAGTAGAAAACTCTGTTGTTTCATTTTAGACTCACTACCAGCTCTTGTTGTAATATGTAATATACCTGACATTTTTTCACATCAAAGCATAACTATATATTGATATTAGAGAAATAAGGTGGGTGAGGTAATTTCTTTTATTGGACCAACTTCTGTTGGTGAAAGTGACATGCTTTTCAGCTACAGCGAGCTCTTCAGGACCATGCACCACATCTGTTACATGAACAGAAGTTGGTCCAATAAATAATATTTCAAACCCTCCAATATCCTGGACCAATATGGCTATAACAACACTGCAAATTATATATTCATATTACACTCCCATTTCCCTTACAGGACCAGAAACATACCACTTTTAAATACTGGTTGATAGCTAGTCATAGCAGAATTTAATATTAATGAATAAAAAAAATAAAATAATTAATTTGAATTAGAATTTAAAATAATGATGATGCAGAAAAATTTAATGTGTGCTGGAAAGAATGTATGTCTTATCTAAAGGCAAACATGTGCAAGAGAGAGGTAGCTGGGGTCTCTGGGGAAGTGTGCATTTTGTTTTTTATTGTTCTTCCATATTTGATGCAATTACTGTCTATAGTTTTGTATCATTGTTTTAAAATCAACAAAGATATTTTTAAAGAAACTTTTATAGTGAAATACTGTCATAGCATTTATAGTCATTGGATATTATTTTTTTACTCTACTTTGTTTCTTTTCTATTTCCTGGTTTAGTGTATGCTAAGATTATACAACGTTCTGATTTTGAAATGAAATTATACTTAATTACAACAATAAAATATATCAATTGATTAAAGAAAAGCCAAATTAGTAAATAGCCAGGGCCAACTTAAATAAGATAAAATTTGCATGATTCCTGTGTGCTAACTTAACTCCATGGAGATATAAATTAAAATACAGCATGAATTGGAAGTGGAGATGAAAGGCAAATACCATATAACCATACTGTGTCTTGTCCGAGCTGATGATTTGTCTACGTTTTCTAACAAGGTCTTTTTCCTAAAGGTAGCAATTTTATTGGGTTAAGTTACTAGATAATTTTAAAACAAAATCAGGACAAACCTTTGTATATACATGTACCTCATACATAACTTGATGATTGTTATAGAAGTCATATATTTATATGGCTGATGGTAAATTTATGACTTTTTCCAACTTGGTTATTTTTACACTTTCCCTCTTTGTGTAAAGATAACAGGCCAAGATAGATGGAAGGGGTAGTTCTGTCAAGGGGACAATTACAGCTCCCTGACTCTTAAGATACAGATGCCTTGTTCATAGTACAAGTTAGAACAGCATCAGAAAGGTGCTTTGATCTTTTTGCAACCTGTATCTCTCCACTACAGACACAAACCCTATGCCAGAGTGAGAGGGGATGAATCAAGGAGCCAGCTTCACTGACTTAAGATTCATAAAAGAATCATGGTGCAGGTCCTTAAGACATTTGTTCTAGGAATTTGGAAAAAAGGAAGGTGATCAGGAACAGTTAGCATGGATTCATAAAGGGAAATCATGCCTGACCAACCTGATTGCCTTCTATGTTGAGATGACTGACTTTAGATGTGGGAAAAGCGATGGACATGATATACTTTAACTTTAGTAAAGCTTTTGATATAATCTCCACAGTGTTCTTATCAGTAAGTTAAAGAATCATGCATTGGATGAATGGAATATAAGATGGATAGAAAACTGACTAGATCACTGGGCTCAATAGAATCAATGTCAAGTCAGCAGTTGTTAACAAGTAGCCCATGCTTTTAATGCCAAGCTTGAGAAAACCCTGACTGCGGTATTTTAATTGGGTTAGTCCTGCTTTGAGCAGGGGGCTGTACTAGACGACCTCCTGGAGTTCCTTCTAACTCTAGTCTTCTATGATTCTATGACTTTATTGACAGCTTCTCTTAACTTCCATCAATTTAGCCGGTTTAAGTTAGATTACAGACTTTATGTGCTGGTCAAGCAGTGTAAAAGAAAGCAAACACAAAGGGAAAATTTGGCCCTTCTGAATGTAAATATATACAGTAAAATAAACAATTGGGCTTCACAAGGCATAATCTAAGGGAAGGACCATATATGTATATGGAAGAGTCATACATAGGGTGTATATACAGAGATCTTTACAACTTCCATCTTATCAATGAGACTCACTTGGCTAAATCCTTCTGCTCCTTTCTTAAAATGCACTGTGCATAATTCTCTAATTTTCCACTGAGTCCCTGCCCTCATTCTTCTCTCCTGAACCTTCCAAATGGCTCCTATGGCCTTCCTTCCCCATGACCCTAAGCCCAATTTTTCTTTGTAACAGGTCCTCCCCTGGAAAATTAAAGTCCTACTGTATTGAGCCAAAATATTACAGCTGAAAAAGTGATGGACACTTTCAGGCTGTGTGCAAAATTGTTAACATCACTTGGTTTTCTCCTTCTCCACAAACACTCTCTTGATTCTTCTGGTTTCCCCTTCAGAATCGTCAATCATAAAATACCCCTTAAGCAATCCAGCATTGTCCATCCTCAGTGGCAGTAGAAGTCCAGAAGAGTGAATCAGACCCTATAAGAATTTTTAGATTTTTAGAAGCACAGAAAGGGGATATGGAGAGGCCAGAGCCTTATGAAGATGAAGAAGGCAGAAAGACTGAAGCTGTACAGCTGGTTTCTCTAAGCATTTGGTTTCAGTTCAAGGAAAGGTTTGAGATTTAGATTGGTTCAGATTTGACATTAATCATAATTATACAATCCTGGTTAATAGCACTATCCAGTCTTAGCACTTATTTTCTTTTGCTATCTGACACTCAAAAATTAAGCCTTGAATCTAAATGAATTAATAAAAAATAAAGAGGGGAAGATTTCCTGTTGGTGCTTCTCTTATACAACATGTTTATGCAGGAACAAGTTGTCTCTGAGGTCAATCTGAGTTCATTGCCTCTATACCATTCATTGGCTCCATTGGCTCTGTCAATCTGAGTTCCTTGGTTACATACTATCATGTGCAAAGGGATATAAAAATGACCAAATTCATTACAGTTTTGTATGTATCTGTGTTTTCCAGTGTGCCAGGATGACTAGAACAAATAGAAAAATGGATGTAAATTAAATAATTTGGTAGACTTGATCCTTCCTGCCCTTCTTGACTTTGCCTCTTCTGATGTTGCTTATGAGGTACCTTAATCACCTGTACAAGTTCAAATAATAGTGAGTTGTACCAGAAGACCCATTTTCCCTATTTAGCAATATATGTGTGTGCAGCTGATTGATTATCCAGCTGCTGGCTCTACATGGGACAATTCCAGAGTTTGATAGCTCAATATCTGCTGGTAAGCTTGTAGTAAACAAACGGTGCTGAGATTCTGTAAAGGCATCTTTATCCACGGGGGGGGGGGGGGGACACCATAACTGGGAGAAACTTGCAGGGAACAGCATATGGAATACTCCAAATTTCTGGTGTTTCTTCTCCCAAGTGGCCAGCACCAGTTACTGCCAAGGGCAGAGGGGTAAATCAGGGCCTTTCATTTGCTCTTTCCCTATCCTACTGGATCCAGGGGGACCTTGTAGTCACTGGGCACAATAGCCTCTCCTCTTCCTTCTTTCCTCCAAGTAGGAATACTTTTGCATCCTACTCATATCAGCTGATTGTTATTTTTCTCACTTGCTATATTGTTATTGATTGTTGGTCTCCCCTTCCTACCACTGCACTTCTTCAGGCCCCACCTTCACTGACTATTTTGTTTCTGCTTTATTCTATAGTGAAATTTAATAGGAAAAACTTAAGTCTCATTAAACAAAACTGAAATAATGCAGGATAGGTCTTCCAGATGTTGAAGACCAAGGAATCAAAAAGGCTTCAATCTGGTTTTCCAAATTGTGTAACTGCAACTTTGCATAAACATAGAGTTCCGTGCATATTTCTCCCATTCCAGCACTTAAGCATGCACATGATAAAACCTGTGTAGCACTCCTTGACAACTTTTAAGCATAATTCCTGTTTCTAAATCACAAAATGACTTCCCTCCACTCCCCCCAATGATTTTGTTTTTCACTGAAGATTGTCTACTGGAGAAATTTTCATTTTCACAAAAAACTAGTGCCCTTTTAAATATATTTTTTTAAATCAATGACCCCAAAATATTAAAGTGGCAATTGACTTTTTTATTTGAGAAGAATCCACATTTCAGGAAACGAGAAGTTTCTGTAGCTGTTTTGGTGATATTTTCATTAATATTTTGATAACCAATTTGAAGAAAAAAACTGTAAACAAACCTTGAGTTTTCAAATGGGTATTTCAGACCCTTGGAATCAAAAGCAATTTGATTGTTTTAACATTTTTCATTTAAATAGGTATTCATTTTTTTGACCAGCTCTGATTCTATAGCATACATGTACATTGTCAAAAGAATGTGCGTGGTAAATACTTACAGATGTACACATGCAAGTGGAGGTTGTGCATAGAAAACTTGGCTACCTGGTGAGATCCTAATCTTGTTGGAATTGAATGGCAAAACTCCCATAGATTTCAGTGGGGCCAAGATTTCACCCAGTGTTTCTAAAATATGAGAGGTTCAAATCTATGCCTTTTCTAACAACCAAGCTGGCATGGTTCTTGACATGGAGTATTAGCACAAAAATTTCACTGCCACTGCAGAGAATATAGCCAAGCACATAGCCCCCCCACACCCTTGCTTGTGAGTGTTGCTGTCTGTCATTATGATGCTGTCCTCTTTATATATCTGACATAACTTTTAAATATGTATAAGTGAGTCAGTCTTTCTGGACAAATACAGCTTTAACAGTTGAGCTGACTGCTTATCCCTGCAAAAGACATTCCCAATAACGCTTCAAAGCATCTGACGAAGTGGGATTTTCTCCCATGAAAGCTCATGCGAAAAATAAATCTGTTAGTCTTAAAGTGCCACACGACTCCTTTTGTTGTTGTTGTTGTTGTTGTTGTTGTTGTTGGACTAGACTAACATGGCTATCCCTTTGGAAATTGACCTAATGATGCTGCCTGCAAAGGAGAGATTTCATACCCTGAAGACTTTTTGTTGTGATGCCATCTCACTACTGCAAACTGCACTCTCTGCAAGACATTTTTTCAAGTGAAATCTGATCCGCTTTTGTCACCAGTACCTGCAGACCATACAACAGAAACACTAAGGCAGGCAGACATCTCTGCAACAATCATGCTGTGGACTCTGCCTACATATAGACACTAATGACACCATCATGGCACCTAATCACACCAACTACACCATTAGAAGTTCATTCACCTGCTCATCCAGCATGTGACGAATGCCTGTGTTCCAAAAATGCCTTATACTTTGGGCAAACTAAACTGTCTCTGAGCAAAAGAAATAAATGGACACAAATCTGACGTCATAAATGGCAACATTCAAAAATCAATAGACAATCACATTAATCTCCCTGGTCACTCAGTGAAAGGCATGTCTGTTAAAGTTCTTAAACTGGCTAATTCTAGAGCAAAGCGTCAAAGAAAAACACTGAGTTAGAATTTATGTGCAAATTTGACACCATTAATCTGGGATTGAATGAAGATATCTATTGAGTTTCTCAGTACAAACAGTGATTTTCACTTCTCTCAACCACAACACTTTCTAATATGTTGTTCCACATTGTTTGAATCTATACAACTTGTTTGATTTGCTGAAGTAGTCTTACCTGATCCTGTATTTACAATACACTGCATTTATCTTTCCCTCTCATATTGACAGTTTTCCATTTTCTATCATCTGATGAAGTAGAATTTTCTCCCATGAAACCTCATGCAAAAAATAAATTTGATAGTCATTAAGGTTATATCTACACTTAGATTGTTAGTTTGAATTGACTCAATTCGAACTAATCAAGTTGAACTAATTATGATTAGTTTGAATTGAGTCAATTTGAACTAACATGGCCAGATTAGGAAAACCAATTTGAAATAGTATGTCAAAGTGGACTTGCTACTTCAAATTGGAGCAGGGGCACCATGGGAAGTGTGGCAGCATGGCCTCCTAGTAGGGTCATGTCACCACCCAATCCCCTGCCCCACTCCAAGCCCTCTGAGCTGGGAACAGGGAAAAGCATCCTCTGCCCAGCTCTAGCCACTCTTTGGCTAGAGCTGGCCAGGGGATGTTTTTCCCCATCCCCGGCACAGAAGGCAGGAGCCAGGAAGGGGAATGTTTTCCCTGGCCAGGGTTCCCTGGGGCCAGAGCACCCCCACCCCTCACACAGCCAGGGGTGGGGCTGGGAGAAGGGAATCCCCCTGTGCTGTCAGCACAGCCAGAGGAATCCCTTCTTCCTTGCTTGGCTGTGCTGTCAGCTTGGGGCCGGTGGAACCCCCTGGCCTCGAGCTGTCAGCACAAGGGGGTTGGGGGAGAAGTGATTCCCCTGGCCCGCACTGACAGCTTGGGGCCAAGGGGTTCCCCCAAACCCAAGCTAACTGCGCAGTCTGGGCAGGACAGAAGGGATCCCCAGTGCTTCTCCCCTGCTGCTGTCCGCAGGGAAGACACCTTGGTGGGCGTCTTTTGCAGTGCTGGCTGCTGGTGGGGGGAAGACACCCCCCCAGCTGCTTTTGCATTCTAGCCACTTGCCGGGAAGACACCCCCGCTGGGGTGTCTTCCCCCATGGGCGGCCAGCGCTGCAAAAGCTGCCCATGGGGGTGTCTTTCCTGTGGGCAGCCAGCCTTGCTGGAGCAGCGGCTTGGGTCCCTGTCCCCAACTGGGGAATGGGAACCCCATTGCTCCCCTCAGCCCAATGTGGGTGGGGGGTTAGGCACTTTTGGGGCTGCTGCCCCAGATGCTGAAGGACTGGTCTTCCTCCCAGGTGGCATGGCACCCTGGGAGGAAGGGCAAATCTTGTGAATTTGGACTAACTTTAGTTGAAATTCATATGTTTGCACAGTATCAGTTGGAACTTGGGGGTTTGAATTGATGATCACTTTGAAGTTACGGGAGGTTTTGTAACTTTGAAGCAACCGCTTGTCCATTCAACCTAAGGGGAGCCTTAGATCTAATTGCCCAAGTGCTGTGTAAACAGGTCTTTTTTTAAATTCGACCTAATGCTTATTAGGTCGAATTTAAGTGGTGTGTAGACATACCCTAAAAGTGCCCAGGACTCCTTGCTTCTTTTGCTGCGCTAAGCTAACAAAGCTACCCCCTTAGAAAATGGGAAATTTGTTACTCTTCCTTTTTTTTTTTTGGTTAGAAAAAATCTCACTGTCCCTTCTACCCACATCTGGACCATTGTCATTGCTTCCAAGGGTTCTGCAGAAAGTCTTCACGCTCACTACCCTCCACTCCTTATCTCAAAAGTCAAAAAATAATATTTTGTGACTTCTTTCCTGTGCTCCTCTGACACAGTTCTCTGCCTGCCTCAGTGCTCTGCTTTGTGCAGCCCTGTGCAGCCCAACTGCCATTGAAATCTGATCCCATCAAGCTGGTTCCATTCTTTGCTCTGTGTTCCATTAGCTGCCTTTGTCTTAGTCCATGTTCAGATGTTCTGTGCATGGCTAATTTGCTTAGCTGAGTTAACAATTTATAATCAGGAATGGTTTGTCTCTGTGCTACTGATGTGCTGAAGTCCTGATGCCCCTCTCCTTTCCCCATCTGCAGTCCAGGGTGTCTGCGTCAAGGGCATTGCTGGCACTGGGCACAGAGGGCATGAGTGCCCTGTCTCCAGCCCAGTTTCCGGAGTCCCCAGCCACAGCAGTGAAGGTGCAGAAAACCTGCATGTGCCTGCGCTTCCCCCGTGCCTGCATGGGAGGAGATAACGTTAAATCCCTCCTCTGAGGTAGGGCCAGGAGAAAGAAGAGCTGTGGCTGATCCCATTCCTCACAGTTTGGGCCAGCCTAGGGCATCTGCCCATGCCAGGAGTGGCAAAGGTGGGATCCATCTCTGAGGTTGCCATCACTGGCAGCACAGGCCAGAGGCCAGATTTGACTGCAGGGCCAGCAGTGGCAGCAGAGGCCTGAGTTCAGATCAGGCCTAGGGCCACCTACCACTGGCCAGCAGTGGCAGGGGCCAGATCAAGCCTGGGCTGGGAGTGGGGATCAGGACTGGTGCAACAGGGTGGGATGGGATCATGGGGGGGGGGCAGGGAGCAGGCACAGGCCCTGTATATTTTTATCAGGCAGCAATGTTCCTGATCTGCTTACATGGAGCTCTCCCTGCCCCTACAAATACTCCAGTGCCCCTTGCAACTGATCCCTCATCTCCCCACTTCCTGTGAACTGAGCAGTTCTCCTTTGAAAGAATGAATGTTTTATAGTTGATGTATGAAAACAACTAAATTGTGAAACCCAGAGATTATTTCAAGGCACTAGCTCTCCATTTGGCATGAACCCCTTTTGGATGCTATCTTTTTGTCCTCACCTACAATTCACTGCCATTTTTCAAACACTTGCTGACATTTTCTCTTGCCTGCTCTTAACAGTTTACATATTTTATTTGCATTATATTTTCCCCCAAATCCTTCAATTTCCTAAATAATAGATGGGGTAAAGATAAAAAGATAAATATCACCCATGGTGGTCTTCAGCACCTTGATGCCATATCTACATTTGTGCCTCCCCCCCCCGCTTCACTCCCCCCTGCAGCCCAGGAGGTGTTCTTGCACCGCCCTCCAGCTACCTTGGGAAGGGATCTGTTATCGGGGGGGGGGGAAGGCTTTGCTGGGGTGCAAATGCATGCCTGGCTTTGCTGCCCAGCCTCTCCATACTTATTCAGTGCACAGTGCCCACCTCTCTCCTGCAGTCTGGCTCTGACTCTAATGGGTGGATAGCCTCATGCCCCAGTATGGGATAGGACAAGCTGACTTTCAAGATGCACAGGGTAGGGTGCTGAGGGCCACCTTTCAGCACTTTTTGTGCCTTCTGCCCTCAAGAAGGGCTGAGGTGAGCAGTGCCTGCCTCCCCTCCCTGCATTTACCTACCACTCCAGCCCTGCAGCCCAAAACCTCAGAGACTACCTGGGGCAACATCTTTCCCCCAAGCCTAGGAAGGGTGGCTGGGTTAGCCCTTTATGATGCACAGGAAAGGAGGCACTTAGGGGTAACCCCCAGTGCCTCTTGTGTCCCTTGTCCCCACTTGTTGTGAAGGTCCATCCACACTCGCTACATTGTCCCCTTCACACACAGTTACCTGTGGCTACCTCATTCTTTCCCCCTCCCCAGCCTTGTGAGGGGTGCCAGTACAGTACCCCCCCCCCGCAGTCCAGCACCAAGGACCTGACCTCCATCACAACCACCCCTAGTATGCCACTGGTGATCCAAATAAGGTAATTTATGAGATTACAATATCTGTGCAGTCACCTTAACAGCAACCATGAAGAGAAAGATCTTGGGCTGCTTCTGTTTCATTTTATTCAGTGTCTTCTCACACACCAAAATAACTCAGCACCTGAAACTTTAATAGCCTCCTCATGAGGTTTTTCCACATACAAATGTGCAGCTATCCAACCTATTCATCCCAATACCAGTAGTCTTGTAAATGGGTCCTATCCAGCACCCACAACCAACCAAAGAAATGGTTCCAGTCGTGAAGAACTCACAATCTAAATTCAATCTGATACTGCAAGTGGAAGTCATAAAGCAGATGTTTAATTAGTTGTTTACAATCATAGTTGTCATGCATGTATGGAGATTGCATAAGAAAACAAAACATTTCTAAAAAGCTAGGCCATAATACTTTCTCTCAGTCTAAATTCTAGAGGTATGTCTCCAGCTCATTGGGGATGATGCAATGTGGTCGATTGGACAGGTCATGGAGACTCCCCTCAGTCACTCCCAGCAGTGGTCTCCAGTTGATGCCATTAATACACCTCCCTGAAAGGAATAAGATTGTGTCATTTCTAGGGCACATCCCATAATGCAGAGCACTGAATATGCCATGGTATGAGAGCATAAGCTGACAGAATATACATAAATTACACATGTAGTTTGGGGGTCTCCTGTCAACTGCTGGCAGTGTAGACCAAGCCTAGGTCAACTTAAACAATGGTTTGATGTTGTTGTTCTTAAATGAAAATAATCTCCCCCTTCGAGAAAAGTGACAGCATAGTCATTAGTGAATAACGTCTATGAACTTATAGTAGCTTTTGCTATTTATATATTTTGCTATTTAAGCAAAAATGCTTATATGCCACTGAAGCTACCATACTATAACTAATGGCTCACTAGTCCATCTTGGGTTTTTAAGGAGATTTCCCCCAAATTGTACAAGCTGGCTTGTTTTCCATCTACATTACAAAGGAATTGCTGAAGTGTTTCTGTGTGTGTTCTAGAGAGAAAGATTCTCTGCCACAGCTTATGATATAATGTGACATAAGGTGCCTTGATTATTATAATCACAGTCCATAATATGAATACAAAAAAAATCACTCATCTGCAGTTACCCTAATAAAACACACATGACAAAATGTATTTATCTCCTCCTTAAAAACATTTAGAAACTGTACTAGGAATCACACCAAAAAAAGTGAAACAAATCCAATCACTATCCACTATGTGCACAATTATTTTTATAAATAGATCCTTGGAATTTAATAAGGTGAAGTTCATTAAAAACATTTGAAGATTTCTTTTACCAGCTAGAAATACAATTGCCAGCTTTTAGTTTCTTGCTTTATGGTCCACAAAGTAATAATCTTAGTTAATGTGGCTTCCTTGCTAGTCAGAGAACACACAATATGTAGTCCACTGTAAAAATGTTCAAGATAAAGTAAAACATAAATTGTTAAGTAATATGATAGGGAATTTTCTATTGACCCATGTTACTTTCCCTTCAAAGATCATTACCCAGTACAGCAGTCTTTTGTATAAAGCATTAGCAGTCATTTGTTTGCTAAATGAGTTTAGAGATCTATTTAAGCATAATTTAAATACCATTTAAAACTCCATTAAGTATGTTTATTGCCAAAATTTAAATAGTGTTTTCTAAGTTCTTCTTCACTGCTTAAAAATATGAGAAAGGCAGAAATGACTGGCAAAGTTAATTAAACCACTGGTCTTCTACTTCAAGAAGCAAAGGTTTAGCACCAACATGGTCCACTGACCTGCAGCCAAATACATTAGTGAGCCTGCACCAAAGTTATCATAGAATGGAATGTAAAGAAGTGAAACCACTACAACATATTAACCTTGTATTTATATTCCCAGCCAAAGTAAGCATTGAGCAAAGCAATAATGGGTATTTACAAGTCTGGATATCATCTCTAGAAAGTGGCTGAACTCTATAAAGTGAAATATTATCAATAAGAAAACAAAGATTCTGAATCATGTTAAGCCCCTTCAAGATCAAGACTTCTAAAATCTTAGCTTGGACAAAGATGTCATTATAAATCTTTTACCCAGCCTTTTGACACTGTACTTCATACAGTTTTCATGCCTCAAGATGACAGAACACAACAGAGCTGTTCAAAAAGTACTAAAAAACTAGCCGGAGAAGCTTGGTCTATTTGGGCAGAAAGGCACAACCTGTGAACTACCCTGGCTCATGTACAAGGCAGAAAATCACGCAGCAGAACGGGGGGGGGGGGACGACAATGGGAGGAAAGAGACCTTTGAATGGGGAGAAACTGCTTGGTTTTGGTGAGAGACAGCCCATCTTGGAAGCAACAAAAACATTCTGGTCCTATCCAAATGGCTAGGAGCTGGTTAAACACCACCAGGAGCCAGTCTTCTGGGTAAAAATAAGGAGAATAATCTAAAGAGTAGTCTTGGAATAGTGTTATTAGTTTAGCATGCATTTTATATCTTCTGTTTGATGTCTGGAAACTCCTGTCTCCTTTATTAAATGACTGTTCATGTATTTCCTATATACTTACTTAAAATTACATCCTAATCCATAAACTAGTGTTTGTTTTATCTAAAGCTGTGTGCACTTTACGGGGTGTGAATCAGAGTGCCTTGTCCAATCCATTTCAGTGATAAATGGATGGATGTTTAAGATGGGGGTTCCTGGTGAGGTATCTGGGGCTGGGAGTGCTTGCTTGAGGACCATCACCTGAGGGGCCAAAGGGCACTGCTGTGGACTGACTCAGGAGTTAGTATTCACCTGGCAAAGTGGGGTAAGTTGGGGTTCAGAAGTGGAGGTTGTGGGTCACAGTGACACACTGGACCAGATTCTGTGAGCAGCCTGCCACAGTTAGTTAAAAAATTACACTCAGAGAAATTCTTTTTTTTTTTTCCTGAACAACTTCAGCCCAGATGAAAGTCCTGCCCATAGTGTATATTGTTTGAGAATGTATCGTATTTCTGTGTACATAGAGAACATATTGTAGCATCAAGGGTATACAATGGAATGAAACAAGACCATATTACCTAAATAAATCAGAAAACCTGTAATACTGCTAAAGTTCTTACAAAGCAGTGTTCGTCTACCCAAAAGCTGAAGATGGGACCCCACAGATCCCAAAGAGTACTTTATTTCAATGTCCAGTATCACAGCTTCTTTTTCAAACAAAGCACACTCACCTACAACCCAGCTCATGAGGAAAAGGAAGCTTGTTGTAATATGTACAAAATATACAATATTAGAAAGATACAAGTCATGGATTTTTCTATATATTTCTTAATGCTTTCTCTGAATTTTTGTGAACATCCTGCTGTTGTTTTGCATTTATAGTCTACAGACAAACAGTATTCAAAGCATGAAACCTCAAAGTCACTTCAGGGTAAAGGAGGTGATTTATAAACACATAATAGGCATTTTTATACTTTTCATCATTAGTCAAGCTGCCAGTGTGAACTAGAATTTGAGCTCCTCGTGGCTTTTATGAAGGGATCAGATCCACAGATAAATGTAATCAAAGATAAAAAATAATTCCTATCAAAAGATAATGGACCTGATACAGAATTATGACTGTGACTAGGTAAAGGACTTTTAAAACAAATTTCTTCATGTGAAAAAAATTGAGTTGAATGAATTAATCATTAGGAACTTTGTTTGCTACATCTGCTTCTCATATACTCCCATCCACTTATAATTTCAGTATGAAGTGGACATTCTCTCTGGATCAAATTCAGAAGTTCCTAACCCCATTATGGAGATTAAATCAGACATAGAAATTAGCAGATCCTTTGGACAATATTCTGGCCATTTATATTTATAGTAGACTGAATTTTACCATGTGACCTTTATGTGGCTCGAGGGATATCTATACTGCCACATATTGTCTCTTTCAGACCAATAAAATGTGTGATAGCAGAACTCATGAACTGTACAGGAGGTTTTCATTATAATTTCACTGGTAGTTTATTACAAGATACTCACGTGGTTATTCTGAAGACTATGTAACAACAACTTGCACTCCACCATCAACCTTAGCCTGGACCAGTCCACAGAAGAAATCCACTTCCTGGACACTGCAACACAAAAAGGGATGGTCACAGTAACATCACTCTTTACCAAAAGCCAACTGACCCCAGTATATACCTACATGCCTCCAGTTTCCTTCCTAGACATATTACATGATCCATTGTCTACAGCTAAGCCCACAGTTAGTTACATTTGCTCCAACCCCTCAAACAGAGACAAAAACTTATATGATCTCTATCAAACATTCTTAAAACTATAGTACCCACCTGGGAAATTGAAAAAATAGAGTAACAGACCCAGATGGATATCAAGAAGTCATCTACTACAGGACAGACACAATGGGAAAAAAACAACAAACAAAAAACCCCCCCAGCACTGACCATCACCTTTGGCCCTCCTCCTTTCCCCTCCTCCCCAACTAAAATCTCTCCAACACATCATCAAGGATCTACAACCTATCCTGGAAGATGATCTCTCACTATCACAAGTCTTGTGAGGAAAGCTAATCCTTGCTTATAGATAGCCTCCCAACCTGAAGCAAATACTCACGAGCAACCGGACGCCATACAGCAAAAACACTAATCCAGTAACCTGTTTCTGCAACAAACTTCATTGACAACTCTGCCCACACTCTAGTGACACCATCCCAGGTCCTAACCACATCAGTCACATGATCAGGAGCTCATTCACCTGTACATCTGCTAATGTGATATATGGTTCCTTTCAATTTCTATGGCTCTATATACCTGTCAGAGATGGCTTAAGAGGGTACTTGGGCCTGCCATGAGTGCAGGGGACTGGATTCGATGATCTCTCATGGTTCCTTCCAGTTTCTATGATTCTATGCCATCATGTATCAGCAATGCCCCTCTGCCATGTTCCTTAGCCAAACCAGACTGTCCCTACACAAAAGCATAAATGGCCACAAATCAGATATAAAAAATGGTAACATCCATGAACCAGTAGAAGAGCACTTCAGTCTTCCTGGACACTCAGTAGCAGACTCGAAAATCATCGTACTTAAAAAACAAACAAACAAACAAACAAACAAAAAACCTTCAAAAAGAAACTTTAGCATGAAATTGCAGAGCTGGAAGTCATATGCAAAGCTGACACAATCAGACTGGTTCTGAATAGGAATTTGGAATGGCTATCTCTTTACAAAAAGTAATTGTCTCTCTTCACACATTCATTTATTCTGAATGGGCATTATCCACCCTAACTGAATCATCTTGTTTAGCACTTGCCCTCCTCGTTGTGATGTTTCTCACCCTTGCAAGTGTATAAATACCTTCTAACTGTAGGTTCTTCTTCATGCATCTTGCAAAGTGGGTTGGAGCTACAAAAGCTTATGCCTGAAGAAATTTGTTAGCCTTTAAAGTGACCCAGGACTCTTGTGTATATATATCACCACCAGAAGACAGCAGTGGTGATAGATATAGCAGTGCCAAGTGACAGCAACATCAGGAAGAAGGAGTATGAGAAGCTGGAGAAGTACCAGGGCCTGAAAGAGGAACAAGAGCGGATGTGGAAAGTAAAGGCCAAAGTGGTCCCAGTGGTGGTAGGAGCACTCGGGGCTGTGGCTCCTAAACTGGGAGAGTGGCTCCAACAGATCCCAGGAACAACATCAGAACTCTCTGTCCAGAAGAGTGCAGTGCTAGGAACAGCTAAGATACTGCGCAGAACCCTCAAACTCCCAGGCCTCTGGTAGAGGACCCGAGGTTGAGGAAGACACACACATATCTATATCTATATCTATATCTATATCTATATATAAAAAACTTCCCCTCTCACCCCTATGGGTAGTATGTCTCTTCCCCAGCCTCGGGTCCTCTACCAGAGGCCTGAGAGTTTGAGGGTTCTGTGCAGTATCTTAGCTGTTCCTAGCACTGCACTCTTCTGGACAGAGAGCTCTGATGTTGTTCCTGGGATCTGTTGGAGCCACTCTCCCAGCTTAGGAGTCACAGCCCCAAGTGCTCCTACCACCACTGGGACCACTTTGGCCTTCACTTTCCACATCCGTTCTAGTTCCTCTTTCAGGCCCTGGTACTTCTCCAGCTTCTCATACTCCTTCTTCCTGATGTTGCTGTCACTTGGCACAGCTACATCTATCACCACGGCTGTCTTCTGGTCCTTGTCTATTACCACGATGTCTGGTTGATTGGCCAGTATCTGCCTGTTAGTCTAGATCTGGAAGTCCCACAGAATCTTAGCCCTGTTATTCTCCATGACCTTCTGTGGAATCTCCCATCTGGTCTTGGGAGGGTCTAGCCCATACACTGTGCAGATGTTCCTGTACACCATGCCAGCTACTTGGTTGTGCCGTTCAGTGTATGCTGTTCCTGCCTACATCTTACATCCTGCCACTATGTGTTGGACTGTCTCTGAGGCCTCTCTGCACAGTCTGCACCTTGGGTCCTGTCTAGTGTGGTAGACCCCTGCTTCAAAGGATCTGGTGCTCAGTGCCTGTTCTTCTGCTGCTATGATCAGTGCCTCAGTGCTGTCTTTTAGTCCAGCCCTTTCCAGCCACTGGTAGGATTTACCAATGTCAGCCACCTCAGCTATCTGTCGATGGTACATCCCATGCAGGGTCTTGTCTTGCCATGGCACTTCTTCTGCTTGACCTTCTTCCCATGTTTGCTGCTGCCTCAGGCATTCTCTCAGCAGCTCATCTTTGGGTGCCATCTTACTGATGTACTCCCGGATGCTCTGGGTTTCATCCAGGACAGTGGCTCTTCCAGGTTCTCTTTTTCTCTCTTTTCTCTACAAGAGAACCTGTAATAAAAAACAATAAAGTATTGCTACATTAAAAGCTAAAAACAAGCAGTCAAACACTTTATCCAGCTCCCACTAAAGTTGATGGAAAGACTTCCATTAACCCATTAATGAATGTTATTTTGGGTCCCCATAAAGTAAATTATGTCCCCATATTGGGTCCCCATAAAGTAAAGTACATCATGCCACCCCTTTAGAGACCCTTTTCTAGTACCCCAAGTGCACCCCTTTCAAGTGGCATGCCTGTGCCTCCACTTCTCTTTGGATCTGGATTCCATTGTCTAATCATTTTGACTTATTATAAATAGATGCCAAATTAAAAACAAGGGTATCTACAGGGGTTAAAGTATGATTTGGTAAGGCCCCAGAAGCCTCCTGTACAGGTGGGACCCCTCCCACATGCCCGTGACCCTCCGCATGTCTGCCCCCCCGCACCCAGCTCCTGCCCGCAACATGCCAGCCTACCACCTCAGCTACTGCCCCAACCCCAGCTACTGCCCTAATATCCATTCCCCTGTCCTCAAAATCTACCCTCAGCCCCCAATACCTGCCCCCAAAATGCACCCCTGACCCTAATACCCACCCCCTAGTGTGAGCTGGGCCACCCCAGTACTCACGGTCAGCCATGCGCTGGGCCAGGAAACTACTGGTACGCAGCCTGCAGGCTGTGCTTGGAGGCTTCTGCCACCAAGCACAGCCTGTGCATATGCAGGCTGTCTGAGCATGCCCCCCTCCTTTGCCCTGCCTGCTGGAACGCACAGCAGAATGTTGTTCTGGGGCCTGCTATTTTTAGGGGCCCAGCATTTGGGCCAGTATAAAGTCCAGTATGCAGTAGTACAAAAGCAGTGTCTCCAAATTAAAGTATAATTTATTTTATCTAAATAGCATACTGAGCTTAGAAAGGTATATTTAAAATAACAAAGAAAAGTATATGGATATTGGTTCATCAACTTCTTTCATTCCCTCAAGTCCTTGTAAAGGTCTGACTTAGCCTTGACTTCCCTCTGTTATTTCCAAAGACCTACTTACAATTTGCTTGCTGTAGACCCTGAAACTCTGTCTGTGTGTTAAGCTCACAGCCGACTGATGCTTTCACTGCTTCCTTCTCCTAGGGTCACCATTTTGGTCCATCAGGGTTTTGAACTGAGTCATAGCCTTGGAAAGAGTAAAACCTCTTACACTGGATGCCAGATAGGTAGTTTCTTTCCTAAACTGATTCTCCCACCATTCTTGTCTTACCTTTTTCGAAACAGAGTACTTGAGAGACTGCCTCATCTGTGTCTTTGTTTTACCCTTCCTGGTGTCCTTTATTACAGCATTAGTCCTTTGAATGTGTGCATTCAATCAGGTAACAATACAAAACTCAACAAAGAAACATGGCCATGCATAATATGAATGAGAAATAATTCATATATTTTCTTGATGGTTCACTTCTGTAATATTGCATCTTTTATGGAAAAAATAGACTGCCTCCTTCATCTTTTTCTCAAGGGAAAAATGTGATTAAATTCTTAAATAAGTATGGGATTGTTCCTGGTACACCTGAAGTCAGTAGAAGTTTTGCTAGTAACTTCTAGGGATGGAGGACTGAGCCTATGCTGAATATGTCTGATCTGATAGATCCATAAAACTCTTGAAACAAAAAACTAAGGCTATGGCAACTCAATTTTATCAAACACATCCTGATGTTAATTTGCACCTGAAAGCACAGTTCTTCCAAAGTCTCTCCAATATTCTATGGATGATAAGAAGAATCACATAGTTAGATCTGATTTGGGGATAGATTTTTATTTTTTTAATAGACTGAGCTTGAAAATGGTTTCCTTTTGCTGAGGTCTTAATTTTATTAACCATGAATAAACTGATTATATTCCCTCCAGTCTCTTTGTGCTTTTCCCTACCTGTATAAGCTCTACTGCTATGGTAGATTAAAAAGATTGCCTGTACTTATGCTCTAACCTCTATGTTTTTGGTTTCTAAAGCTCTCATAGTGAATAAAGTCTCATATTTTCAAAATAAACATGATACCAGAACAATTGTGCTTTCTTGGAGACCATTTTGTGATGACTTCTTTATGTAACCAATGGGAAGGTTCTAAAGTAATTTCTACAAACATGACACTTTCAACTTTGTATGTGTACACTGAATGTATCAAATATGCCCTTATAGTCACCTGTACCTACACAGTACTCTAAAGCCTATATAACTTGTCACTTCAATAAATAAGTTTTCCCTCTCTGCTGTATTGTTTCAATGTGGTCTGTAGCCTGCATTAGCACCAACCATTGGTGGTGCAGCAATGTATCAGGAATGATCTTTAATATACATTTTGACAATCAAACATGCATAATTAATAACTTATTTCCAGCCCACAACATCAGAAATCACAACAGAGTTAAGTGAGTCTCATAGAAAGTCTCTCCTTAAATGAAACAAAGATTGGTCATGTGGGCCATTCCAAGAAGCATACTCTAATGCCCTTAATGTTAATTGCCTCCACTAAAATTAACACAATTAAAAAAGACACCAAACCTGTTTGTATCCTCATCATGCCATGCTTATCCAGTACAGATAACACATCACTTAACACTGCAATGTCTTAGTTTGAGCGTTTGAGAAGGCGTGCTGTGCACTTTTATTGACATTAATCCAGAAAGCACCTTAATGTATAATTTGTCTTCCTCCACTCCTGCAAATAATTCACATTTAGCAGTTTTCTATACATATTTAAGATTTTGGGTCTCAAAAATCTGATGTGCACTTTGCTGTATTATTGTGTGTAATGAGAATGAATTAAAAACCAGCAGAGATATGACCCAGAACTTTTTGCTTCCTTTTCTCCATCAGTTTGACTTTCTGTAATACCATGATCAACAGCATTCTAAGTGGAAGTTGACACTGCCTCAACATTCTTCAACTATAGGCAAAATAGAATGTGAATTGCCTGAAACTCAGTGCTGACGTAACCTTTTTCTGCACCATTACACATAATCGGTGTCTTCAACTTTGTATAGTTCCAGTTTCATTTCTTTAATAAGCTGGATTTTGATAAGAATCGTGGGTTTTTTTCCCCTCTCCCTTTCCCCTTTGGTGTTACATTCTAACTTCTTACACAATGTGAGTTCATTTCTGAAAGAAATCCTTGCCATTAGACTTTAAAAGCAAAATCTCAAATTCTCCAGACTGATTTTGTTACCAAAAAGGGGTACTCCTTATAACTTTTGTGGAGTTAATAAAATCTTCTTTCTTTAAAAGACCTTAATGTTCTGAACATTAGCAGAATTGTACCCCAAATTATATCTAACAATGAGATTGTTTTTATTCCCAGATGATATCAGCGATGCTTTTGCAGAACTGCTGCCTAGGGAACTATTTGTTATTCCTCTGTGAATCGATAAGACTCTGTGCAAAGTGCTTACAACTGTTAGAGAAAAGGGTTCAAAGAGAACATATCATCCATAAACTGATAGTCTAATCTACACTGTCATCTGCTGTTTCTGCTTTATATTTGTCATTTCCTTCTGGATTCTCCATAAATATAATCTGTATATTCATTATCTTTTTACATTATATATATATCAGGATGACCAAACTTAGGGAACTCAAGAGCCACACAAATTGATTATTAGACCTTCGATAGCCACACTGAGGCATATAGCCATATACTTTTACCTACTCCAAAATTACTAAGTTTAAAATTCATTGCACACTTTAATATTATTGTAAAAAGAGGACAAATATTGATCCTACTAAAGTCAGATTTTAATAATTACTTAAGGTTACAGTGAAAACTGGGCCTGTACTGTAAAAACTGAGCTGTTGCTCAGTGTAGAAGACTGCAGGCTAGTGGCGAGTTTTTTAAAATCCCAACTATGCTGCACTCCTCCCTGCCATCCCTGACCATGCTGCACTTCTCCCCTAAGTCTTGACCCCCTCTTGAACTCCTAGGCTGGGGCTGCTTTCCTAAATTGATTTGCTGACATTCTTCTGGGAGCCACAGTTTTTCATTCAAGAGCCACATGTGGCTCCTGAGTTGCAGTTTGGCCACGCCTGACATATACCACTTCAAGAGAGAATGTACACACAGACATGTTTATGCACAGACACATACTTAATTTAAAAAATTTCAGCACATGATCATTTATTAAATTTTGATAGTAGGTGCTGGGAATTTGATAGAACTTGACACTCAAAAGGAATAATATGGCATGTTTTCTTAGTATTTATAATTCTGAACCATTTGGGAAATTCAGAGAATGGTAGTTTGGAAAAATGCACACAAACATTTTTTTATTTTTTTTTTATTTTTCATGTATCCAACTATTCATCTGGTTGAACATTTTCTTTGTATATTTTTCTGAAGGCAGACAAAAATCATTGGTCATACTCTTTATTGTAGCTTTTTACTGAAGTCATTGCCCTACATCTTGTCCATATTCAGAGCCATGCATCTTGTAGAATATTCATATACATATATGTTTAAGACTCTTTCACATGAACATTAATATTGAACTTTGAGTTTTATTTTTGTCATGACATCCCTCTGCCATAGTTGTTGGAGACTAAATAAAAACTCACAATACGTAATAACAAAGCACAAGCAATAAGGAATTAAATAATAAAAGGACACAAATCAACCACTATTAAATTCCATCTTGCACCATGACCAGAAGGTCAATATTCAACAGTTATTTCACATGTGATCAGAGAGGGAATCTTGTTACACAGCAGAGAATTCTTCATGGAAATCGCCTATACCAACACTAAATGATGATGTCCTCTGTGCAGATTCAGCTGTTCAAGCCAGCAAGTACGAGAAGAGTGGAACCAAGGTTGTGCTTACTGCTCATCATACCATGCATATCTGCATGTACACAGCACCCTCCTAATCTTAATTGCTTGGACCCATGGTCTCAGTAGTCTGCACAGTTTTAAGAGGGACTCTTACTCCCATCTCTCTCAAGTTGGTGTGTAGTCCAAGTCACAATTTAGCCCTAGATGTAAGAATCATGCCTAAACCAGTTAGTCAGAAACTTTCACAATAAAAGCAACATTGGTATTCATGAAGAAGACAACAAATGTATGGTGTCGTGCAAATCATCTTTTAATCTAACTGCTGTTTTTGGATTTTGATTTTTTTTTCCCCAAGTTGAACATGCTGCTATTTCCAGACCCAAACATTCAAAACTTTTTATCAGGAGCCCCAGAAATCATGAGATTGACTTAAAAACACAAAAAAAGTCTTCAAAAAAAGTTGGATTTTTTAATTTGCCTTCTGGTTTTGAACCCTTTGACTGCAGTCAAATCAAGTTTATAAATATTTCCCTGCAGACATAGGCTGTGTTCAGATGAGTGTTTTATTTCAAAATGACAGCCGTTGTTTCGAAATAAATTTTCTTATGTCCAGACAACGTTCCATTATTTCGAAACAACGGGACCGCATTGTTTGGAAATAATGGCTGTTTGTTTTGAAACAGTAAAACCTCACATGAAATCGAAATAGTTGTTGGTTCAAAATGGTTGTTTCGAAACAACAGCATTCAGACACGTTGTTTTAAAACAATGGCTATTTCGACTCCAGCTTGGCTTGACCTTCTTCCTCCCAGGGTACTCTGGGGCAGGAAGTGCCTTGCCAGCCTTGTGCCTTGTGCTTGCAGGCTATAGGCAGCATGGCACAGGCTCATGCTCCTGGGGCAGAGGGGTGACTCCAGGCCCCAGTGTGGTCCAGGGAGGACACCCTCTGCCTCCTCATGATCTGGGGCAGGGATGACATCAGGGCCAGGTTCTGGGCATGTCATCGAAACGTTGATGTGTACCGGGACATCAATGAGGCCCTGTCTGCCAAGGGGTACGAGCGCAACACCGAGCAGGTGTGCTCAAAAGTTAAAACCTGGAGGCAGGACTATGCCTGGGCCAGGGAGGTGAGGTGGCTCCATGTGGCAGCAGCTGCCACTAGCTGCCCCTTTTACCAGGAGCTCCACACCTTCCTGGCCCAGGAGCCTAGTGGCCTGCCTTCACAGCCGGTGGACTCCGGGGAGCCCCACACCCTGGCCACATCATCTCCAGAGCTGGAGGGGGCCTCCTCTGAGCCCAAGGAACCCCTCGACGTCGGGAACAGCAGCCAGCCCAGCACTGCTCCACCTGCTAGCCCGGAGCTGATCCCTGCAGGGGAGGAGCGTGCCACCAGCCCCGAGGAGGAGCCACAGGAGGAGGAGGAAGCTGCCCTGGAGGGGACGTCACAGCAGACATCAGGCGTCCCATTCGGTGAGAGTTCCCCCCGCCACCCCCAAGTGGGGAGGCCCAGCCGTGGAAGCCATGGGTCCCAAGGGGGGCACAGCCCTGGGAAGGTGGGGTTCGGGCCCTGGGAGGTGGGGTGCACAGGCTCTCCCATGGGTATGGGTGGCAGGGAGCTATGTGCACACAGGGTCCTGGGTCCAAACAGGACGGGGGTCCCTCAACACAGAGGTAGCAGTAGGAAGACGTGGCAGCATGCAGGGCAGAGAGCCTGTAGCCAGACTGCTGACACATGGCCTTGGGAGACTTGCTGGGCCACATGCTGCCAAGGACAGCCCACTACTGTGGGCCACGAGGCCGCATGCCCCCTGAGTGCAGTGTGCACAGCACACAGGTTGGGAATCCTGCTGGCTGTCAGGGCAGGGCTGTTTGCAGCTCACAGGCTGCACACACCATGCCTGTAGCCTGACCGTAACTGCTCTCCCTTCTGCTCTGCAGCTCCTGCACCCACCTGCCGGCCTTCCCTGAGGAGTCCCCCAACCACCGCCCATCACAGGAGGCGAGCCCGCCAGACCCAGGACAACATCCTGGCCAGCCTCCTCCACCTCGGCCAGAGGGCCGAAGACTCATCCTGGGCCTGGTGTCTAGACCAGTGCAGATGTCAGGACATGGCCGTCCAGCAGCTCCAGTGCACCACGGACATAGATGACCGTTTTGTGGCTGCCACAGAGCACCAGGCAGTGGCAATGGCATGGTAGGTGACCACACTGGAGAACCTCCACTTGGTCATCCTCCAGCTTGCCACCCACCTTGCCCCCCGGACCAGGAAGGACCTGCCCCTGGGGACCCCAGTGCCCCCAGACCCGGGTTGGCCTTGGGGAAGGCCGTGGGGCTGTGGGGCATGCCCCAGGGGTGCCTCCCCCCTAATATGCCCCCACAGTTGTCCCCAAACCCCCACTCATGTCCCCTGTCCCAGTTTAGTGCCCCCTGTTGTGTCCCCACCCACATCCCCTGACCCACTGAAGCCCCCCTGTTGTGCCCCCACTCGACCCTTCCTGCCTCCCAAGCTTTGCCTCCCCTAACCCCTGTAAATAAACCAAGTTCACCCATGTTAATAGTTTGAGTTCAGTGTTTTATTGGGTTGGGTTCAGGGTGTGGGTGGGATGGGTGGGGGTTGGCTGTGGGAGAACGGGGGAGCGGGTGGTGTGGTGGGGCAGGCCTGGCCCTCAAATGTCATCCTGGACAAAAAGGTCTCTCAGTGCCTCCCGCACTGCATTCGCTCTGGGCAGCAGTCACTCCCTTGGGGCCAACACCTCTGGCTGCTGGAACTGGGCACTGACAAGCTCTGCTTCAGCCTCCCACATGGCGGGTACTGGCTCGCGCTGGAACTCGCAGAGGTTATGCAGCGCCAAGCAGGCACTGATGACTTCTGCGATTCTGTTCTCGGTGAGGTGCAGGTGCGTGAGGAGGCACCTCCAGCGGGCCTTCAGTCTGCTGAATGCCTGCTCAACCACCTGGTGGCAGTGGCTGAGACGGTGGTTAAAAAGCTGCTGTCCAGCACCCTGGGGTCCCATGTAGGAGCACATGAGCCGGGGCAGACGGGGTAGGCCACATCTGAAACAATACGGACGGGCACCTCGACTTCCCCAATGGTGATATTATGGGGGGGAGAAGGTGCCCGCCTCCATGCGCCGGTACACGGAGGAACTGCACAGAACCCTGGCATCATGTGCCCTCCCTGGCCATCTGATGTAGTGGTTCTGAATAATGCCCCAGTGGTCCACAAGGGCCTGCACGTTGACCGAGTGGTTTCCCTTCCTGTGCTGGTACTCGGCTGCCCGGTTTGGTGGGACTTGCACGGGGATGTGGGTGGCAGCGAGTATCCCCCCACAGTTTGAAAAGCCAAGGGCAGCGAGGCTGGTGATGGTGTCCTGCAGCACTCCCTGGGTGACGAAGCGTGGCAGCAGGACCGTGTTGATGGCGTGGGCAACCTGCAGCAGCAGGTCCCTGACGGTGGAGTTCCTGACACTGAAGAGCTGGGCAATGGACCTGTGGGACTCGGGAGTGGCCATCTTCCAGAGAGTGATGGCCACTCTCTTGTCCACAGGGATGGCTGCACCGATCACCATGTCCCTTCGGCGCAGGACTGGGGTGAGCTTGGCAATGAGCTGGATGAAGGTCTCCCTGCTCACCCAGAAGTTCCTCCTCCACTGCTCATTGTTCCAGGTTCGCAGGACAACCCGTTCCCACCAGTCTGTGCTGGTACCCAGTGCCCAGATGCGCTGTGGCACAGAAGGGGGACAGGGAGCTATTGCTGATGGGAAGGCCACTGAGACAGTGGTCCGGGGCTCAGCCCTGGGCTCATTGGGCTCAGGGAAGAGTGTGTCCCACAGCAAGGCAGCACCCTGCAGGCTGGCAGCGGGGCTACCAAGTGCTCAAGGATGGTATGGGAGCCAGGGAGCATCCATAGACATCTCTCTCGCAAGCTCCTGGGAGTCACAATGGGTAGGAAGGGGAGGTCAGTTCCTGTTTTTATGTGATTGGCTGGCAACATGGCTGCCAACATGGCCGGCAAAATGGCCCAGCGAGCCAGCCATGCTGCCACACCTCCCATGCTGACCCTCTGCTAAAATTGAAATAGCGTGTCCACACAGAGGGCATACTATTTTGATTTAAGGGTTTCCCTTATTTTGAAATAACATTTTTTTAATTTCAAAATAAGTTATTTTGAAATAAGGATTTTATTTTGAAATAAATTACTTTGAAATAACAGCTTAGGTGTGAACACAGCCATGTTGGGTAGAACTTCTATTTTAAGTAAAAACTGAGATTCTGATGTATGGATTTGTCTCCATGTTTGGCTTTATATGAAACACCAACTATTGTGAGACTCCCTATAAAATTGTGAGTTTGTAACAGCAGCACTGTAATAACTCCTATCTTTCAGTCAGCATCTTAGGGCCCTCTAGAGGTTGCCTGTTTCCAGCCCTTTCTCCTCAGATAGCTTATTTTAAAGCAACACTAATTTATCACACAAAATAACTAAAAAGAATAAGTAGAAGGGTTAAATATTTATTCTAGAACATAATAAAATAAAGTCATAGATATTTTACCAAAAATAAATACCTTTCACTTTGTCAATCTCTGTGTACAGCCATAATATTTTATTTTGCAAAACTGTTTGCTAATACTAGCAGCGGATATGTATTTATTGCTGGCATCTGTCTTCAGCTGTCCTATTACCAATATCATTAAAGCACCATAATTTGGAGGAATTACCATCCTTTAATATATTCAGGTTCATTAGTGAATATTATCCAAGAGACACATTTCATAAACGCTAGAGCTTCAGTGAACTGTACATCAGAGATCAGGAAGTCCCTCTAGAGTTCCTTAGGAAAGCTCATGAACTCACTCTTGTTCACCTTCATTAGCAATGGTATGAAAAGGCAACCTGAAAACTGCCAGTATTTATACATTTCTATTTAGATATTCTGACATTTTTTTGTAAGAGCAAGATCGATTAGAGATAGAGAGAGGAATGGAAGTGTTGACATTTTTCTGCTGGAAATTCTTCCACTGAAGTTAATTAAGATTCCTTAAACTCATTATCTTTTAAAACATTAAAATATAACTTGATATTTGCTCACCAGCTAACATAGTTCTTGCTGCTACGGTCAATGTTCAAAACTGTGTTATTTGGAAAAATATCCTGACATTTATCACTGAATAGTCATTCTACGATTAACTGGTTGTCTATATAGGTACTAAAAATATGTTCCAAAGTTTCATCTAGTGAGCTCGTATCCAAATCTTCCTCCAACACTAGCAGATTGATTTCTACTCTTGATTTGATGTTTCATTATTGCTCTTTAAATTGTCTTCTGTGGACCTTCACAGTACAGCTGAAGTGACTTACTTCTGAATTGTTCACTAGAAGTAGGGGATTTACATATTTCCAATATAACAGCAACAAACCCTTGTTATGCCACAAAAAAGTGAACTGAATAAGAGCCTCTCACATGTACAGCATCATAATCTAAGAGAATTGAGGCAGAACAGATATACAGATGAGCTGTAATTTGGCATCCTTCACTGAACTTTTTAATTAACAGCATATATTTTTGTTCACTGAGATGGTTTATTTGTAAAGGTGCAGTCCTTTTTTATATTTTAGCAAAATACTATTTCACTAGAGTCCAGAGGCCTCAAAGTTAAATTTCACAGGTCTCCATGGTACACCAAGGGTGCTTCTGCTAAATAAACAATATCAAGCATGTTCAAGTTGTACTAACAAAATGTGTTGTTACTTTCACTTTGCAGATTTTCAGGCTGGTTAATAAATAGTAAATCAATGTCTATACAGTAAGTATTGGGAAAGGGAGCCAAGATTTAATATAGAGAGTTAAGCATACAGTTAAATTCAATAGTCCAGAGTTTTTTTCTGTGGTTACTTTCCAAAAGCAGACACTGATTTTCTCCCGCCATCTCTCCCCCACATTGTCTCAGTTTTTGGATGTCGACTTGAGACACCTAGGGACTGAGAAACAGTGAAATTTTATGAAGTATGTACATGATAAATGTTACTTATTAATTAAATTTAAATTCATCAATATTATTTTATTTTCATATTTAGATTAAAGGAACGAATTGGTCTTGCTATTTGAATTTTAGGTCATAAATGCACTTTGGAAAACCTTTTTTGACTTACATGAATGATATGGGGGGGGCACCAAAGCAAAATTTGGCTTGGGGCACCACAACACCTTGAGCTGATCTTGACTGGAAGGCAGTTTATTAGCCAAGGAAGTACATGGGAATGATACAAGGCTAGGGAGCTCTCATAGACAAATTCAAAAGGGATAGCTGTGTTAGTCTAGTCCAGTAAAAAAACAACAAGGAATAAAAATAAAAATAATAAAAATCTGTTAGTCTTAAAGTGCCACACAGCTCCTTGTTGTTGTTGTTTTTTTTTTTTCTCATAGACAAAGTCTCTTGGGAAGGAAGGACAGGCTAGAGAAGTAAAGCTCACAGAGAACCTGAGTTAAATTGTTTTCTGTGTTCCAAGGACAGGAAGTCTGGGTCTAGATAAAGCCAAGAAAGCACCCTGGGGAACCCATCAGGTGATGGAGATGAGAAGAAATGATTCTAGTGGAAGAGTCATGGTGCAGACCAGAGGGCCTCACCTATTATTGGGGCAGCCCTTGAGAGATCTTCACAGGAAGACTTCGCTCCAACAGAATCAAGAGATGTGAGGTTAAGGAAACCAGATGAAGTACCTGGAGAGAAGCAAATGGTGACCTTATGACAGGTGACAGTCCCTCAGCCAGGAAGTTGAGCTAACAAGGTTTTGTGTGTGCTTATGTGATACTTTCTTTTAATAAAGGAGATTCTCTGGGAAGGGTGGTTTTTAATACCTGAGGTTGGTCTGGACTTGTTTGTATTCTGGATGGAGGGAAATGGAGGCAGGACTCACCTAGAGCAATGTGCCTGACTCAAGGGAAGCATGTTTAACGACTCTTATGCCTCCACAGTGCTATTCAGAAGTTGGATCCCATCACAATAGATTTCTGTCCATTCGGAGTGTGGAACTGAACCAAGCTGTGGCACTTTTAATTTGTTATTCACTGTAGTACCTGGAGGTCCCATTGCAAAAATGCAGTCCCACTATCCAAAGTGGCCTGTACTCACAAAGAAAAACAAAAGAAAACAGTTCTTGCCCCTCAAATGCTTCATATTCCAAGCCTTGATCCTGCAATGCACAACACAAAGAGTTGGGGCTTCACTGATGCAAGTTACCCTGTGTGTTGTATATTGAATGGCCAAGTACATTTACTGTCATGGATCAATAAAAACTTGTTGCTGTAAAATATAAGTTATGTGTTTCCCCCACCTCCATACCTTTCATTTTATATTTAGATGCACATATGTTTCTTTTTTAACTGCTCCCTGAAGCATCCTTTAAGGAACTTATATGGAGGAACATCATTTGCAGGAGGGAGAGTTTGGAAAAGGCACCATGAAGTCAATCTGCGTGCACATGGCTTGAACACTAACTGAAGTTGCAACATTTCCCAAATAGTTATTTTAATAATGAGCCAGTTTAGTTTTAGAAACAAAGTCATCCTGTGTTTTTATAAAGCATGTGGAAAACATCATATTGGGGGAAATGTTCCACCTACCAAGCACAAATAAAAGGATGGAGGTTCCACAATTCATTTTCCAAAAGGTATAGCCATGTTAGTCACTGACAAAGTGGGATTTTCTCCCACGAAAGCTCATGCGAAAAATAAATCTGTTAATCTTAAAGTGTGACATGACTCCTTCGTAGGAGGGAAGGCAGTCAGGATGTGCCTCCTTCCTCTAGAACAGTGGTCTCAGGGGTTGAGCACCCCCCCGCTGGCAAGAGGAGGGCTCTGGAGGGACCTGGGCTGGGACCCAGAACCCAGGAGGTAGGCCCAGTGTAGGGGAGGGCTATAAAAGGAGACGGACCAGGCAGAGCAGGGGGAGCCTAAGAGGGAGACTGGCTGCAGTCCCTAAGGGCATGCAACCCCAGCTGGGAGACAAGGTGCTGGAGAAGTGGTGGGACTTTCCACTCTACTCCCCACCCCAAGGGGAGGACTTGGAGGAACTGCCATCAGCTGATGACCTCATGGACCTGGAGGACTCATCCCCCAATGACCTAGAGGAACTGCCATCTGCTGAAGACCCCCTGGACCAAGAAACCTCTACCAGCAATGACCTGGAGGAGTTACCCCTTGCCTAGGACCTGCCAGCCCTGCTGCCCCTGGGGGATGAAGGTTTGACAGGGATCCCTCTGGCTTATTACCCTGAGGACTTGGTAGGGGAGGAAAGGAGGGAAACCTGGAGGAAGTAGCCCATGGGAGAGTGGGACTTTCCTGCCAGGGTGGGGTTAGAGCTGATGTGTTTTGGTGGGAGCACTGCTGGCTTCCTGGTGGCTGTTCTGCCACCAGATAGGGCCCTGGGCTGAGATGCAGTGGAGTGGGCAGGCCTATGTCTCCCTCCCCTGTGCCCAATCCCCTGCCAACCCTGTGCTATTGACCCTTGCTTCAATCCCCCACCAAAATCCTCCTTTACAGCCTTACCCGGAGGAAGGGCTGGAGGCCTAGACTTTGTTTAGCTGCCTCGCTCTGCTGATGGGGGGCTTGCCAGTACAGACTCCTTTACAGCCTCACCCAGAGGAAGGGCTGGAGGCCTTGTCTTTTGTTTAGCTGCCTCGCCCTGCTGAAGAGGGGGGGGCTCGCAGGCACAGACTCCTTTACAGCCTCATCTGGAAGAAGGGCTGGAGGCCTAGCCTTTTGTTTAGCTGCCTCACCCCCGCTGAAGGGAACTTGGATGCAGCCTTGCCCAATGAGCCAGTGGGAGGTCACTCACTGGGGGGAATGCTCAGCTGCGAACCACCTCTGACTTGCATCCTTTTTTTGTTTTGGCTTTGGATGACATTGCTGGGATGCTCACCCAGAAAGGCAATTTCCCCCCAGAAGTTCAAAATCAGAAAATGGACCCAGCAGTGTATAGAGTACAGACATGGAACACCCATATAGCATGGGTATAAATAGAAGTGTCAACAGTGAACTATGATTATCATGTCGTGTATGCCTGAATCCTAGGGTATGTACTTTAGCATGCTCTCTACTCAGCCAAGCAATGCCTTCCATGTCTATATTGCTACTTTTAGCAGTAGGGTATGCCATTGTTGAAGCTTTCCCCCACCACAATGAAAGGGTCTAGCAGTTAGGAAGGCTCTGGCAGCAGGAAATTATGGTGCTAAAAATAGCAGTGTAGAGAATGGAGGCACTGCTTGGGTGGGTAGACCAGGGGTTCTTAATCCTTTTAGTGCCACAACATGGCTGGGAGAACCTCCCAAGTGTGAGCAACACAGGGGCACCTCTCTCCTCAATAGCCTCCACCACAGGGACTCTCCTCACTACTGAGGTTTCCCCCACCTCCAGGATTTTTGGTGATGACTGAAATTGAAGTGGCCTCTGCCACAGAAAGAAAACTGCTCTTAGTGGCAACTTTGGCACGTGGAAGCTCGACAAGCACCCCCACTATTGCAAGATGCAGTGACCATGGGCAGTTTTGAAAGTGGTGCTTCAAAGAACATTCATAGAGCACTGCTGCCACTCGTTTTCAGTGGCAGTCCTTAAAGAGGCAGCAGCCTGCTGCAACAGCTCTGCCAGCCACCAAAAGACTCCATAAGGGTTTCTTTTGAAAACAGGGAGGGACTTTCAGTGGCGTGTGCATTTCAGGAAACACACTCAGCTGTTGTGATGTGACACACTTTTGTGTTGTGACACAGCTTGGAGAGCCCTTGGTGGCATTCTGCACTATATGGTTCAAACATGTAGGGCACTCTACTCACCCATGCCTCTCCTCACTATTGACACTGATATCTGAGACTAATCTCCCACTGTGGGAACCTTTCCCTGCCACGTGCAGCTAAACAGCCCAGTGATAAGACTGGACACAGCTTACCTCCACTGCAACATCTCATGAAACTGCAGTGACTGTATTCGTCAAGCATCATAAGTGCAGTTAGGACAATAAGTAAGTGCATGCATGATTTTAAAACTATAGAATCATAGGGTTGGAAGGGACCTCATGAGGTCATCTAGTCCAACACCCTGCTAAAAGCAGAGCCACTCCCACTAAATCATCCCAGCCAGGGTATTGTCTAACCAGACCTTAAATACCTCCAAAGAAGGAGGTTCCACTACCTCCCTAGGTAACCCATTCCAATGCTTCACCACCCTCCTAGTAAGAAGATTTCCTAATAACCAACCTTGACCACTCCAGCCTCATCTTGAAACCATTGCTCTTTGTTCTATCTTCTGTTGGTACTGAGAACAGCCTGGCACCCTCCTCCTTGGAGCAGCCCTTTGAGTAGTTGAAGGTTGACATCAAATCCCCCCATCTTCTCTTCTTCAGGCTAAATAAGTGTAGTTCCTTCAGTCTGTCCTCATAAGTTATGTGCCCCAATCCTTAATCATTTTTGTTGTCCTCTGCTGGACTCTTTCTAATTTGTCCACATCTTTTTGTAGTGGGGAGCCCAAAATTGGACACAGTATTCCAGATGCAGCCTCATCAGTGCCAAATAAAGGGAAATAATCACTTCCCTTGATCTGCTGGTAACACTCGTACTGATGCAGCCCAGTATGCCATTGGCCTTTTCAGCAACAACAGCATACTGTTGACTTGTATACACCATAACCTCCAGGTCCTTTCCTACAGTGCTGCTACATAGCTGATTGTTTCCCCAGCCTGTAGCAGTGCATGGGGTTCTTCCATCCTAAAGGTAGGACTTTGCATTTGTCCTTGTTGAACCTCATGAGATTTCTTTTGACCCACTACTCCAATTTGTCTAGGTCTCCTTGTATCCTGTCCCTGCCCTCCAGCTTGTCTACCATTCCCCCCAGCTTGGTGTCATCCACAAACTTACTGAGTATGCAGTCTACCCCATCATCCAGATCATTAATGAAAATGTTGAACAGAACCAGCCCCAGGACTGACCCCTGGGGCACTCCACTTGCTGCTGGTTGCCAGCTAGATATTGAGTGATTGATTCCTACCCACTGAAACAGTTGATCTAGCTGGTTTTCTATCCCTCTTACGGTCCACTCATCCAACCCATACTTTCTTAACTTGCCAGTGAGAATGCTGTGGGAAACTGTATCAAAAGCCCTGCTAAAGTCAAGGTATATCATGACTGGATTTGGGAATAGCCATTGACATCTCATTGTAGAAGGCAGTGAGGTTGGCCAGGCATGATTTGCCTGTGATGAGTCCATGCTGACTGTTCCTTATCATTCTGTTTTCCTCCAAGTGTTTCAGGATGGATTTTCTGAGGATGTCCTCCATGATTTTTCCAGGGATTGAGGTGAGGCTGATCAATCTGTAGTTCCCTGCATGATCCTTCTTTTTCTCTTAAAGATTGGTACTACATTTCCATGATAATTTTTTATTTGGTTTGGTCAATTAGTTGTTTTTTGCCCATCTCATGATTTTTGAACTTGATGAGTTAGCAGGAAAGTGGAGGAGTTGATTCTGTTGTCTGTTACTGAGAATTCACATTAAAATCATGGCACTCAGGTGACAATACACAAGGACTTCTCTTTCAATTACATGGTACTTCTTATGTCCTGCCTCACCCTGTCTGATTTCAGCAGTTATTCTTGAAAACAAAGTGTAATTTTGCTTGATGAATGGAATAAAAATAAACACATCACAGTATTGCACGGGTAATCACTTCATACACATCTTACACTAGAACTAGGAAAACCCAGTTGTATAACAGTGCACCTGGTCTCTTTGAGGCAGAGATCATTTTAAAATGAGTGTCTGGGTATCCAATGGAGACTAAACTGCTGCATGACAAGAAGGAAGGCACCAGCAGCTTAACACCACCTCCTCCCCGAATATGAGTAGATAGCAAACATAAAAAGACAGATCAGAGAATGAGGGCTAACAGGTACCTACAGAAGACAAAGCCCTCAGTATCAGGACTTTCCCTATAAAATCAGGATATCTGGTTACCCTACAAACTCTAAGCAAAGGAAAAGAAGGGGAGGAATTGTGAATCTGCATCACTGCTCCTTCTAGTTTGCTGCAGTTGCTGTGCTGCAGTGTGCTTCCCCTTACACAGAAAATATTGTAAAGTTACAGTCAAGTCCCAAATAAGTAGCGCTGCACTATAAACTCAGGATTGTATTGTACAGAATAATACAATTTGCATTACAATCATTTAATGCTTTAATAGGACACTTATGGGGTTAGCTAGGATAAGTGGCAACATAGACAGTTCCAGAATTTCACTTAAGTGTTTGAAACTTACAAGTGGAAGATGTCTTGCCAAGACGTATCCCTGTGACCATAATCAAATTAAATTCTTCCTCTGAAGGGCCCAATTCTGCTCTTATTGAATTCAATTATAATTTTGCTGTTGATGCCCAAGAGAGGAGACCTGGGAACCTAAATGTCTAATAGTGAATATAGGTACAGCCTTTCCTTTCCTATATGAATTTACTGTGAGTTTTACTTTATTTTATATCTGTGATTTTTAATAATGCTGGCTATATATATATATATATATAAAATGTTGGGAGCTTAGATAACACATCAGAGAGTGAACTCATTCTTAACCAGTATTTCATAGTGTGCTATGTGCTCATGCTTCAAAAATTTTACTGCACCAGGTGACAGAGTTAGTGGTAAAAGACAACAAGGAACAAATGAAGACCTATATAATTGTTTTTGTGGAATAAAATTATTTTCTGACTCTGCAAACATATGTCTTTTTATAAATACAACAGCTGCCCAAGCTAAAACTGATCTAGCCTCCCAATGTATGGGGCTGTAGCAGAAGCAGAATTGTTTCCCCATTTTCCTCTACAGCAGGGGTAGGCAATCCCCAGCACAAGTGCCAGAAGTGGTACCCAAGCCCATTAGGAGCCGCACTCTGCAGCACCAGAAAAATTGCCACTGGTGTCACCAAAAGCCACTCCAGGCAGCTTCTTTCAGGGGTGGCTGGAGCACAGGAAGTCCCCGCTATGCCCATCCTCCATGCATGCTGTTGAAAGAAGCCACTGAGAGCGGTTCCTCTCCACAGGCTGCTGCTGCCAAGAGGTGCCACTTCAGGCAGCTTCCTTCCACAGTGTGCCTGAGGACCCACTACAGGATCCACTCCAGTTAGCTTTTTTCCATGACATGCCTGGGGACCCCAATTCCCAGGTACAGGGCCAAGAGGACCTGTTTTAGGCAGCTTTTTTCTGTGAGTAGCTCCTTTCAGCAACATGCCTGGAAAGTGTTCCCTCTACTTCAGCCATGACTGCCACCAAATTTTTCAGGTAGCCACCACTTTTTCTTAGCTGTGGTGACCACTGACACTGGCTGATGGTTAGGTAGTAGGGGCTGGCATGGGAGTTGAAAGATTGCCGACCCCTGCTCTACAGAGTTGCCAGAGAGACTTACCATGCCAGTAACAGTGCAATATATGTATCTTTCATTTACAGTGCAAATTCCTACATCCCAGTTTTTGTCTCAGACATCCTAGGGACTTGGAGGCTCAGGATTCTGCTCCCTTCTTGCCAGGATGTAGACTGCCCTGCTTGGTCATGTCACTCCTTGGTTTCCTGTGCCAATCCCTCTGTAGTCCTGGGCCAGGTCCTCAGCTGTTCCTTGTTTCATGATTAGGGTAGGGTTTTGACCCAACCTAACCATCATGCAGCTGTTCTGTGGGCTACTCTAACCTCCTTAATAGGGCCTCAGGGCAGTGCCTGAGTAGGGCCATAGTCTGGACAATGGTAAATCCCCTTGCTTCTCAGGAGCTTCCATTGACTGGACTCCAAAGGCTGCATACCAGTGTTTCCCCTAAAGGGACTGTGCACCATACCTGGCATTTCTTGCCCCATTTGTGAAGGCTTAGTCTCCCCCAATACCTCCTCTTTCACCCATAATATATGCTGTGGCTCATGAGTATGGAGCACTACCTATTTCAGTGGGTGCTTGGCCTTGGAGCGCTCACTGAGTCAGTGCCTAGTACAGGGGCTGGCAATCAAAAAAATAAGAGCCATGTTTTAGAATTCCTTCAGTCAGCAAGGGTTTTGAGAGCTGCAATGGCTGTAACCCCCTGGTGGAGGGAGCAGGACCTAGTAGCCTGCTCCAGGGTCCCCTTGTGGAGTGGGGGAAGCCTGAAATCAGGAGTGCCCTCACCACTCTGCAGAGTCTCCCAGTGGTGGGGGACCCGGACCCAGACCCAGGGCAGGCTGCCTGCAGGATGCCCTGCTGGCGGGTAGCGGAGCCACAAGGGGGCAGACAAAGAGCCGCAGGTTGCAAACCCCGGCCTAGTAACATGTGGGAAAGATTTGTTTAGCTACCATAGACATCATGAGGATGCATTCGTTTCTTTTATTTTATTTATTTCCAGGGTGTGGACTGATAATTGAGTACACAATGACCTAATGATCTGAAATGGATAATTATCACCTATGTGATAAAATCATATAGTTCATTAATATTTCAAAGCATTAGTGATAAGGGAGCTAAATGACTCTAATCATTAGTATTTGTCTATAGAGTTTTTTGCATCCCATTTCATATGGGCTTTCATTAATGCGAACTCGGTACCACTTAATTTGTGCCAACAGAGTCTGCACAGGGCAGTTACAGTGCAACATGTTAGCGACGCTACTATTCATTCCCCCATGGTCCAAATTGCACCAACATGTAGGCAAGCCCTCAGTCAGGGGAAAAAAACAACAAGGAGTTGTGTGGCTCTTTAAGACTAACAGATTTATTTTTTGCATGAGCTTTCGTGGGAGAAGATCCCACTTCCTCAGATGCTTCGAAGATGGGTGAACTTACAGAAAGGAATGAAACTAAATGCAAGGGGGTGTAAAACATAGGATCAGGTCATAAAGTAACAGCAAATCAGCAGGGGTCTGCAACCGGCAGCTCCGGAGCCGCATGTGGCTCTTTGTCTGCCCCCTTGTGGCTTTGAGCTCCAGCTCCCTCCCCACCCCAGCCCCCACTGCCAGGGGACCCTGTGGGTGGCCCACACCAGGATCTGGGCTCCTTCCTGCCACCACCAGTGTGGGACCTTGTGGCAGGTGCCCTGGCCCAGCTACCCACAGTGGGAGGTTAAACCCATTGCAGCTCTCAAAACACTTGGTTACTGAAGGAATTTTTTAAAATGGCTCTTTTTATCTTTTAGGTTGCCAACCCCTGCCCTGATTGAAAGGGTCTAATCCACTGGATCAGTACAGAATTTGTTATGTCATTGTAAAACAGTAGAGAATCTCTAAATGACACTGAGCTAGACCGAGATCCCCAAATGGACTTAGGCACTGCAGCACCTAACTTCTAGGTGCCCAGGCACCCAGTAGAATCCACACTCTCTGGCTATGTCTACACTTCCAAGTTAGTTTGAATTAAGGAGGGTTAATTCAAACTAACTTATTACCTGCCTACACTAGGTTTTCATTTGTTTGAACTAAGGAATTCCTTAGTTCAAACTAATGAAAGCTTAGTTCAAACTAGTAACACCCTGCCAGTTAGTTCAAACTAAGTCCTTAGTTTGATCATTAGTTCAAACTAAGGACAATCTAGACCAGGACTAAGCCTTTGTTCAAACTTAATAAGTTTGAACTAAGGGCAGTTAGTTCAAATGAAAAAAGTGAATTTGAACTAATGCTAGTTCAAACTAGTCCACTTTGTTAATTCAAACTAATAATTTTGAGGTTACTTTGAACTAACCTTGAACTTATTACTTGGAATTAACAAATTCAAGCTAATTTTTTGTAATGTAGATATAACCTCTCTGGGTTTGGTGCCTAAGCATGGGAAGAGTAAGGGATGTAAAAAAAAGTATCCACAAAAGCCAGCAGCATGCAAGGTTGAGAGCTGTCTAAAACAAGCAGTAATGGGTGCTGAGGAAGGGGCTGTGTCCTAAGACTCCCTTGGCCTGGGATCACAGTTGGGGATTCTTTCCTTGAGTCAAAACCTGTTTCCTGTAAGAATGATGGTTGTGCACAGCAACTCCTCACAAAACACTGAGGCTGGTGAGTAGCCTTCCTTGTAACCTATAGCCCAGTGTTTATTGTACTATCTTGATATATGTGAGGCCCTGGTATTTTCCCCCTTGATCTGATGAGAAGAAATTTGAACAGAAATTTCCTATATCACAAATTAGTGCCCTACTCACTGGATTATGAAGTTAATCTCATTTGCTCTCTGGTCCAATGCCTATTTAATTATTACATAGTGTGGAACAGCTTCAACAGGGGATATTGAGTTACCCATATAAAAATATCCCATAGTGCAGTGGTTCAGGCATCTCTGATGCCCTCTCTCCCTGCCCCACCATCCATTTAATAGTGAAAATGTAGGTGCAGATAGCCTAGAGATATTAGGCATAACTGAATTCTGTACATAGCTGTGTAAATTTGGCCCACAAGAGACTGAAACATTTGGGATGTGCTCCAAAACTGATTTTTAACTCAGACATTCAGGGAGGAGATAGTGATGGATACAGATATAGTGGTCATGGGTTCTGGTTTATTATTCATAGTAATGTTAATAATTGGTTGACATGTTTACTGTGATACCACAATTTTCAATTCATTAACAAATTACTTTTTTTTTCATTTTGAAAAATGCCACGTACCTAATATGGATGCCATAAAGTCTTAATAAATAAATTTACATTTGTTAGTTAAATAAAATTGGCTGAAGAAATTGTCTCAAAATTATGAGGATTTCATTATGCAAAGAATTCACTTCTTTTAATGTATCACAATATGATATGGATGCCAAGTTTAAGCAAACACAAAGATACAAACAACTCGGGAATGGAGGTTGGTTGTAACTCTGAAACGTTTGTAATTCTTAACAAAATGAGGTATAGCACCCTGCCATTAGGGTGATCTGGAAATCTCTGCAAAGGTTGCAGCTGAGCACTGGCCAGCAGCTCCCTTAATTATTCCTGTTTCTTGCCCCTGGGCCTATACTGTGAAGCCTGTCCTGCAACTTTGGCACTACAAACTCCAGCCATCAGCTACATCTCCCCAGGGTTTCCCTTGCTATGTGCACTATCTGCTGCACTGCAGAGGCACCATGTGGCAAGGAGTTGGTACCAATCTCCTGCCTGCACCCTTCCCTCCCTGCCTCTTGTACTCTAAGAGGTGCTGGCATGATCCAGGAAAGCAGTCATTGGCAGTGGTTTGGCAGCATCAGTGCACAGACTAAAAAAAAGAGTCCTTGTGGCACCTTATAGACTAACAGATTTCTTCAGGCATAAGCTTTCATAGGCTCTGACCCACTTCATCAGATGCTTGCACCTGAAGAAGTGGGTCAGAGCCTATGAAAGCTTATGCCTGAAGAAATCTGTTAGTCTATAAGGTGCCACAAGGACTCTTGTTGTTTTTGCTGTACACAGACTAACATGGCTACCCCTCTGGAAATTAGTGCACAGACTGTGGCTCCTTTAAACTCCAGAGCTCAGGGTGAAGACAGAAGTTCCAACTCTCACTCCTGCTCCATGCCAGGTTTTGGCTGCAGCAGCAACAACTCTCAGCATCTTTGCCTTCCCTGTGCTTGAACTTGAAAGCTTGTTCCCTCTCCTGAGGTGGAAGAGAGGGGATTGTGGTCTACATGCTCCAGTCAGGCTGCCTTGGGCTAGCAGCCGGGGCTAGCAGCCGGGGCTCACAGCAGTGCTTCTGAACCTAAGTGTCTTCACCTCCCACCTGTAAGCAGCCACCCATCACATGGCAAGTTAAACTGGGGACAATAAATCCAGATGTGTCAACCTTTAAGATGCAGTACAGGCACAGCTCCCCCCCCCGCCCCAAACTTTCATTGCTGCCTGATTGCTTCCTTCCAGTTGCACAGGGTGCTCCATGCACTGATCAGTTCATAACTCTGCTGGTCATACCTTTTGAGGTTCTACTGTAGTAGACAACAATGCTGGGAATGGGAGTCAAATCAAAATGCTCCTTCCAACTTCTTCTGGTGGGACAGCTGAGGAAGAAAACTTTTTAGAAGGGATAACTGATCTATTTTAGGGTTCTGAGCACCTTCATGTAAATTAGGTTATCAGTTAGAGCAAGTTCCCTAGTGAACACTGTGGCATCTCTGGCTTGTCTGTTTTTAGATTATAGGAGTCAGTGCTTGGTGTTAGGTCTTTTTGTCTCTTTTAATGGGGAAAGGGAAGTGCTAGATGCTGTCATTATTGTACTGGTTATGTGGGAAAGCATTATCAAATTGGAAGGTTCTGCAGTATTGCCTGAAGATGGATTAATCTAACCTTCTCAGTAAAATTCATTCCACAGCTGGATTCCCTCATTTTGAAAAAGTGTTGCCCTTTGTCCTCATGTCCTTTATCCTGCATTATCTGACCACAGCACAAGTGTTTTGCTGGTTTATAGTAAGAGATACCGTCTTTAATGTATCCGGGCCTGATCTGTCATTTGCTGTGAAGGCCCCAAAATGGCAGTGGAAATGGGTTAGGATTTAATGGAGGAACCGGAGCACAAACTTTATGTGCTCAGGTCAGCCAGACTTCTGGAGAAGGCTGGCAGATGTATTTTGTAGCACCTGAAGCTTTGCTTTGTTCTCCCACTTGGATTCAAATACAGTGAACTGCAACACAATCTCTAGCCAGGATGCCTGAGGGCTTTGGGTTTTTTGGAATGGGCCGTTAGCTTTCAGTTCTGTGAGCCTGTAGAACATCATCATTTGGTGTTTGAGCTTGAGCTATTCAAAGCAATTCAGGATATTTAATCACACAATGCCATTAATTTTAACAGATGCATGGCTAAACTTTTCTGCACTGCTTTGAAATGTCATACAGACTTTACCTCTGTCTGAATATTCCTATTCAACTCCAGTAAAATCTCAAAATGAGGGATAGTGGCAGTTTCAGACTTTGATTCAGAATGTGGATGTTTCTCTGAAGTTTCTTTTCTTCTATTTGGGATGGATTTTATTGCACCCTTTTTGCACATTGTGTTTAAAGAATTCAGACAGGAAATAAAGCCCTCTTTCTTGTTGGTCATGATCATATTGTTCTACTTCTTTCTGATCATTTCTTTTCTTCAGGGGACAAAGCTCTAGATACAGTTGTTGAGGAAGAGCTATAGTACTTGGTTGTATTTATACAGCTTTGACCTTTGTACCTATTAAAAATATCTGTGGCTTCTTGAGGGAGTGATGTATTCTTCCTCTGCAGGTGAGGTTTTAATTTGTAGCAGTGGAGGCTGCTTAGTTTGAGGCAGGTAATAGTGAGCCTTCTCTTTATCTATGTCAGAGGACAAAGAATTGGAGCTTGGAGACACACACATTCACTGGGAGGAGAAAAGGAAATGAAACCTCCTGCTTTGCCTACGGAAGACCAAATTAAACCATACCAGAGAAGGGATACTGGAACCATTTTGTCTCCAGGAAATAAACCTTTTTGGGTGGAATGCATATTGTATTGATGAGGTTCTTTTCACTTGATAATGAGTTGTTTTTATCCCCCATGTGCTGAGACATATACAATTCTGACCACGATAAATTAAAGATACATACTTGATATAGAGTTAGGACCCAATTCCTGTGCCTTTACTCAGTCTCAGGGAAAACTCTTGTTGAAGTCATAAGTTTATTACCCTGCTGTAGGACAAGAACAAGCTGTATGAAATTCAAGAAGTGTTCTTTTTAACAGTAACAAATCTTCCTTTTCACAGCATATATTTAACCCATGGAATTTACTACTGTAGCAAGTCAAGCCCTGTGTCTCATTGCTTAAGGGATGGGATACATTTTATGATTGGTAGTAACACTTGTAGCCAGCCAAGCTAAACTGATATACACAGTCCAGTGTCAAATCTTATGATATAAACCAAGAGAAGTAAAAATGGAATTCTCTTGCCCCATTGTGTCCTTATTAACTTTGTCTTGTCTAGCATTTCATAGTTGAGATGATGCACTATGAGGGTGTAATGGGGTATCTAATAACTGATCTGAAAGGATTAATGTGGACCTCAGAAGCCCCTTAATATATAGTATGTACCTGGAGGGAAAACTAGGCATAAATGAAGATGAAATTCCACTGGCCAAAAGGTGGGAGAGGACTTTATACAGAGGAAGTGGAGAACAAAAGAGGGTTAGAACAGCAGCAGTCATTTATTTTTTATTCATTTTCAGGCCTTATGGTGACAAAAAGAGTTTCTCAGTATATACAATTGATGTAATATTTCTAACAACTGAATTAGTACAGTTGAGAATACACGCAAGTATAAACTTGAATTCCGGAGCATCTCAGGATCACAACAATGTAATGGTGGACAAAGGAAGGGGAAAAAAAACCAAACAAACAAAAAACCTCACTGTAAGAAGTCAAAAGATTGACCTAGAAATGTAGAAATACCTTTTAGAAAACAGGAGTTCAAAAGCCTAGTCCAGAAAAATTTAAAAGATGAACAGAAAAAATTTGGATTATGGTAACATTTTTTGAATTGTGCCCTAGAGTCCAGGATAGTGGCTAGCACCTCTGCTTAACATGCCGATGGTCCTGGGTTCAATTCCCAGGGGGTTGGACTTGATGATCTCATGAGGTCCCTTCCAGCCCTATGATTTGATTTGATCTGGAACAAAACCAATAACATACTACAGTGGCTGGATAGGAAAAAAAAATGGTTGTAGTGATTTGGTTCAGTTTTGTTCTATTGGTTGGTTGGTTTTTGTTTTTTTTTTTTTGTGTTTTTTTTTGTTTGTTTTTTGTTTTTGTTTTTATAATAACTGTTCATTGTGGTTTAAACAAAAATCTTTTTTGAATAAGTAGACACAAAGATGCAGTCTGAACTGTAATTTTGAATTCAAGGACTCTCAATGGCATATTTTTATTAAGTTTTTACTCATTTATTTATCTATCTTTGACTTATTTTTTTTAAAGAGGAGCCAGAATAAAAGTTTACATGATATGAGAACAAATTAATGATCTTGCTTAATCTCAGCAGGAAAGAAGAAGTGAAGACAACGTCAGCTACTTTTTCAGCTTTCTTTTGTGTTAAACTCTATTATTCATTTAAGTGTTATTAATATTTCATTCTTTCTTAAGTGATTCCAAGCCCTTCAAAAATTTAAATTAAAATGCAAACTAACCTGGGATTCATTCATCCACAAATGAAATGCAGTCACCAATGGGATAAAATACAATACAGTAGGAAAATATTAGGTTTAAAATCCTTTAGGAGTGGAAGTAAAGAATATCTTATCTCATATGTGCTCTAAAGGTGCCACTGTTCTGCTAGTAACCATGTGTGGAGTGCAATCCTCTTTTGGATTCTTCCTGTCAGACATGGATGTGAAGAAAGTTGCAATAATTGGGTCTATAAATTTACCCTACCTATGAGCTTAGCTGTAAAAAGTGAATGTAATTCATAAAATGTCACAAGAATCTCCAAATGCAAATATTGATGGGAAAGCACAGACTCAATTAGTAAAAGAAAAGAAAAGTCTCATATAACTCAAAAACTGGGCCGAAATCACAAGAAAATGTGGGACCAGAAATTATTGAACCAAAATTGGCGTGCCAGATACGAGGCAGCACTGATGAATGAAATAATGAGGGAATGAGCTATTCCACCCATATCTCCTTTTTGAGGTCCTTGAAAGAGAGACTGTGGGGAAGAGGAGGTATGAAAGGACAGGCAGAATCAATTCATGCAAGTATCACCATCATAGCCGCTACCCCTCACCATCTCCTGGGACACAAACATTCCTCATCATAATCCTGAGAGGCTTCCTGACCAGATTGTACCAAAGAGTGTGACCCAAATTATATTTCCACTGGTGCCAGCTCTAGCTGAATCCCAAACACCACATGAGATGAAACAGGACTGGACTTTAAGAAAATTACCTCCAGCCCATCTCAGCTTTTTTCTCTTTTCCCCTAAAGGACCGTTATTACCATCTTTAATACAATCTAAAAAACTTTCATATCAGAGGTTTTTCCTTCTGAAACTTTATCCAGATAAAAGGAAGAAAAGAAGGAGCATGTTAAAATGAAAGCCTTACTTAATACTTTACTCCATTTTCCAATCAGTGTGAATTAAGGACTAGACCTTCCAGTCTGCTTAAAATGCATGAAAATGCTGAACTATTTGCCTCTAGAGACTTATGTTTTACTTTAATGTTCACGCAACACATATTCAGGAAAGTATTGTAAAGACGAAGTGCAAATTACTTGAATGAGATTGGAGCTCAATTGTCCCCATGTCATAAGACAAACACAGGTCTTTTCTATACATCATTAAAAAAAAAAAAAAAAAGACTTCATGTGATTGGCAACTCATCTCCACAAAGACAATGAGAAAAAAGAGAGAAAAAAACTAAATACATCAGAAAATTCAGGAACCAAAAGTGTCCCCTTCTCTTCATGTACTGCTGCTTATTTCCAGGCTGAGACTTTCAGGAAAAGCACAGATATATCTGGACCATGTGGGTGTCATACAATAGACAGGGATTCAGCTTCTGTGAAGCTAGTCCTTGAGCCGCAGTCTAGTAGCTTTCTGGGAAATGCTTGAGCCAGGAGGGAGGGCAGGGGGAGACAGACAGACAACTGGCCTCTTTAAGAACAAGGGGTTTGCAGCAAATATATTTCAAGCGTCCATTATTCGCTGGGCCCAATTTTGTTCTTCCCTCTAAACCAGGATTATGGAGACAGGCTTCTATGGGGAAGATAAACAAACAAATCAGCACTCATTTCCCCAGATTGTCTTCACAAGAGTGGCATGGAGTGCAGCATAGAAGGTAATTCTCAATGCTCAGTTCCCCCTTTCACCTCCACAGACACCAAATAACAGATGTATTGATCAACGCTGGCAAACTTTTTTGCACCAGAACAGTTTTAGTGAAAACACATTTGGCAGCTGTGAAACATTGTGTGCATTTATAATGGTTTTGCTAAATTTCAGCTAAACAAACAAAACAAACTTCCTCCCACACACCCATCCCAAAATCAGAAAAAAGAAAAAAAAATTCCTTCTGACATTCCTTTAAAACTTTTTTTTTGGTTCAAAATGACTTTTTGGTTTATAATTTCCTTGATTTTCATTTAAAATATGAAAAATAAGTCAAAATCACACCTTAATAGTATGTTTAACCCAAAAGATTTTTTAAATTGTTTAAATGCCCTAGTTTTGTTTTTTTAAATATCCATTTTGGTTCAATCCAAGTTTGTTTTTCCATGTTTTCAGAATTACCAACAAACAACTGTAACAACACAGGTTTTTGCACAACTCTGGTATAGATTCATAGAAGCCTGCAACCCCCCTCTGCCCCCACCACAGCTGGAGGAAAGACAGCCTTCAAAGTCACAGTTAGAGAATAAAATAACAAATCTAGAGAAATACAGATTCTTTCAGGTATAAGAATATTAAGTATGATGAAACTACCTTTAGGAGGTCTCTGGCTGAGTAAAAAAAAAATCTTTCTCTTGCTATATGATTAAATATACAGCAACCTCTAGGCTGAAGAACTAGCAATCATTACTAGACTGCTTGACCCATCACTTATGTATTTCAACTCCCCAGTCCTGGCTTTCATTTCATAAGCTCCAAAAATAGAGCTGGTCAAGACTTGTAATTTTTAGGATGGAACAGAAATTCCAAATTTCAAAATTTTCTTTCATTTCAAAAAAGAACAAACAGCCAAAGTGGCCCATGTAAATGAAATTTCAGAAAAAAAGTAATTTAGAAGATAATGGAGCAACCTTATTTAAACTGCTTTGTTTTGATGTACAATATGTAATAATATATCTATCTCTATATATTAAATTTAAAATACAAGTTGAAAGAAAGTGTGTTGATCTTATGAAACAAAGCACTTTGATCATTTTTCACTGAAAATTTGGAAGAAAATGAGTTCCTGAAAACATTTCAATTTTTAAAAATAATTTTCCAGTGAAAATACTGTTCAATCAGAAAATTATGTACCTGTTCTAGCAAGGAAGTTGATTATTATGCCACAGTTCAAATTTCACCTCATACCACAAATCATCATCATCATCATCATCCTTGGAGGTCAGTGACCTGACTTTGCTAACAGGGGGGAATGTTATTTCTTACTATGTAGGCCCTTCACAAGCAGCCAAGTCCAGAGTGGCATTATTTCAGTCCCATCCTTTGCCTAAGAAACATCCCGGGAGGTAACAAAGCAACTACAATAAATAGATATGCAAATAGGAACAGTCATCTGACACCCTGAGTACCTCCATGTGTTTTACAAGCAATGCTAATGTGAATCGACAACAGTATTACAAGCACAGCTCTTCTCAGGCTAAAAATCTCATGGACTAAGTGCTTCTCCATGGAAAGAAAACAGCCAACCAAACAAAAGTATAGGATTCAAATCTATTTCATGAAAGTCTGTGATTCTGGTCCTTGGGCTCAGACACTCAGACAAATCAGCTTCTAGCTCTCTTACCAATACAAAGGGAAACTTAAACTGAAGCTCTACAGTGTCATCAGAAACGTTGATTTTTCTATCCTGACACCAGCCAGACACTGTAGAAAAGAATACAGATCATATGGGAAATTGAAGCACTCCATGTAGTACAACAGGAGAAATATTTCTTTGTAAGTGGCATTTCTGAGTTAGTAGCCACTTTCTGTTGCCTCAGAAATAGCTATTTGGTCTCCCATCAACCTTATCTGGAGTTTGTCCAATGTCAGATGTCAGGCTCTTTCTTTATGGAAGCGAAAGGGCATTTGAAGCTTTGATCAAATGAGGTCACTGGCCATTATCTAGAAGGAGTACTTTGTGGAGCTGTGCAAGAGTTTCAGAAACTTTTCCCCACTTTCCAGGTCAGTAACCCAGAGAGGTCACAACATGAATGCAATCATCCCTCATCTATTTCAGAGCAGAACATTGTGACACATTTCACATCCTAATTCTAGCTTCAAGGAAGTGAGGACAAACAGAAACACTTCAGCAAATTCATAAAGGAGGCTTGTCTTCATAGCATGCCCTTTAATCCTCATAACATACTGGTAATTCTCACATTTTGCAAGTGGATTGTGTCCTTATCTCTTTTTCCTACTTCAGTCAGTCCAGTGTGCTCTTACCTGTTATCCCAGGATTATGACAGAAATAATATGTACTTCAGAGAAAAAAAAATCACTTTCCAGATAGATTTTCCAATCAAAACAGGAAAAAAAAACAAAAAAAAACAAACACTGAAGCAAACAAAAACCACAATGTGGTTCCTGGAGTATCTTGGATTCAAGAGAGCCTAGACACATGGTGCCAGGAAAGTCAAGCCTTGGCAGAGAATGAATGTTCTCTAGTACAAAGTCTCATCTCAAAAGAATCTTAACACAAGTTGGAAGATAAGTGGTGTCACAGAAACAAAACTCCAATGCTGATTGGAGCTGTCATCCGTACACATCATCTATATGTACCTTTGCAACCTGCCTCTGTGCACACGGTTAGTTTCAGGAATCTTGGGTTCCATCCCAGTAACTGTAGGGAGTGATCCCCACTAAGCACAGATTGTACTGCTCATTTCCTGAACCCTCCCCAAGCCTGACCTTTTCTGCTCCATTCTCCAACCCATCCTTGTCCTAGTCCTGTCTCTTCACTCCCTCTGGCTCCCTGCCCCAGTCCTATCCTTCTTTCTTACTCAGTCCCAGTCGTCACTCCTCAGGCTTCTGATTCTAGTCTGTCTCCTTGCCTAGCCAAGTCTAATTTTCACTTATGGCTTTGCTCTTTAAATCCCAAACTTGCTTCCAGATCCATTCTCTGTCCCTTCCCACACTATCACAGGTGCTTACCAAGCCAGTCCTAGCTCCTCATCCAATTTTTCTCCTCCTTCATGCCATTACCTACTGTCTTAAGTCTCTAGCCTCCCTGTCCGGGTCCTCATCCAAACTCATTCTCTCCCATTATCCCTGCTCTAGGATTTTAAGGTCCTCAAGTCTAGTACCCTGCACTCATGACAGGTCAAAGTACCCCTATTAAATCATCCCTGACAGGTGTTTGTCTAACCTCTTCTTAAAAACTTCCAGGCTATGTCTACACCTAACTGCTTAGTTCAGAGTTAGTTTGAACTAACCGTGTTTTTTTAGTTCAAAATAGCTGCCCTTTTTTTGTAGTTCAAACTAATCCTGTTTTTCCCTTTACAGCTTCTGGTCCCAGTCTGTTTTCCCAACCAGTCCCACTTCTTCCTACAAATACCACATCTGTTTCCCCTATTAGAAAAATATTGCTCTCCCACACTGATTCCTAGTCCCAGTGTTCTTGCACAAGCAGGCCCTACCTCCCTTCCTTCCCACATCCCCAGTTCCTAGTCTCCCTGCCCAACCAGTTCTAGTTTCTATTTCTCTTTCCCAACTAGTCTCAGTCTCTTCCCCATTCAGACTTTGAGTAATCATATAATCATAGAAACTAGAAGGAACCATGACAGGTCACCGAGTCTAGTTCCCTGCACTCATGACAAGACAAAGTACTCCCATTAAATAATCTCTGACAGGTGTTTGTCTAACCCAGACGTGGCCAAACTGCGGCTCGTGAGCCACATGAGGCTCTATAAAGAAAAACTGTGGCTCCTGGGAGAGTGCAAAAGGGAAGGGTGGCAGGGTGGGAGCCAGGGGTGACAAATTTGCAATCATTGGGGACAGCAGAGAGGCAGCGGCATGGTGAGAGCCTTGTGAGAGCTGCAGGAAAAAGCAGCGTGGTCAGAGCTGGGGGAGCAGCAGCCCTGGGAGAAAAGGCAGGGGAAAAGAGGCCTGGTCAGAGCAGGGAACGGAGGGGAGGGGCAGCACTGACAGAGCCTCACCAGCAGAAAACAGCAGCGTGGTGAAAGCCGAGAGCGGAGGGGCAGCATTGGGAGACCCCTCGGGGAAAAGCAAGTCGTCAGTTAGGTGGAAGGACAAGCACTCAGAGCAAGTACCTGCCAGATTCTACAGTTTACCCACACGATATTAATTCTGCATTATCATACAGTCTTTAATTACACCAGTGCATGATTTTTTAAATACTTTTCTTTTTGATATTGTTTTCTTGGTACATATTTTTAAAACTGGCAACATAAATTGATCAAGAGCAAGTCTACAATGAACTGCAGATAAGTGATGATAATTAGCAATTTAAACCTGAAAAACAATTGTAAATTAATTTTTTTTTTAAAAATCACCTAGCATTTCCAGATATTGTAATATAATGCAAAATTATTTCTCTTGTATTTCTATTTTGAGAATTAAATAAGAATCATCAGAAATGACTGAAAATTAAAACGTGTTACATCCAAAACCACTGACTACTGTCAAAAGGGTATTAAAAAAACCTCTCTATTTAAAGAATGTTACAAGTACTTATTGTCAATCATGGTTCATTTTCAGCATGCAAAATGATTTAGACTTAAGATTGTCTACCACTACTGAAAACTGGCTTTAGAAAAAAATTCCTTAAGTCCATTGAACAAGTGTGCCTGAGACATCAGTATGTCATATGTTTGCAGAAGGAACTGCTAGCACATTTATTTTATAAGAAAATTTTAATTAATATAACTAAGTCAATTACCAAGATAATTTATGTTCCCTGCAAAGTTCAATAGCAGCGCTATATTTCTACTGCTTAAATAGTATTCAATATGTATTAATTCTTTTTTGTTGTATAGTCAAAATCTATATTTCAGTGCAGTCTTCATGAATGACTCTATGGGTATCTGAGCCCATTAGACAAGAAGGTAATTGTTGTGAAGTGCTGAGGATGGAAAATTGTGTTGTAAACTTTCTGGAAAAAAAAATCTCTCACCAATAAAGATTTTACTTTGCATTATAAAAACCAAATATTGATATTTAGAATTTATACAGGGCCTGACCCCGAACTGAATAAACTCAATGGGATT
>ML681979.1:40981434-41019366 GCA_007922195.1 Podocnemis expansa | reverse complement strand
TTTTTTCCTAATGTCTAGGCTGAACCTCCCTTGCTATAATTTAAGCCAGATGCTTCTTGCCCTATCATCTGTTATTAAAGAGAACAATTTTTCTCCTTCTTCCTCATAACAGCCTTTTAGGTATTTTAAAACTGTTATCGTATCTTCTTTCAGTCTCCTTTTTTCTAGCCTAAACAAACAAGCTCTTTCAATCTTCCCTCACAGGTCAAATGTTCCAGACCTCTAATCATTTTTGTTGCCCTTCTATAGACTTTCTCTAGTTTCTCCACATGCTTTCTGAAATGAGGTGCCCAAAAATGGACACAGTACTCAAGTTGAGGCCTAATCAGTGCAGAGTAGAGTTGAAGAATCACTTCTCGTGTCTTACTCACAATATTCCTGTTAATAAACCCCAGAATGGTGTTTGCCTTTTTTGCAAAATATTACAGCCGCTGACTCATACATAGTTCGTGATCTAGTAATCTACTTGTCTGCTTCCCTATATCTGGCTTTTTCCCCCTCCGTATTTCAATCAGGTGGCTTTCTCTTCCATTGTGAGTGTGAGCATGGAAGCTGCAGGAGTGTGGGAGAAGGAGGGAGTCATTGAGTGAACAGGAGAAACAGGTTCCTTTTTCCACCACATCCTGGAGCAGCTGGGATCAGCCGTTATAGGGGAAGTCTTTTTTTAACCCCTCCCCAAGGTTGGAGTGAACATGCTTAGTCACTCTGTGCACACGTCACAGGCATGTTCCAGTTACCACTGGGAGCAGTCAGAAGATGCAGCATGCTCCATCACGCTGTGGGAATGGCATATGCACAGTCTGGATAGCCCTGAGGGTCATGGGAGGCTTTAGCATGTGCACTGAGGTCACAGTTGTAGTAACTTTGGGGTTACCACTATAGACAGTGACTCCTAGAGAAGTCCTAGGAGAGTCAAGAGACACAGAATGCAGGTTTTTTAACTGGAGCAACATCCCTGCCTTTTTCCTGTTGGATTGCAGCAGATCTCCTGGAAGGATCAGGAGCAGGCCAGGGAGAGAGGCCTGGAGGATCCAGCAACATCCATGTCTAAAAAGGGTTCAAAGCTGTAACTGACCGTGCATGAATAGAACAGCAAATGTTCAGCTAGACACAGTCAGGTTATTTTTTTGTTTTGGGGGTTTTTTTTGGATTCCTCCATGCTGAGCACATGTACCTCCCAACCCCATCCTAACTATCTAAGAAGCAGCTCTCTGTTTCTTAGCTGTTCTTCTTAATTAAAGTAAATTTATCCTTTTAAAATAAGCTCTTGCTCCATGTCCTAAAAGAAGTTCTGTGCACATGTGCCTCAGACTGTATAGTTGACTACCTAAAAGGGATTCAGTCCCATTCTCAGCTTGCATCACAGCTGCAGTTGAAACACTCTACTTAGTGAGGAATAAAGGCAACGGGGTGTACTTTGCAGGACAAAATTCCCAAGTATGCCTTTCTAAGTTTTTTAAGAGGTTTCACATCTGGATGGTGGCAGCAATACCATTCCAAGGCCAGGAAATTGAAAGCTTATTTGTAACTATGAAAGCACTAGAACTGTTCATTAAATCAATTAATGGATTTTTAAAAACACCCATTGTTATCCACACTGTTTTTGAAAATAGCTGAACCTTTTTGGCTGAAAATTCAGCCTCAGGCAGATATCCAAGATATATAATTTCATTCCAAACAAGCAGAGTTTGGCAAAGCTATAAACTACCTAAAATAGGGTCTTAAAGGTTATGTCCAGGCTGCAGCTGGGACTGTATTTCCCATCACTGGTAGACAGTCATCAACAAGTTCTACTTGAATTAGTGAACTAAAAATAGCAATACAGCTATGGCGGTCCAGGAGGTCCCTGAGTACAGTCCCTCGAGTACATACTTGTGCAGCTAACCCAAGCTACTGTCTCCTGATGCAGCCACACTGCTGTTTTTAGCATGCTGACTGTAGTGCATAACGTACGTCTGTCTATTCACACTGAGGGCATCCGTGTATGCTGTGGCAGAAGACATCAGTTGAGCAGGTCTGTGTAGACCCACTCAATTAATGGGAAAGCACTCTCCCATCAACTGCATCAGTCCACATCCTCAAAAGGCAGAAAGCAGTGTTGATGGGAGAGTGTCTCCCCCTGACATAGCGTGAAGAAGACATTATGCTCTGTAAACATAAGAACATCAACAAAACATATGCTACTACCATTATGTAACTGGCATAATACACATCAACCCAACACAGCAGACCAGATCAGTCCCAAGAATCACACATCTCACCACATCTTTGCAGACAAACTCTTAGTGGGGAGTGTCAAGCAACCATAAGAGGTGCCATTATGAGCCCTGCCTATGCTAACTAAAGAGTAGTAAACAATTTATCATATTAATTTTGAATTTTTTTGAGGGGACTAAAATTTGTGAATCTTTTACAATGGGAAAATCTTTTCAGTTATCTGTAAACACATGAAAATATTCATAGAAATGTAGTCCAGGAAGGATCAAACTGAGTGCTTGTGTTAGTGAAATTATTCATATATACTGTTTTACTAGTTCCAAAGGATTAGCTGTGTTAGTCTAGTTCACCAAAACAAGCAAAGAATCCTGTGGCATTTTAAAGACTTCCTAATTTATTCATCACATGAGTGTTTGGGGGAGAAAATCCTTCGAAGGTGGGGAATTTACAGACTGGGCATCTTCAAAGCGTCTGACAATGTGGGATTTTCTCCCATGGAATATCATGCAATCAATAAATTTGGTAGTCTTTAAAAGTGCTACAGGACTCCTTGTTTGTTTTTTTTACTGTCCACCCAATTATTCACAAATTTATTTCCTCTAGATCTGCCTAGGATGTAACAGATGTAGCAAATGCAAAATATCATAACAGAAGCAAAAGTGTATTTCGATGTTCAAATAAATGTGAGCCACCAAACTACTGCCCCTCATTTCACCAATGCCTATCCTGCATATGTTCACTAGAAAGCTTACTAGATTTATGGAGTGGCTACACCTGAGTTAATTTTGGTATTATGTGACACCTCATTTCCGTGACTCAGATCTTAAAGGTAGAGATTATGAAATGTCAAATGCAAATGTAAAATGGATCCAAACAGTATAAATAATCTCTTATTGATATTGAGCTGACTAGTCCCTTTAAATGTTAATGAAACTGTTGTAATTACTGAGGCACCAAAACAGCTCAGGCGCTAGAGTTCACAGCTGTAACCCATTATTTGTAAATTACTGGCACAGACATTATGTTGGTAGGAAATAGAGTTGTGCAAGAACTGCCTTCTGTTGCTTTCATTTTATCTAAGTGATGGAGAATAAACTAAAAGAGCATATTAGAGGAGATGAAATGACTGGACATGTCACTGGAAGATAAGCGTCACTTTAACTTTTTTTTTTTTTTTTGGTAGCTAGATTCTGTGCAGAAGTGCTGAATATCAGGGAATATAGTGAAAGAGAATAAACCCCACTGCATCTAATAAATTTTGCATGGGAAGTCTAGAAGGTCAGATCTCTTTTACCTTGCTGACTCTATTCAAAAGCAGAGATGGAGGCTGGGAGAGAAACTTGTTAAATAGTGTCTCTCGTTTTTTGTGCTCTTTTTTCAACTAATGCACCAGTGGCAGAAATGCAATTAAAAGGAAAATAGAGCATCTGAACAGGCACAGTGGCCTCAAGACAGAAAAAAATGTGGAACTGCTATGCAAGCATAACTAGGCAGCAAAGAATTAGTGATGTCTATACTAAAGAAAACTGGTGACACCTTGATTCTTTGATCTGTGAACTGTGTGACAGGCTTGCAAAGGAGAAGTTTATTAGCCTGGAGATGAATTAAAAATAAAACAGATCAGGAAAGTCTTAGCATACAACACAGTTCTTCACAGATAATAAGTGCAAAATAAGGATTTAGATGTATGCAGAGGACTGGATTTGGGAGGAGTTAGCCTCAGTTAGTGGGAAAGTTATGTGTATGTAGATGCAATACCATTACTTAGTCAGATGGTTGCGGCGGTTGCACCTGCGAAAATCTGTAATGAAGCTGACCATGGAATTGGCAAATCCTCTTATTTCACCATCTGATAACATTGAAAGTGGCCTCAGACGGAGTAGGATCTTTTTCCTTTTATTTATTTTTTTTCTTTTTTGCAGAGGATCACTATCCCTACACCTCATTTAAATTCAAGAATAAGAATCTCATGTCGCCATGCTCCACTGCATTGGAACTGTACATACAAGACAGTCTCAGAAAGGGAGACTTTTCGTGCCAAGGAAAATGTGTTGCAATTTTTTTTCTTTTTTGAAAAATAAATATTCTGCTTGAAGCTATTGGACCATCATTTATTTGTATGAAGAGCAGAGCCAGGTAATTTTGGTGGTGTTGCTATGCTTATCTGTTGTTGCTCAGACTACATGGGGAATTCCAAAAAGCAGAAATCTTCATCACAGCGAAATAACTTGCCTTTGATGGAGACTTATATCTTACCTAAGCCTATTTAAGCGAATAGTCTCTTTTTCAGCCCTCACACTGGATTTCTTTTCTTTTAAATGTGATTTTGGTACGCAGTGAATTGTTATGCATGCTTCCATATTTTATTTATTTATTTTCAAAGGGATCTCTTAGATATACGCAGATGAGAAATCTCTAAATCATAATTTTGCATTCAAGGACAGAAAATTCCTGTAAAGGGGATAGGGAATATTCCCCGCGCTCTTGGAAAGTAGAGACTGGGAGAAGATTCTTTGGATTTTCCCCGCCACTGTCACTATTGTCACCTGTCTCAGCGCCAGTCACAATTTAGCTGAAAGAAAAGCCATTAATGCAAACCCATGAGAACAATGGTGAGATAAACGCCGCATTTATGAATTGTACCATGATAAGTATTCAGGGCTGATCCTCTTAGATGGCAAAAAATATCATTAGAGAAATGAAAAAGAATGAGTTCTTTTTTAAATGAACAGATCATTGCAGAGGGCTACATGGAAATTTCACTTGACGTGGAAAGAGGTAGTTATGAGAAAAATGCAAAAATGATCATGTATCCAAGCTACATGAAAGTGAAACTTTAAACTATTTAAATTCACATTTTTTGAATAATCATCCAGTGATTTAAAACTGAAGGAAGGAAGAAAGGGTATCAAGTGTGTGTTCTTTTAATAGGGTAGTTGCACATTACAACTTCAACAATTTCTGCACTTTGTTTTGGATGTATAATGTATTTACAGCAAAGCAGCAATTTGTGATTCTACAGATTGACACTATACATGTTGGTCTTTTCTTGAAACCTATGGAAATGTGATAAATCCTTATGACTCCATATTCTGTAAAAAGATATCTTCAAGAACAGCACATTACATCTTTCACATTTTAAAGATAAAAGAATTCCATTGTGGTGGCTTGACAGTTATCAGTTCTACTTGGCATGAATAATCAAACAAAATTAGAAACTGCAGGAGAATAATAGTTTTACAGAATAAAGGATGGATTTACAATGAAGACGTGTCTGACTTCATCATCTCTACAGTCCATGGTATGGATGTAAACCCAAGCTATTTTTGTTTGTTTATGAAGGTGTGTGTTATCTGGAGTATCCATCTTCACCATGGAGATCAGTAAGGATGGAACATTTTGGCTAAATATACAATATATAAATAAATTAGGAACATAGGTTACCATTCAGAATCAGACCACTGTCTTTCTAGTACACTAGATGGTAGGCTGTGGCCAGTACCAACTACTTCATAGGTAAAAGAAACTCTGCATTGGGAATTATGGAACAATGAGTTCATGGGTAAGTTCCTTCCTAATGTCAGTTATTAGAAGTTGGGTTATGCCCTGATGCATGTGAGTTTATATTAATTACAAATTATGGAAGTTTTGTGGGGGTTTGTCATTATGGGCACTATGTGTAATGGGTCATGCCAGACATACCCCATTGAATCGGCTCTTCTTTCTGGGAGGTCAGGCCTCACAACCAAAAGTCCTCTCTGCTACCCTTGCTTGCCAGGCACTAACAACTCTGTTCACAACCCTTAGCAGTAGGAGAGCATGGGGTAGAAAGCAGAACAAACAACAGTCTATAGCTCATAGCCTCCTGGCTGTGGATGACAATGACTGTCTGGTGCTCTGACCCTCAGGTGGAGCAGCACAAACAGTCTTGATCAATGATCTTTGTCAGTAATGCTTAGTGGCAGTTGTGGGGTGGGAGGTATTGGAACCCAGGTTCACCCTGCTTCACAGGGTCTACCCTAGTGCCCTGTAAAGCTGGTAATCACCTTATTAAGGATTGTGTGGGAAATAAAAAGTAGAATAAAAATAAATACTGGAGAATGGGCCACATCTGAGTTACAGGATATGTCATGGGTTTGTGTTTAGGCAATCAGTGTGTGTCTTGAACCTTGTAACATAGATTTTTGGCTTAGCACATTATTTCTCCTTGTTCCCCAGCCATCTGGATAAAGTATGCAGTCAACAGTAAGATATTCTTCCTTCCCTTCCTGTCCTTGACATTGTGTTCTTGCTTATCATCCCTTCTTCCTTGTTCCCCTTGATACCATGTTTCTCTAAGAAGTATAAAATCAGCAGTTTAGTTAGAAATAATGAGCTATAAGGTAGAATGCCTGTGCAACACAGATAAAATTAGTAAATAGTAAAGAGGTGGGGATAATTATATGCATTATATGTTTATTAATATTAATCGTTTAGTACTAATATAAACAAATAAGGGTCTCTGGGATGGTGTCAATCATGTATCACCACACTTGTTTGGATAAAAGAGTTGTGAAACAGCCCCTTCTAACTCACTTGAGATGTTGAGAGGAAAGGGCAGGCAATAAAGAATACCATTTGACCTAATCCTCCTCTAGAACAACCTATTTGCTGCTGCTTCTTACCCTTGAATCTCCTGTCATTCCTCCAAAGGCAGCAGCTTGTCATCTCTGTGACAGCCTCCATAGCTGAGGGATTCCCCTGTACTATAGTGAGGGACACCCACCTCTGCAGTCTGGAGAGTTGATGGTTCTTAAGCAAGTACCAGCACCATATGTCCATTCCCCTCCTTTGTCATCCCTGTTTGAACTGACCAGTGGCCTTTTATCTGTTCCCTCCACCTGGAACATGCACAGCAGGATTGAGGGGGCATGCTGCCAACACTAATTTATTAACCCCTACCTAACCAGTGCAGGGTTTATACACCCCATCATAGGGTTGTTTGTTGTTTACTGTTGAATGTTTGGTTAGGATTTTTTTTTTTAACCCTATCCAGGGTAATTGAGGATGTTTTAATAATTTAAATAATACTGTTAAATTGTTGGTCTCAATCACAAATGTTGGTCTAATACTGTTAAATTGTTGGTCTCAATCACATTGTGTGGCAAAGAATTCTTGAACCGGATTAATTTTCTGGAATGCCACAAAGCACAGTATTAGGCCCATATGTGCTGTTAGAGCTAGGGGCTGGATGTAGCCATTAGTCATAAATTTCACTCTGAGTTAAAATCTGTGCTGGAACATTAGATTCACTATAACTTATAGAAGTTTTGGGCCTAAACCCCATTCATTTTTACCATCCATACTTCATTCAACTTTACAAAAGAATCAACATAATGTGTCCAAAATAATTAAAACTTCAAATGTGTTTATTAAACAGTTTTCCATGGGAATTTTGTCTTAGAAGCCAATACCTACCATGTGTTGATACACATCAGTCTTCCCCACCCCCACAAGCAAGAAATGTCCTTGCATTCATCCTAAATTCTGGTGTACAGCAGACGACACTACTAAACTGGCAAGGGATTCTCCCTCTCTACAACTAGGTAGGTGGGACAAGGGTGTGTCCCTTAGTACACTGGTTTTCAAACTTAGGGTCAGGATCCAGTACTGGGTTGCAGACCTTCAGCTACTGGGTCGCAGCATCCCCTGCTACCTCCACCAAAAAAAACCCAAAACTGAAATACAGTGCTCAAAGATGTAATTATTAGGTCACAGGCATCAATGATTTTTTCAACTGGGTCCCAAGAAAGAAAAGTTTGAAAACCACCACCTGAGTAAATAGGTTCCTCTATTATATGCAAATTTTATCCTGAGATTTGAAATAGATCAAAATTCACTGTGTAGTTCTTCAAAAGTGATTGCAAGTTAGTCTGCACTCTTATAAGGCAACAGAGTACTGATTAAAACTGTGAAATAAAATAGAAGCTAAATTTATTTTAAAAATTAGATGATCTCACCTGTAAGTATGTAAGGAGGTATGTAGTATACTGATTATCATTTTAAAACAGGCTCTCTCTATACAAATGCAATTAAAAATGAATGTATCTGGCAGTAAAATTGTGGCCATCAAAGACATAAGTTCAGATATGACAATTTCATAGATTTGCCAAGTCTTATGGTTTCTTCAAGTGGGATGGATGGTCACCTGATTAATCACTCCATTTTTCTTATGATTTCTGCTGATTGACTGTTTGTGTTGCTTTTTTAAGAAGCTAGTAACACTGAACTCAGGAAAACAGAATCAGTGAGAGGTCAAAGGACTGCCAAATAGGCATGAAGAAAAGGTTTGAAGACTCTTCAGGATCAGGCCATAGAAATGTCAATGTATTCCTTGATCTAAAAATAAAGCCAATCCCATTGACTATGTCTGAGGCTCTAGAACAGTGGTCAGCACACTGGTGTGCAATGAGAACTGTCCAAGGGTGCCATAAAATTTTGTACAAAGGTAGTGAAAATCATTTAAAAAGAAACATTGTTTCATCTTAAACAATATTCTATCCAACCAAAAGTACAACTCATAAAACTTGTGAAAATTAACCATCAAATTAAAAGTAAGGTATCAGTCTTTAGAATGTTCACATTTTAGAATTGAAATGCAGGTGGCCAAAGGGCAAAATTGAGATGACGTGTATTTTTTCTTTCTAGTGGATTTGAAACATTATTGCATTTGAGCCTTCATTAGTTTGTTGTATGCACTATGTCACAGACCTCTCTGGTAAGACCATAACCATAGTAAATACGATGTTTATGAGCAATCAATTCAGCTTAAAAGAGTAGGTGTGCTCCAGAATTCTTTGTTTCATGAGGTATGCGATGTTACTGAAAAGGTTGGGAACCACTGCTATAGAAGTCAAATTCTTCATTAGGATTGTAAGCATTCCACAAGTAGAAGAAAGTTTCTTTGGAGATATTCAATTTGTTCCAGTCCACATCCTTATTCAGCTGAACAAACCTATTAACTTAATAACTTACCTTATTCTTAACATAAGCAATGGCTTTCCTAGCTGAAAGGAAATGTAGCATTATATTAAGCCAGATTTATGTCAGGTAGGACATGATCATCGTGTATTCCTGTAGCAAATAGCATATACAAAGTAGCAGAGCAGTTATCCGCTTTAATGAACAGAGTCCCATATTTTAGGGTTTGCCTCATTAAAATTCTTCACCTAGGGGAAAGCTTGCATGTGCCTTTATAAAAATCACTGCAAATGAATTTGTGCACTGTTTTTGCTCTCTCATGCGACAGTTTCACAAGTCTGTTCAACTGAATTTTTAGAATACTTTCAATTTAAGTTTTCCATCATAGTTTAAGCAAAACATATGCACTTAATACTAAGTATCTCTCACTTATTCAAGATCGTACACCTAACTGTGTGATCTGTTTGTTACATGGAGGAGGGTGAAACAACAAATCAACAAGACACTCATTTCAATGAGGGTGGACTTTTCACTGGGGACTTCTGTGCATTTTTTTTTTATATATATTTATCCTCTCTCTACTGGTGAGACTTGACCTTTCCTTGTCAGTTAAATATACAAGGCTGAAAAAGTCAGTTGGCAGCTAGACAATTTTCCATGAACTCCACAACAATCCTATATTTTACTTTCATAACAATGAGTTACATATGTACAGAGATGCTCTAAAATACCAGACTTCAAAAGCAAATCTAGTTCCATTCAAATCAGTAGCTTGACTCCTACTAATGATATCAAGAGGCCCAACATTTTGCTTTTAGAATGAAACATTATGGTGTTCTTATATGGCTGTTATTGCAGCCCTGACTGAGTACTATTGCCCGCCCCCAATGGATTGCCACCAGTCTTCTATATTGGGCTCAATTTTTGTATGCCACTTGCTGTTTAACTACCTGGTGCTGTGTAGTCACTGATCTATACTTCTGGCTAACTCAGGTGCACTCTCCAGGGACAGACACCATATCTGTCACCCTTTTGGGGAGTGATAACCTACAGTCCAGCCACCTAGATGCTGAAACCTAGGATTCCTCAGTCCTTGCAAGCTTCTTGTTGCTTATTCTCACATTTCCCAGAGTCCACCCCGTGGACATTCTGGATTAGAGTTTAACTCACTGGAGATCATGTGTCTGTTAAAGTAAGGAGCATAGGCATTGCAAAGAAGCTTCTTTAACATACACACTTTATTTATAGATGAGAAAAGAGTTACATATCTAAGCAAAACAGCAGACTCCTAAATGCAAACGTCTTTAGTCTGATCTCACCACTCATTTGGGGGAGTGGATGTAGCTCAGATTCTTTTGAGACACCATATCCTTCCTCCATCTTCCTGAGACTGCTGGTTTTGACAATGAAATAGTGCTTTTTGCTTACAGAACATGCTTTGTTTGAAGATGCGTGTGACACCTTGCTCCTCTGATTCCACCAGGATCTTCTGTGTTTTAACTCCATTTGGGTTTGTGAGCACAAGGTAATTAAAATCAATGACTCTGCCTGGAGCACCATAACTTTTCTGACAGTCCTGACCCATCAAATGTTAATGAGTCAGGGCCCAGATTCAGGGGTTTTTTTTTTGCTACAAAATGGAAGTTCTAATCCACACTGAAGTTTACAATCAAATGCTATTAATGAACAAAGATGATGGAATAAAATGACACAGACATATTGACTGAATTGTTGCAATGACCATCATTAAGATCCTATACTTCATTAGAGGGTCAGATGCAAAACTTTTAGGTTATGAGAGTGCAAGGCTAGTCACAGATTCTAGGACCAGAAGGGACCACTGCAATCATCTAATCTGACCTCAAGTATAACATAGGTCATAATACTCAAAATAATTCTGAGAGCTTATCTTTTAGAAAAGCATCCAATCTGGGTAGTAAAAAATGTTATGGAGAATGTACCATGACCTTCAATGAGTTTTCTAAAGGTTAAATATCCTCACTATTAAAAATGAGTGCTTTATTTCCCATCTGAATTTGTCTAGCTTCAATCTCCAGCCATGGGATTATGTTATACTTTTCTTTGATAGATGGAAGAGCCCATTATAAAATCTATTATTTCTAATGTAGATACTAATGGACTGTAGTCAAGTAACCCCTAACTGTCACTTTGTTAAGCTCAATAGCTAGAGTTCTTTGAAACTAACACTGTAGGTTTATAATACTTTGTTCATTCTCTTGGCTATTCTCTGATCCCTCTTCAATTTATCAGCATCTTTTCTGAATTGTGGACAGCAGAACTAGATGCCACATACCACTAACAGTCACATCAGTTTCGAATACAGACATTTAAAAAAAAAAGTCTCTACTCCTACATGAGCTACCCCTGTATATGCATTCCAGGATCATATTAACACTTTGGCCACACAGTCATAGTAGGAACTCATTCTCACAGTTCAGAGCAACTGCACCTGGATTCCCGTTAGGCTATGTCTACATTAGGGAAAGCGAGTTCAAACTTTTGAGTTTGAACTAATAAGTTTGAGGTTAGTTTGAACTAACCTTGAACATATTAGTTCAAATTAACAACGTGGACTACTTCGAACTACTGTTAGTTTGAACTAGTCCACTTTGCTAGTTTGAACTAACTGCCCTTAGTTTGAATTTACTAAGTCAAACTAAGGGTTAGTCCTGGTCTCCACTGGACTTAGTTCAAACTAAGCACTGGTAGTTACTAGTTTGAGCCAAGCATTCCTTAGTTCAAAGTAAGGGAAGTGTGATGTAGGCAGGTAAAAAGTTAGTTCAAATTAAGGAGGCTTAATATGAACTAACTTGCCAGTGTAGACATAGCCGTAGTGGCTAAGCAAGCATACCCATTCTCGGCTTCCAGTTCTCCAACCATCCCCTTTCTAGATGGAGACCTGCACTTCTTTCCCCTCTGACTGGAGCATTCCCAGACTGCACATTTCCCTGTTTTCACTTTGTAATTCCCTTCACAGACAGTAAAGTCAAAAGGATACCTGCTGACTTTCTTTTCAGAGACTGATAGAGGGATTGTCAGCAACTCCCACGTAGCACTTCCTATGCAAGTGCTTTGGGGATCAACCCAAACTAGCGTGATGTTGTTTCACCATCTGCTTTGTAAACCTGAGTGCCTTAAACCCTATGCTTCTGTGGCCTGCAGACAGCAGACAAGCATGCTCCCCTGAGTATCTGTGGGCTGTGCAGCCCTGGTTCTGCATATTGACCCTAGCAGTCTGCTTACAATATAACCACCTCATCTTGGTCATCCCCAGCCTTTGTCACTATCTGCAGGGTGACCCCAAGACAGCCCAGTCAGATTTCTCCAAAATCTCTACCCTGAAGTGTCTATCCCTCTCCTGGAACACTCACGGAAGTAATAAGACTTGTTGCTCCTTTAAATAAACAAAAATACAGCTTATTATTTTAGCTGGTGACAACTGTTGCTTTAGTTCAGACACAGCACTGGGTTGGTTTAGAGTAAAGGTAGGTATGTTTAGTTAATCAAAAAGAGAGAAGTTTTAACTGAATTCAAGTACAAGGTGTAAAGAGCAAAGTGGAATTAGAAAATAATAAAAATGTGTTTTCTACTAGCTAAGACTTACCAAGCTAATGCCTTGCTTAAAAGTAGGGATTTTTACCACTCTTCTTTCTTTACAGTTGTGACTGATTCTCTCTGCACCAGCATCCTTCACAGAAATACAAGGTGCTGGTTTATCTTGTCTTCCGGTCTGAAAAAATATTTGCCAAAGCAGCTTTCTCAGTTATATTTAAGTCACCAGAGGCTTCACTCCTTTTGCTGAAGAACATGCCTGCCTCACCTTGCAAGAACTCTAGCCCCTTGTGTCTGTCCAGGGATAGCTGCAAAGGTGACATTTTCTCATTCCTTATTTCTTCACAAACTCATTGTTTTGACCCCAGACTCAGGATGACCTTCCTGTGGTCTTCTGACTGCACTGCTGGTTTGTATGTAAATAGAGCTTCCACCATCTTTGATCACATTGCTTAATCTCCTTGGAGGGAGAGAGAGCTGTTTTACTTCATGTGTAAGAGAACACCTGTTTCTCTTTCTTTTTAGTCACAGACTTTAAAGCATATCATTAAGTACAGATAATTCCTCTCATAATGTTAATAAAATGCATTTCACATTCCCTGCCTTCAGCCAAACCCCCACCTGCAGCTCTGCTCCCTGGCTGGGCCCAGATGCTCACCCACAGCTGGATCCGAGCAGCAGGACCTCTCTGCTGATGACTGAGGTGGGGGTACCAAAATCCCTGATAGCCTAGGGTGGCAAAAAAACCTTGGGCTAGCACTGCTACCTTTAGCAGCTTGTTTAACATCTTTCTGAAACACTAATAGAATGGAAAATTTTATGTGACATGAATGCTTGTCTTTAATGTAGCATGCCAAGGTAATCATGAATAATCAGGGAGCTGAGAGGAAAAGTAAATTAAGAACTCTTCCAACACTCCAGGTTGCATTTTACCTTCTTAAGCTCAAATAGTCACCATTGGCATGATGTACCTCCTGTTCAGAATCCTGAGCCACTATAATGACATTTCCTAGGGTCTTGTCCCAGCTCAGTTCCTAAACTCTCCACATGCACTAGTCAGTTTATAGAAGCCTCCAAATTGCATACACCATTGAAGACAACTGAGCCCACCTCTAACCCTGGTTTGGTTCAGGGGCCCTCCTCCCCTCTAAATAATAATAATAATCTGTGACTTTTCCCAGTATAAACACACATGATGGTTGATTTACAACAGTACAGAGTATCCTACTTCTCCCAACCAGGTCCCTGTAGCACATGAAACATAGGGTTCCTGCCCTGAGAATACCAGGGAATATACTGAGCTCCTATACTCTAACTTTCCTCCTTGATCACACCTCCTTAAGTTTCTAGTCAGCTTTATTTTCCAGCTCCCAGCCAGGGGGACAGCTGTTCTCATTTGCCTGCTCAGGCCAGGATCTAGCAGGGTGTAATCAGTGCCATCAGCTGGAAAGCCTCTCACCTGCTTTCTGCAGCCTGGCTAATTCAGTTACTGAAGCCTAGGCAGCAGTACACCTGTAGCAGAGGCTCTGAGGGGCTTGTTTCCCCTCCACTCTGTCACAACCATGTATAAATTCCCCTATAGGGTTGCTCTGCTTATAACTGCTCCATGCATTCTTATTGCTGTAGAGTGATCATATGAGTAACTGGCTTTGTATAGTCAACTCTGAGGTCTTGCAGGGGGTGGTTTACCCCAACGGAGTTCCTCCCCTCAGCCTCAGAACAAGTAGTAGGGCATACTGTAAAATTTTGCAACAGTTATCTGTTTCCCCATTGGAATTAAAGGGTGAAGAGGGCTCTCTGTTATGGGGATGACTACTGCTTCCTGGCAAGTGTGTATGGGAGGGGAAGGGGAAGCCTGCTATGCTTTTCTGAGAGTGTCTTGTATTTCATGGAGTACAGAGGCTGGAAATGTGTATAGTCTTCAGCTGTTAGTTAACAGACTCCCTGATTTTAAGCAACCCCATCACTGTTAAATTATATAAAAGCTGTTTGTTAATATTTCAGACCTTGTAGTTCTCACTGCCATAAAGGTGATTTTCTCCTTGCATGAAGATAATTTAAAAATATATATATAATTAGATTAGTGCTGTCTTTACTGCAGCATCTGTAGGAAAAGGAGGGTACACTTCTTCAGATCAGTGAGCAGGCAGATTTACTTCCATTCAGTCTGAATGAGTCCACTGGGAGAGGGAGATTTAATTTTATTTTCCAATGCATTCACCAGTGATTTAAATCTGTAGGCTTGCTCATTTCATAAATGACAGGGGCAAAAACCTAGCTGGCTTCAAAACTGAGCTGGATAAATTTATGGAGTAGATGATATGATGGAACAGCCTAATTTTGGCAATTGACTGATTTTGACTACTAGTGGTATATATGCCAAAGACCTGTGATTATTAGATTAGATGTATTCTGAGTTGATGCAGGGAATTCTTTTTTGGGAGTGTGGCTGGTGAGTCTTGCCCACATGCTCAGGGACTAGCTGATTGAAAACCATGGACAATATTGCAAACTTTTTTCCTCAGGACCCACCCCATGAAAAAATAATTAATGTCTGTGACCCAACAATTACATCTTTAAGCAATGCATTCCAGTCTTTTAGCAGTGGCAGCAGGGTATACTGTGACCTAGCACTGGGTCCCAACCCTAAGTTTAAAAATCACTGCTTTATATGATGTCTATAGGATAATGACTTATTTCCATGGATTCTCAGATTCATTTAGGTGAAAGGACTCGACTCCTACTCATTCTGCTATCAGCAATTGCATAAAGATTCCATTATGTCAGTTTTGCATCACTTTCTGGCCCTCGTATATGAAGAAGATATTCTAACATTGAATAATTAAATTCTTTGTGTAAAATTGGCAACACAAGAACTATATAGGCAGTGTGCAAACCAGTATCCAGATTTCTCCAAGATCAGACACAATTATTTAACAATCTATATTTTTTTTAAATTTACAGATATTACTGGCATATCACAGTATGTTCATGCACTTCAGAGTCAATTTTCACCCAAGCAGTACAATATCATTAATTTTAAACTGAGGCAGAATATTACAGAATTGTTCTTCATTGCATTCTCAAATAGCAGTGTTATACCTTCTCAGGCCAAGAGCTGGGGCAGCTCCAAAGACATCCTTTCATACACAAAGGGAAGGAAAATGAAAGAGTTAGATGAGCAACAAAAACCTGATAGGAAGTTACCTAAAATTCTGCTCACTACACAGTTTCTAAATAAAATGTAGATTTTCAATTTTCCCACTGCAGTTTATTATAAAATTGTTCCATTCTCCCTACTGACATTTCACTGCTTGAAGTATAGCTTTAAAATGAACCAAAGGGAGCACCTTAAAATAATCATGCTATTTTGAAGACAAGAAAATAGTAGCAGATATGAAACATTTACTACATTTCATTTGCATTTAAACTGCATTTCTGCTGTAGATACATCATTATGGACAGTTGCTTGGATATGGTTGTGTATAGTAGACAAACAAAAATGTGTTTTCTTTAAATTAATCTGCATGCAGCCCAATTTTAAAATAGTTGTATTAATACACCTGCACCAGTACAATGCTGTATGAATAGACATCACCTTAGTGTTGGTGGTAGAGTGTGGACAGAAACTTCCTTCTCTGAATAATTAAAAGGCCTTACAAGACACTGTGTAGGAATAAAACCATTTTGTTTAATAAAGTCTTGTTAAATCCCAAGCTTAATTGCCAGCAAGTAAGAAGAAATCTGTAGCACCTGTTGGCTTAGTGTAGCTTTCCATTTATGAATGTGCAAGAAGAAATACTTTTGTTCTGGTGTTCTGTAGTTATAAAACGGTAAAAACAGAATTAGGTTTCTTAGTTAATCTTTGACATCTAACCATTCAAACATATCAGTACTTTTTGTTTCAGTCAAATTTATAAACAGACCTTTCATTATTGGGACCTGTGGATATTTTGAAAGTTTTTTCCTTTTTAAAAGAATAATCCTAGTTTGTGCTGCCTCAACTATGCTTTTTTTTCAGGAAATCATAAGGATTTTTCTCACTTCATATTAATATTATTAGAATCTCTGTCTGTTACAAGAAAAAGACTTCCTTTTCTACCAGACATCCAAATACAACATGTCTTGAAAAGGCTGCTAGTTGATGTCTGAACTTTAAAAGTCTACATGATCTGTTTGTTTAGTCTTCCTCCTGAAGAGGGGGGGAAAAAAGCCTTATTTCTTTTTTTTTTTTTCCCTTGGTATGTGGTTGCAGTGTCCACTGGGCCACTTCACAAACCGGATTAGTTGTTTTCTGGGTTATGTTCTTTGGTTATATCCAGATTTAAATGAATATAGAATATCTTAGTTTCAAACACACAAAAGTAATAAAGCATCTTGAGCTGACAGACGTGGGTGCTCACTGTGCATTCCCTGTGCAAAGTGCAAAGTTCTGCCGTTAGGATGGAAAAATCCCATCTACTGTTACAGGTTTGGGACCGGTTGGCTAAGTATCATGTCTCTAGAAAGGGACCTGATGGTTATGGTAGATAGGAAGCTGATTATGGGTCAACAGTGTGCCCATGTTTCCAAAAAGGCCAGTGGCATATTAGGCTGCATCTGTAGGAGTATTGCCAGCAGAGTGAGGGATGTTGTTATTTCCCTCTATTCTGCACTGGAAAGGCTGCCTCTGGAATATGTGAACAAATTAGAAGGAATCCAGTGGAGAGCACTGAAAATTATTATGAAGCTGGGGCACGTGACCTTATGAGGAGAGACTGAAGTAGCTAAGCTTATTTAGTTTGCAGAAGAGAAGACTGAGGGGGGATTTGATAGCAACTTTGAACTACTTGAAGGGGTGTTCTAATCTAGGCTATTCTCAGTGGTGACAGAAGACAGAACAAGAAATGGTTCAAGTTACAACTGGGGGGCTCTAGGTTGGATACTAGGAAAATCTTTCTCACTAGGAGGGTGGTGATGCATTAGAATGGGTTACCTAGGGAGGTGGTGGAATCTCCATCTTTGGAAACTTTTAAGGGCTGGTCAAACATGACCCTGGCTGGGATGATTAGTAGGAGTAGTCCTGCTTTTAGCAGAGGGTTAGACTAGATGATCTCATGAGGTCTCTTCCAGCTCTAATATTATCATTCCCAGAGACCTGGTAGAGGGTAAACAACAAGAATCTCAACCAGTGCACTCATTATGGGATGTGGTCAAGTTTGTCAGAGGAGAGCCTGGGTTCTTAACACTCTGTCTCTATACCCTTGCTGGAATCCACACTGATCACAGCAAAGTGTACTTCTCTTCAGATTGACCCGAACAGAATGGCTTGATGAATCCACACTCTGTCATTGCAGCTTCCTTTAGGCCTCCCCAGGATAATGCCAGAATTTAAATGAGTTTCTGTCTGATAACCTAATTTTTGTGTGGTGATGTACACCCCTAAAGATTTTGCCATATGAATGCATGCATTATATAAGCCAAGGGTGGTCAAGCTATTTTTCCATCATTCTTTTTTCGCTGTTTAATTTCTTGGAAATTTCCTCTTAAAATCTGTAGCTTTCCTGAGGTTTTTTTCCCCCAAAACATACCACTCAACATTTGGAAGGGAGGAAGAATTCATTGGAGATTATCTCTCATGTGACCAACAACAATTATTTTCTCTTCCTCCTCCAGTGACTCATCTGCTCCTCCAACTGTGCCTCAAACAATAATGTTAAAGTGTTCCCAGATTAAATGAGGGAAGTTGCAGAAATTCTAGATATTCCATTAGAAATCATCTTGGAAAAACACCAAAAACTACTGAACACTCTCCAACCTTTGTAATAAGGGAAAATGACATTACCTGTTAATGAAGGTGTTTTGAAACCAGCAAAAGCAGTCTGGCACATTGTTGTATCTAGCCCAGTGATATCAAACAGAGCACCCAGGAGATACCAGGTACCAGCTAAAGGATATGAAGACTAAGATGACAGGCATCTGTCATCCAGACCATTCATGATAAGTGCACATAACAGTGCAAGTCCATTCCCCTGAAGAAGGATTTGAAGAAGGTGAATCTTTTTAGTCAAAAAGTATTTCTCAAGGAAGCAAGTAAAAGTTGCTAATTATCTAGGTACTTCTTTCAAAGTATGGTTTCATACTATGATATAGATTCTGTAACCCGGCATATTGTTTGGCCCCACCACAAACAATATCTGAGGACTTAAAATTTAATTTCAGAAAGTCAAACTATGGCCAACACAATGCTCCCAGCACTCCTCAAGTCTCTGCTGCACTGGGCCTCAAAGGTCCGTAATAAATTCATACTCATCTAATACAAAGCTTTGAGTTCACAGGGGTAGCATTAGATTCCAAATCAGCAAAGGCTTACACATACAGTGCACGCCATGATACAGGTGTGTCTAAAACTTCTGGTTCCCATGGCAGGATATGGCAACATACCAAAATTTTCTTTGACCTACTGCAAGGGTGGGTGGCTGGAATCAAGGTAGTAACAGCATGGCTAGAAAGGTTTTATTCCCCTGCAAAGATCCTCTCCTCATTAATTTGACAGATGCAAATAATAAACCAATTGTACAGTGGAGTTTCTTTCCCACAGCTTTTCTATGAAAGACTCTGGCAACAGATACCTCCACCTGGTATTGTAAGTATGTCTGAAAGAACACCAACTTCAAGAGAAATGGGTTGATTCAGTACCCTACCCTCCACATCAGTGTCCTACACCTCAGAGTGATTTGACTGGCATGTAAGGCATTTCTTCTTCTTCTTCTTTTTTTATTTTGTTTGTTTGTTTGTTTGGGTTTTTTTGGATGTCTCAGTGCAAGTACTAACTGACAACGCACTACCTCAACAAACAAGGAGTAGTTACTATCAGAAAGCTCTAAGAATCTGATTCTGGAGTATATGGCACACCCGCACATCACTCTGGTAGCTGTCCACCTTTGGGGGACTCCAGAACACTCTGGAAGACCAGATCATCTTTTAGAGAGTCATACCTTGTCTCTCAAACTTTGGTCCTGCAGACTTTCATACATGGTGATCTCTGATAGTACACTTATTCACTACATGCCAGAACAACAAACACCTGGCATTCTCCAAAAGAAGGAGGAGTCTAGGCATTTAACTCAAATCTGGCCCACCATAGCCACTGAATTTGAGACCCCTGCCCTAAGCTGTCTACATCTCACTTGAGAACTGAGGAACCTGAACATCAGCATATAAGAGTCCTTTGTCTCCTACCTACAGGTTACCAAGAAAGGATGTGAGTATATTAATTTAAAAGCTTGATAGTATGTAATATCACATGTATTTCTAAAACAATGTTATTGCCTTTGAAATTCTGATTATTATCCATTTCATTATTGTTCTATTTTATCTAGATAAAAGTCTTTAAGGCTATATTCTGTTCTCAGCATGGATGTCCTTGTTCTACATCCCAAGGATCCTTGGCAGATTCTGTGTATCCTAATTCTTGAACAAGAACCTTATTATCAGATTAACTCAGCCTAGACCCTCTAATCTAAAATCAATGATATTAAGCACCTAAAATCAGGCAACAGAGAATAGCATATCTGTTTAAAAAAAATTCTATTTTGTGTGTGAGGAGCACATGAACACAAAGAATAGAGTCTGTGTGAACAACACATCTCAAAGAACCAGTTACTGTAGGGTAAGTAACCCTTCCTTCAAGCAACACACTCATCCCACAAAATATCAGACTGAATGTATTTCCCCATTACCATGACAAATGCACGAGCAAACTTCCGCCATCTCTAAAGGTGTGATCCATAATCTATTGAAGTCAGTTGAAAGACTCCCAATCTGCCACTGACTTCAGTGAGCTTCCTTCAGGGCCTTACAAACTAACTTTCAGCCAACAAATGTTTAGAGTTGAACTGAATTATCTCCATTTTCTATTGTGTCTACTACTGTAGCGACTTTGCTATTTTCAGTGTTGTTGTGCGATAGGATGATTGTTTCATTGTTGTATACTACAGTGATTCCCATATCTTTTCCTTCATAAATATATTGGGAAATTATTCCACTTAGCACAGACTTCCTATTTTAGAACCCAGGCTGGAAAAGTGCAAAGTTCACTGAATCCCATTGTCAGTGAAATTTGAGGGCATTGTGCACCTGACAGGATCATGATTAGGTTTTTCACCTTCTAATCAGCAGATACAATCTGCTGGCCTAAATACCTAAACAACTGAAATTCATTTTACTCCCTATTACTTTCTTAGTTATTGTAACAGCCACTGAATTTTCAACTGTTCTGCCAATTTGGTGCCTGATCCAAAGCCACTGACTAGAATGGCTGTTTAGATCAGGTCTTTGGAGATCTTATTTTCAGCGCCCTCAATACCTACATAATTAACTCTAATCTTAAAATTGACCCTCAGGTCCTCTTCTCCGTAATTCCTTTCCAATTTAATATAGGTCTATGAATGACTAGCTTTTGTCTTTTGCTTTTGATCCAATATTCTATCTAGCACCATGGTTTATCTATGACTCTTTATACTCATTAGGAAGCTGTGATATGGATCTTTGCCAAATGCTTCTACAAAATCTAAATGTATTACGTTCATTGAATTTCACTTATCTGTCATGTCAGTGATATCTTCAAAGAATTCCAGTGAATCATCCAACCATTACCTCCCTTACCAGAAACTATGTGGCCTCCCTTAATGAACTATATTTTACCAGGCGCTCTCCTACTGACCTCTCTGTAGGTTTTCTCTACTGTTCATCTTAAAGTAACTGACCTCAGTTTCCTGGTTTATCTTTTGAGACTCTTTCAAATAATGGAGTTACATTTGTCACTTTTCAGACCTTAGAAATCTCTTTTTTGAATCCAGTGAACTTTTAAATATCTTATTTAAAGGTTCACTAAACCCTTGCTTAAATCGTCTGAACAGCACTCATGGAAGTTGTTTGAATCTGGTGCTGGGTTTTTTATGTTTGCTTTTATTAGCAAGGATTAAGGGTGCAACTGCAGGATCCGAATGAGGCTTAGGCTGCACTCTGAGAGGCACTATACAAACACACAAAAAAGGGAGTCCCAGCACTAAAAGAATTTACAACATAACCAATGAGACAGACAAATGCTGGGGGGGGAGGGGGTGACAGGGAATGGCACACAGCAGGTAAGTGGCAGAGCTGGAACAGCTGGCTGTTTTCCCCAGAAATCTGTTCTTCCTGTTTGCATTTCATGTTTTAAGATTAATTCACTTGCTCTCAACATAATTCTTCTTAGCTTCTTCTCTGGTCTTCCCTGGAAAACTTCTCCTGGGCTTAAACAGGCCTTCACTCTTTTCATGCACAAGGCCAGAAGCTGGTAAGTGTGAAACAGTTCTGAAATTTCTATTTCTTCTAATATGGGCTCTGGCATCTTTTAAAAAGTGTATGTGATTTGTGTGGTAGAGGGCATTATTTGTTTGCCTTTTTTTGTGGCTTTTTAAAAAAAATATATTGAGTCTACTTAGTGTGTACAGTAGAAAATCTCAATAAGATTTTGAATGCTTTCTGCAGTTTCACTAGGCATAGATTAGACCCTTATGCTAAATCTTATTCAAAAGCCAAAAGAGTAGACAGCAAATCTTGGTTGAGGATGAGAAAAGCAAATACAACAAAGAATAAAGTTCCTTCTTTAGATAGTGAGGTGGAAGAAATCATTGAAGCTTAGCACAGTCCAGGAGCAAGAATTAGGGAGTGTGGTATGATCAGATATAGTCTGCAAGGCTTGTGAATGGTAGGGAGACACACAGAAGTGAAATAATCAGAATCTATATTAGGCTGTGTCTACAGACCTTGCAGAGCTGCTATAAGAAGGCAGGAGGAGCATCAAGGAGCATCCTTAGAGTCATAGGTCCCAAGCACAGAACGGACCATTATTACTATTTAGTGTGACCTTCTGTATAACACAGAGCTTCCACAAAAATAATTTGTAGCGTAGAGTATATCTTCTGGAAAAATATTCTACATTGATTTTAAAATTTCCAGTGATGGAAAATTCACCATGACTCTTGGTAAATTCTACCAATGGTTAATTCCTCCTCACTATTAAAAAAAGAAATTACATTTTATATCCAATCCAAATGCATCTAGTTTCAGTTTTCAATTATTGGACCATTTTTTTCTATACATACCATATTTGTTTCCCATGTAGGCACTTTCAGACTGTGATCAACTCTTAAACTTCTCTTTGTTAAGATAAATAAATAGAGTTTAAGCAGGGTTTAAAGTATAATTTGGCAGGCCCCGGAACCCTCCTAATTGGGTGGGGCCCCTTCCTGCATGGGTGGGCCCCCCTCCCACACATCTGGCACCCCCTCCAGCACCGCAGCTACTGTCCCCAAAATCTATTCCTCTGTTCCCAAAATCCACCTCAGCCCCCAATACCCACTCCCTGCCCCCAATACCTTTCCCCAATACCCATCCCCTGCCCCCAACACCCACCATTCTCCAAGACATCACCATGATCATCATTCCCATCTTTGTTTTCATCACAGATTATCACTAGGTGGTTACATTAAAACTTTCTAAATGTTCCTGGTCAAATCCACATCATGGCAATACAAGGAATATTAAAGGGCAGTAAACAGTTCTGATGTATTGGCCAATAAACTGGTTCTTGGAAAATCCTATCTACCAACTGATTTCTCTTCTCTTGACTGATCACTAGCTGTCTTCTTAGACCTCTGCATCTAAAGACTGGCATAACTCTAATGAAGAGGATACTCCCATCTATTCCATACCCAGAAATACAATCCACTTGCCTCTTCAGCTTTTCAGAAACAGCACACTACACAAGTGCTCCTAGAATCTGTCCTTCATTCAACAAAGATAATTAGTTTCAGTTACTTAAAATGAGCAACTATTTCCCTTCAAAGAGGATATTATATTTGCCTAATTGCATTTAAGTGCTAAACACCATAAAGGATAATGTTTTCTGAGAAAGGCATGTTTTCCTCTTGGCTAGTAGAAGGCTAGGTGCCTGTAACAAGGGTCAATGGAGATCTGCAGACAGTTTGAGTAAAGGCTGGAAATTCACAGATCATTGAGCACAGGCATATTTTTTTCCCAAGCTACTCACAAACAACCTTCACCCTGCAGTTCATATATCCTTATCACATGCATTAAGTAAGCATGAAAGTTAAATTGTTGACTCTTCTGTTATGTCACGAAATAATCAAGAATGAGCTGAGCTAAGCAAAAAACAGCCCAGCCTGCACTCTTCTGGAGTAGACTCAAAGGGACATCAGCCACAGCAACCTTTTTTCACATTATCCCAGTCTTAATTATAACAACCTTTTCCACTGACTTCTTCCAGCCACACATTCACAGTAAGAATGCAATGGTTTCATTACAGAGTGAGGATAGTGATGTACTATACAACTTTGTCTCTAAGTTTTGGCTAAACAAACAAGCAAGCAAACAGTAGTTAGATCTGATGGAGATCTTAATTGTTTCATTCCATCAACCCCCAAATTTGCTTTCTTTCAGAACAGGAGGATCTGTCTTTAAATCCAAAAGGCTTGATAGCAAGACACCAATTTTAAAATTTTCCAACTGTCAAAGGTTGGTTTACTAATTATCCAGATTCCAAGGCAATCATACAACCGTAATCATTCACCTCACGCCTGGAAACATAAGTCTTGTTCTTGTGATGAATATTTATAAGACAGTGTAAAGCAGTCTACTTTCTTTTCCCTTCAGGCAAGACAATTTGGAGTTCATCAATATGTATTACCAAGGACTTTTATAAAAGGCACTTCAAAGGAAATTCATCAGGCATTCCTTTTGTCTTGATTTCTGTTAGACTGATACTTCCTTTTGACAAGTATCAATAAATTACCCTCTGATGACTAGAGATTTGATGTCTTATTCAGAATCTTCCTTCCACAGCAAAATCTGGACTTTAAGTTTCCAATAAAATTATTAGCATCTATCTTCTAATTTAATGATGAAGAGAGTACAGTATGGAAATGAACAAAACGATCAATGCATTTATATAGTGATTCTATGACTTATGGGACTTTCATGGATGTGAATTTTCCATAGCTGTGCATTTCTTTTACCATCTCACATTTCACCATATTTGGAATTCCTAAAAAAAACCCCCAATCTCTCAGTCCTGGGTGCTCCAAATGAACAGTAAGCAAATTAAACCCAGATTATTGTACATATGTAGTCTTGAATGACAGATTGCCTCTGTCCCAAAGAGCTGTTGCTTTTTCTTCTTTGGGCATTACTACAAAGACTCATGCTTCTTGGAAAGGAAGGTGGAGGTCTTAAAGGGGAATGGGGAAAAAATATCTTCTGATGGATATGCTATGATAAAATTACTAAAATTTATCAACTTTCTTCCTTGTATTGCTTAAAAACAAGTATCACCATTTCTTTTATTTTAATTGTCTTAAATTTGCATACCTGATAAACTGATCAAGGAGTATGCAAGTAAAATTATTTATTTGACTCCTGGAGAACATGATTTAAAGAAATTATTTGCCAATACAGCAGAAGATTTTGTGGGCTAAGCGCATATTTTTTTAATTTTGTGTGAAATGTGATCATTTTAAAATATATATTTGATGACAAGAAATAGTAAGGAATTCTAGAGAAAGCTAAAAAAGAAGGAAGAAAGATGTATGGGTTAAAAGTGAAACCAAGTCTCTACTTAATAACGTCATCATGTTCAGAAAGATAATTTGTTGGGAGGTGGCATAATTTATGAATTTGCAATGTGCATCTACCCCAGGTAGACTTGGAAGTATTTTTCTATACTATTAATCATTTCATAATGATTCAAAGTGATGGTTAAGAAGCTTCTCCACCACATGAGGATGGCTTTCTAGTATGTGTTATATGGAGTAGCTGATCTTCATTCTGAATCACATACTTCTGTCTCACAAACAAAATTTCTTACATTCAAAAAGCAATTAAGAAGAAACTTTAAAATCATTACTGTTTTAGAGGGATCCATATTTTTAACAAGTTTAGGGGGAACTTTAAATTAACTTTTAAAGAGAATTTTAAAAGTCATTGTTTAATGTATGTTCTGCAGCTTTGTATGGGGCTCACCCACAGTCCATTGAAATAGGTGAAGAAATGGTGGGTTACCAATATAACCATCCTTCTTTGAGGCAGGCTGCTCACATACATTCAGTTACAGGTGTCTATGTGCCACAGTGCATGGTTATCTGGAAAGTCTTCTTAGCCCTAGCCTGTCAGCTCAGGGTCAGTGGTCAAAGCCCACTCTGTGCCACCACAGCAGCTATACATATGACCCTGACCCTGACCCCCACCTCAGTCCCTTCTTTTCACCAACTCTGGGTAGCGGGCACAGAGGAAGGGATCTGAATGTATGTGAGCAGCCCATCTTGAAGAAAGATGGTTACATCGGTAACCCACCATTCTTCTTCGAGCACTGCTTGCATCATACAATGCGAGGTTGCACAGCACCAAAATGGTGCCAAGTCAGATGCCAATCATGGCTTTTTGTTAGCCAGAGAACAGTGCTGGGTGGGTTCTGGTGCTGACTTGGCATGCGGTGCTGGCGAGTCCTTAGACTCATTGGGCATACCTGACACCAGCTGCAAAGCCTGTTCGTGGGCAATATTGTGCAGCCTTCACTCCCTGGCCTTGCGTGTCCTTCGTTTGAAGGACTTGCACATTGAGCATTTATCCACCAGGTGTGACTCACCCAGGCATAGGAGGCACTTGTGAGTATTGTCTATCAGAAAAGCCTTTCAGCAAGTCACACAGGGCTTGAATCCTGGCATGAGGGGAAACTGAGGGTGTTCGATTTTATCGCAAACAAATGAGACAGGCACTTGCTAAGCAGCAAGGCAGGCAATTCCAGTGCTGTTGCTGAGGGCGGAAAGAAAGAACTGAGGGGGGCTCAGGGTTAGGGTCATATATATAGCCATGGTTGCAGCAAAGAGGGGGTGTTGGCCGCTGACCCTCAGCTGACAGGCTAAGGCTAAAATACTTTCCAGATAATCATGTGCTGCAGCATGTAGGCACCTGTAACTGAATGATGTGAGCAGCGCTCAAAGAAGAACTCCCATTGGCTTCAGATATAAGTCCCTAATAGAGGTCATTCTCTTTTTGAATCCCTCTCTGTTCCTCTGCAGTCATCTAGTTGCAGTATGCATTATCTTATACAATAGTGTAAAGTTTTATTTATCCCAAAGGATTTCTTGAGAAGCAAGGTATAACTCAGAAAGCTTGATTCTTCATTTTACTGAGCATTTTGACCCTGATCCAGTAAAGCACATTCTAAAATGTAAACACGTGAATAGGCCCACTGATGTCAGTGGGACGACTCACTTGCTTAAAGATAAGTATGAGATTCACTGTTTTGCTGGGCCAGGGCCAGAGGTGTCAATATTTTGGAGGACTCCACAGTGAGCTATGTATTACAACAGGGGTCTCAAACTCAAATCACCATGAGGGCTGCATGAGGAATAGTACAGAGCTGTATGAGGACTAGTACGTTATCCTGAGGGCCACACCACTAAAGCTTTCATACAATGATATTGCAAATATTGGCAATGATAGTGTTGTGGTGGGCTGCAGGAAATAGCTTTAGGGGCCACATATGGCCTTGGTGCTGCATGTTTGAGACCCCTGTATTACAGTTTGGTCCTTCATTTATTTTTTATTCTCTCATGCGTACAAACTCACTGTAATGAGCAAATGAGGGAAAAAAAATAGTTGCCGTGTATGGAACTTGATGAGAAAAATGCAGTAAAATGTACTTTGGCTGACAGTGTCAAAAGGCTAACTCATACTGCCTTAACTAATGAATTTAGTAGCATCCACCATGTGCTTTTTGTCTTCTAAACGCAGGAGCCTGATGCCTTTTCTAATCAAAAGTGTTTGCAATCCAAAAAGTCAAAACCAGATGAAGGACTGGGAAAGGAACTTCATAAACCAGCAATTGCAATTGCATGGAGATACCCTATAGATGAACCAAAAAGACCTTTCATCACTGGATTTCAGGTTTATTTACCACTTCAGTATTTAACATCTGAATAAACAGACTATAGTCTATAGAAGTCCAAAGGAACTTGCAGTAATCTAATAAATAAAATAAAATATGGTGTATATTTCTTTCACTAAAAATTATATATAGGTTAGAAGAAACTTTGGTAAGTCAGCAGGTAAAATGCCTTGATAGAGACTGGTAACTGAAACGCTGCAGCCTGACACCTGTTAAATATACAGTGTTTAGACAGAAAAAAAACAGCATGCCCATTAACAAGTTGCCTCATCCTGAATTGCCAAACGGCTGTGCTTTGATCTCAGCTAAACTAGATTATTTGCCAACTGAAAAAGGGACAATTTATTTTTCAGGTGTCCTGTGAAAGAATGCCATTTTCGTCATAACCCCCTTCATTGCTTTTCAGTTAGAAAGTGCTTAATGTTTAGATTTGAAAAGGTGGTTATTATGCCTCTCTTATTAGAATAACTCACTGTCTGATTTGCTGTCCTCATTGCATTAACCTGAATAAATATTTGATAACATACCTCAGGTGTCCATGTCTTAGGATTTCCATATTTGTTATTAGCTTTGAGCCAATTCACTAAACTGAGTTACATGTAGTTTATAATATTGACACTCATGTCTTGGTGAATAGAATGTGTAGGAAAAAGTCCAAAATGCTGTATGAAGTTTTCATCCAAGATTAAGTAACTAAGGCTCAGGGGTGCTTTGGATGAAAACAGGGGCTGCTGCCTCACAATTCTGCTTGTCACAACTGAAGAATTGAACTTGGGCAAGTTTTAAATTATGACAAAAAGCATGTGTCTCAAGCTCAAGAAAAAAAAACAAGATTGAGATAGTACAAACAGAAGAAGAAAAACACTTAGAGAAGTTAATTGGGACATGGCATAAATTATTGAAGGCATAGAGTCACGGACTCTAAGGTCAGAAGGGACAGTTATGATCATCTAGTCTGACCTCCTGCACAATGCAGGCCACAGAGCCTCACCCATGCACTCCTGTAATAAATCCCTATCCTATGAATGAGTTATTAAAGTCCTCAAATCATGGTTGAAAGACTTTAACTGCAGAGAATCCACAGCATGTGAACCACGCCTCATGCTACAGAGAACGGTGAAAAATGCTCAAAGCCTTTACCAGTGTAACCTGGGGAGGAAATTCCTTCCCAAACCCAAATATAGTGATCAGTTCCTGAGCATGTGGGTGAGACTCACCAGCCAGACACCCAAGAAAGAATTCTCTGTAATGACTCAGAATCCATGCATCAAATGTCTCATTTCAGGCCATTGGCATATCTACTACAGGTAGTCAAAGATCAGTCAAGACATCTGTCCTTCCACTGTCAGAGCAATGAATGATACCTCTTGTTGGGCTCTTGATAACAGAAATGAAAAAGGCCTTAGTATGTCTTGGCTTCAGGAAGCAAGTGATTCCATCAGCGCGAACTGAACAGCACAAGGAGCAGCATGCTGCACAAGGAAGTGTGAGCAGGAAGGACTGAATAGAAAGCATTTGCAAAACTGTGAACCTCCATCCAAGTTTGGGAGGAGGAGTTGGAAGCTTCTTGGCCCCAACAGTGCACATCCATTTGCCAGAACAGGTTCCTGCCCAAGTAAAGCTCTTCCCCAGCTAGGTAAAGTGCTGACAGATAGGGACCAGCCTTTGCATATGTGAAGTCTGTAAAGCATGCACAGCAATAATGCAAAACAGTCCATACAACTAATTTGCACATTCAAAACTGTATCTGTGCAAAAGGTAGGGTCAAGTCCCCAGTGCAAATATATCCCCATAGGTTTTTCTTACAGGTTTAGGGAGGAACAACTTATTAAACATTGCAACAGTAAGATGTGGTTGCCCAGTTAAGATATATCAAGAAAACATTCATATTCAAGTCTAGCAAGCAAACTCCTTGGTACTTCTCTCAAAATCTAGTGGTGGATAGTGGTGTTCTTCCCCCAAATGCAGCTGTCTTCTAAAGAGACAGTGCATCAATTTGCCTTCACTACAAGATTTTAGTTACGGTATTGTAGAATCTCAGAGTTAAGAACACCAGAGTTACAGACTGACTGGCCATTCACACACTTCACATGCAACCAGAAGTACACAATTAGGTGAGTTCCAAAGGGGCAGCCGTGTTAGTCCAGTAAAGTAAAAAAAGCAAGGAGTCTTGTGGCACTTAAATACCAGACAATACTGTGTTAAACATAAGCTATTAAGATTTGAAAAGGTAAGGAAACTACTTCTGTGCTTAACAAACAAGAAGTCCTGTGCACTTTCAAAGACTAGCACATCTATTTATCACATGAGCTTTTCATGAGAGAAATCCCACTTTGTTAGATGCTTGAAGTGAGATCTCTCTCCTGCAAGCTAATGTGATAAATACATTTTTAGTCTTTAAAAGTGCCACAAGATTCCTTGTTTTGTTGAACTAGACTAACACAGCTAGCACTCTAAAGTTTCAAAGCTGTATTAAGTCAGTGTTCAACTGCAAAGTTGTGAAAGAACAGACAAAACTTGTTGTTATAAACATTTCAGAGTTACAAACAATCTCCATTCCCAAGATGTTTGTAACTTTTTTTACAGATCATTGATTATGGTATGTGATAGCAATTTTATTTAAATTTATTGTAATCAAAACTGTTGAGCATTAACTACTTCCCACACACACTAATCAGCTGGCCATAATTTCTTAGCACTTCTTTCTTCTTATCCCACCAGCACAAGGGAGTAAGGTGTCATTAGATGCCTCCCTATTCCTTTGTTAACATCACTATTTCTGGTTTTCAGGGTGTTGAAGTCTCTTTAAAGTTCCAGAAACTGTGGGGCACCTCTTGGACCAGCTGCCACGGAGCAGGGGAGGAAGTGCCATCCAACACCACTCTGCCCTCATCTCTATACCAACCCCACCCACTCCACTTGTACTTTCCGCTGCAGTCTGGGCCTTGCAGCCCTGCTCCTGGTACCAGCCTGTGGCCACAGGTCCAACCCCATCCCATCATCAACCAAAGATCAGTTCCCCAACTCACGACATTGCTCAAACCCCACCACAGTTTTGGCTTCATTCCCATCTCCAGCACTTGGGGATGACAAGGACCAGGTAAGTGGGTGGACCACTGCTTTAGAGACTCCGGTAATGTCTACATCTAACTGCTTAGTTTGGACTTGCATAGTTTGAAGTAAGCAGTTCAGAGTTAGCGGTTAGTTCAAACTAACTGGAACTTTTTAGTTGAAACTAACTGCATTTTTTTAGTTCAAACTAAAAGTTAGTTCAAACTAACTTTTTTCATTCAAACTAAAAAAACACAGTTAGTTCAAACTAACAGCTTAGTTTAAACTTATTTAGTTTAAACTAGCATGGCTGCATCATGGTACTTCAAAATAAAGTTTGAACTAAGTTTGAACTAAGAGGTTAGTTCCAAACAGGCAAAGCCTTGTGTAGGCAGGGATCAGATTAGTCCAGATTAAGTCTATATGTCTGCCTTTCACACAGGGGAGCAGGAGAAGGATGGCATTGTGTTCTAATTCTGTTCCCTTTGGAGCCGTTACGTGGCGATCTAGCACCCAGGGTGCGTTCTGATTGGAACACACCTCTTGGCATCAGCAGCGCTTGAAGCTGGTGCCGTGAAATGCACCCTTCAATAGAGTGGCTCCATTGAGCCGCTCCAGTGAGCCTGGGGGCAAAGCCCCATTGACCCTAGCATAGTTATGGCCCTGATTCCCTTCCCCGATCAGCGCAGAGTGTAGGCTGAACCAGTTGTAAACCCAGTGCAGTTTACTCTGCAGTTGATTACGGGACTACACTTCCATTTTGTGACAACTTTTGAGGTCTCCAGCTTTGTTTTCCCTCCACACTTGCATGAAAATAAAACCTTGCAAATGATTTTACAAAATGGATTTGTGCTAAACACCCATTTCCAGATAAAAAAGGTCAGTTTTTTTCTGTCTCAATTTCTCTCAGGAAAGAGAGTCCATCCTGCACATCAGAAACCTTCTCCTTAAAACACTGTTGAGAATGGTGTGCATGGGTGGATTACTGCATGGGCCCACGAGGCCCAGGCCCGGAAGCACCCCACAGTGTGAGTGCCCCTGCACCCTGCTGGCAGCCCAGCACTGAGAAGGGGAGCAAGGGGAGCTGGCCAGAGGCTGAACTCTGAGCTCCTTCTCCAACCCTGAGACAGCTGATCCGTTCCCAAGGGTAGGGGGTAAACCAGCCCACAGGCTGAGCTCTCACATTCTCACCCCACACCTGGGCTGGCCTCTGTGTCCCCAGGAGTGGGGTGGGCTGGTTACAGCTTGGCTGGTCATCCAGGTGGAGGGGTGGGAGGGCTGACTGCTGCACATGCTTCACAGGCTCCAGCGCAGCCCAGAGCTGCTGTACACGTGGCAGTCAGCCCCACTTCCCCACCAGGGCTGACTGGTCATACCATAGCTGGCCTCTGGCAACAGCCGCCCTTCAATCCAGCGCTGGCTGCCTGTTGGGTGGGAGGCCCTCCAGTGGGGGGAGACACTGGTGGCGAGGCCCAGGGGACCTGCAGCCACTCATCTGTCACTGAGGGTGTGTTGTCATGTAATAGTTCAGCTTAGACAAAACACCACATTTAAAAAAAAAAAATAGCTGAGCCAAAAATGTTCCAACCAGCTCTATTTACTCCCTCCCCAGGGCAACAAATGATGGTATAGCAGTCTTCCCTCTGAATTGCTCCAGTGGCTAGATAGTAATGTTACAATATAGTCCTTTATTAGTAATAAAATGAAACTGATAGTGACGTGTTATCCTTCCCAGGAAATATATTGGTACAGATAATGTAATGCCCAAAGAGAGTGGTTTCCTTTACCTAGAGACATTTTGCTCACTATTAAAACATTAGAGTTTCAGTTTTCAAGCCACACACCTCCATGCAAAATTTTAGGAAGAGGGATATTCTGAATACACAGATAGAAAATACATACACATTAATACATAAAAAGATACATAGTTTGAGTATATCTTGTAGACAAGTAATTTTAGATCCTTTAAAAGGCCTGATACTTGAATCCTTATATCACTAGCTTTACTTACAATTCAGTGTGCGCCAAGTAGATCAGCTCATAATATGGAAGAAAAACAGAAAGAAAAGAGTGATTGAATACTGTATTTTGCAGAGAGGCCATGTGGAGTTATACTGCACACTGCAAACATTCATAGTGTCCCTCATAGTGACAGTCGCAGCTGTGTTAGTGTTGTGTGATGATAAAAGGTATGTGAGGATACTGGCTCATTCTGCTGTTCCAGAAAGTCTTTGTTGTCTTTCATTAATTCTGCTATGTTTACTCCAGGATATGTTTTTGCATATTTGTTGAGTTAAATGAAATGGCAGGCCAAACATATTTTACAGATACTACTGAAATTGGAGAGTTTTCTTTACTAGCAGTGTGCTGCTAAAAAGCCACAGATGCACTGATATATCAGAGGGGAAGACCACCATGTATAATTTACCCATCTCAAAATGGATTTCTCTTTCATCCTTCAGAGTGGTATTTCTCAGACTGAGAGTCAGGATTCAAAAGGGGCTTGCAAATCTATTATATTACTATTGCCACATTTACTTCTTCATTACCTTCAGAGCTGGGCAGCAAGAAAACAGTGGTCATTATCTAGGCACCCAGCTCTGAGGACAATGCCATCATCAGTGCAGTGCAGAAGTAAGGGTGGCACGGTATGAGGAGTTGGGAGGTCTCATCACAGCCTGACATACTTTCAAAGGTGGTCCCAGGAAAAAAAGTTTTAAGACCTCCCTCCTCTAGAGTCCTTTGTTAAAAGTAGTTATTTTACCTTATCAATTTTTTTAATTTAAAAGATCATAAGAAATAGAAATATTCAAGGAGGTGCTCAGCCTGAGTGAAGGTGGTGAGCCCTGGAAAGGATACCAACAAGAAACTTCTAGACGGGATAACAAATACGTCTTTCGGAGACCTGTATGTCTCATGGAAATCACCTTTAGATGACTGGTTGAAATGCAGTCCAGATTGGTAGTGGTACTAACTGTTATCTCGTCTTTGGCCTCTGTGAAATGAATTGGTGGTTTCACACTATTCCCTGTTGGACAAGTGTCTTTAGTATCTAACTAACCACTACTGTTGATGTTAACTGGCATCTTTGTTGACAGTGTCAGCTAAGAGGTCACGGACTGCATTAGCACAGAGATTTGTCACAGTGCTTTACCCTCTTTAATGTCCCCTTCAGAATATTAGTGAAATGTATTGTTGTCAAGAAGGGGTGTGAGTAAGCTTGTATTATTGATATCTATGCTGTGCACCAGCTCTATGGCTAAGTGAAAGATCTCACTTGCTAGGGCTTTAAATACAGTACCTTTTTGTGAGTACTACTGGGCTTTCAGTTTAAACAAGATCTTTTTCTTTCTTGGTGTATTTGAATATGAAGCACCTCCCAGGACTTTAATTTGTATAAACTACACAAATCATGTCTATGTCATGGTCTAGCTTTTTCTATAGAGAATAGAGAGTGGTAAAATGCATCAAGGTAGAGCCAAATGCATTGTGGGTGGTGGAGGAGGGAACAATGGGGAGAACAATAGGTTCATCTTTGGGGTTGGATTTTTTGGTTTTGAAAAGTTGGAGTTACCCTGGAGATGTGAAGCCAAGAACAACTTAGTCATAATCTCGTCTCTCTAATCAAAGGAAAGTCTAGGTGGGGCTGACTGTTGGGGTTCTTAGGAGACCAAAGAGTCAAGAGGGTTGTGTAGAGATTCCAAGCTGCTATAGAGAAGCTTCTGCCCACTGTAGGTTTTTCAAATCATGTGAAAGTAGATGAAAAACCTTCTGCCACAGAAATACTTTATTATGTGATGAGTCACAGTGTTACTCAACTGTAGCAGAACTGGGAAGCAAATAGAAATGTTCAGATGTTCTAAGTTCTAGATGCATACATGTACTTAGACTCCTGAACTCCAGACTTGTTTGTGTAGGTCCCTGTTTTGACTTCACAAACCTTCTACTGAACCTTGCAGGTGCCTGAATTCTGCCCTATGGTATGTGCACTGCTGTCTCAGACTGTGCATCTGGATGCTGTCTGACCTATGAGTTAGAATTATCCATGAATATGAGAAAACAGATATTCATCTACCTAAATATTATGTGAGGCATTATGACAGATTTCACTTACTGCAGGTCCTCCTCCATCTGAACTGGAATGACATATCATCTCGCTCCCCATATATTGCCAGCTGAGGGTCCCACAATTGCTGTGGTGGTCTGTCTTCCTGAAAATTGCCCCTTCCCTCCAGGTAACACTTTAGTCTACCCTTTCAAAGAAACAAAATTCAATCCAACTACAGTCCAATAACCTTACAAAAGGTCTGGTTATCTATCAATGGTCTATATGGTCTTTATCCCCTTTACCTTCGAGTCTATGTGGTCTTTATCCCCTTTAACTTAGGGTGTTTCATCCCTCACCTTATTCATTGACTGATAGGAATTTGGGCCCTTCCTCTTCAATGCATTTCAGCCCATCGACCCTGTACCTGGTATTCAAGTCTACACATTCACATTCTTTGCTGCCATCCAGAACTGCTTTCTACCTCTTCTATGCCAGAGAGTGCTTGCCAGACTCTCTCCTTGTATCTTGTCTTATCTCTCTCCTTGTAGCCTTTCTTTCTTTCTTTCTTTCTTTCTTTCTTTCTTTCTTTCTTTCTTTCTTTCTTAAATGCCAAAGCACACTTGACTGAATAGTCTATGTCCACCAACTATAATTCCTCATTCTTAGTGGTTTATATTCTCTCACTTTACCTTGTATGCTCCAGGTAGCACAACAATGCCTTTTTAATACTACCCTTACCTCCCCTATATTGTCACTAAGTAGCACAATTTATCTTTTGTTATTTGAAGATGTTTGAATTCCTCAGAAAGCTTTTACCATTCTTTATCAAAGACCTTACACCCCCATAAAAGGGGATCAATTGTTTCTTCCAGTTTACAGAGTCCATATAGACCACCATCTTTGTATCTATTCATTTGAAAAAGATTGTTGTCTAAGACACAATAGTCAATTAGCAGTCTGAACACAATCATTTCCTTTTACCTGAAATATCTTATTATCTCCATTCTGGTGAGAATTCAATGGATCTTCTTCCTTTTTTTTCTTTTTTTTTAATTAATACATTTTTTCCCATTTCTCTTTTTTTTTTCTCTCTCTCTCTTCTAGGTTTTTGCATTCCTGTTCACACAAGGATATTTCTGTGCTAATCTTTCCATTTCTTACAGAGTTTTTAGTCCATGATTTTGTTATCTGTTTACCTGATTGATACAAGTGAATGCTACATGTATCCACATCTGCACTAACTCTGTTATTAGAAACAAAATTTCCTTGATTAAATTGATCTAGGAGTCCTGTGGCACTTTTAAAGACTGACACATTTATTTTTCCTATGAGATTTCACAGGAGAAAATCCCACTTCATCAGCTGTTTGAAGATGGGGAACTTACAGAATGAGAGGAAACTAAATGCAAAGAAGTGTAAGTCATAGGGCCAGATCATACTGTTACAGTAGATCTGATCCTATAACTTACACTTCCCTGCATTTATTTTCCTACTGTACATCCTCCAGCTCCCGTGGCTGTTTTGTATGGCTTGAGGCAGGTGTATAACACATTCTCACAAGGAGAAACTTAGGTGACTGTAGCAGAGTAGTTTCTCCACTCCAGCAAGGAAGGGGTTAAAAGTTCTGAACAGGAAGAGTAGCCAATAAGAGCAGAGGGTTGCAGGGCCAATCAGGTCTGAGGAGGTAGTACAAAGCCATGACTGCAGCTCATGCTCTGGGTAGATTGCTTTGGAATTTAGAGGAGGAAAACTGGGAGGTAGGAGTCCAGGCAGCTCATAGAGTACTGCCAATGTTCAGTGAAGACAAGGCCTTGATACAAGGGCTGAAGGTACCTGGTGGAGGCATTAATGGCCCAGGGCAGCTGGTGAGGGCACAGGTCAAAGAGGAGTTTGGGGGTTGAGGTGGTGCTCAGCTGAGTTTTTATGCCCCTGGGGTGGAGACTAAAGGAATGGGTCGGCCTAGGGCCCACATGACTACCCTAGAAAGTTAGTGGGCAGAGAGACCACAAGTAAGCAGGAGGGGGGCAGTACTGGTCACTGACACAAGTGGGTCAGCTGGGACTGCACTTGACTCCCCAGAAGAGGTGAATTAGGAGGACTTGGCCAGAGGGGTGAGGTCCTGAGTAGAGACTGCAAGCGTGAATAAAACTAAGCACTAGCTACCAGATGGTGGATTACTTGAGCTATTCCCCATACCATCATCAGGAGGTGCTCACTTGTTAGGTCCCATGCTCCAGAGGTCTACAGTACTTAAATCTGACCCCATTTAGTGGACTTGGCCTTCCCCAGGAGTGAGTTTAGGTGGCTCCCTGCTTAGAAAACTGTGTTTTTTTTTGGGGGGGGGAGGTCACATTTACAGTGTCTATCCCTTTACATTCATTGCATAGGGAACACAACTGTCTAAGTCATACTTTGTAGATCATAGTGGTGTCCTTGAGATTTTCTAAGCACCTAAAAATTAGGTGCCATGATGCTGAGTATTATAAGTACCTAAGTCCCTTTATGGATCTGGCCCCACTATCCTAGATTGGAAAGTGGCTATAAGGGAAGCATGTAGTCTATATTTTCTAATAGCTGGTTGGCTATCTACATACCCCTAGTTTCTAACACACCCCTTCTCTCCTTTCTGCTCTCTGGTGAGTATGTATCTTCTACCTGATCACCTTTCAGTTCTGTGATGTGCAGGTTTAGTTTAAATAATTACATTTTAACATAATACTCTAGGCTGTATTCACACAGATGGTTATTTTGAAACAAGTTGTGTCAAAACAACTTGTTTCGAAATAACGCCTTATTTCGAAATAACTTATTTTGAATTAACAAATAGTTATTTCGAAGTAAGGGAAAAGGTGGGAAATGAAATAGCAGGTTCACACTGTGAACCTGCTATTTTGCTTCCTCAGGGGGCTGCTGGCACCCGCGGGGTTCAGTGCAGCCCAGCGCTGAACCCAGCCGGTGCCTGCAAAGGGGGGCTGCAGGCACTGGCGGGGTTCAACGCAACCCCCCTTTTCAGGCACCGGCAGGGAGTAGCGCTGGGCAGCGCTAAACCCCGCCGGTGCCTGCAGTCCCCCTTTGCAGGCGCTGGCCAGGG
>ML681979.1:40936789-40981034 GCA_007922195.1 Podocnemis expansa | reverse complement strand
CCTCAGCACCCTGGCCAGGATGCTGAGTGTTCCCTGGCCAGGGTGCTGAGGGGGCAGCCCTTGACCTGTTGTTTTGGAACACCTTGTTCCGAAACAACATGTTCGCACAAGTTGTTTCGCCCCCAAATGGGGTTTAACTTGTTTTGAAACAACGCCCTTGTTTTGAAACAATGGGTTCCCATTGTTTTGAAACAACAGTGCGTCGTGTGAACATGTTTTTTTTTTTGTTTCAAAACAACAAGGTTGTTCCGAAACAAAAGTGCTGTGTGAATACAGCTCTAGAGTCCAGACTAGCATCCTGCCTATGTATCTCTAACAGAGGACATAGATAGCTTATACTAACCAAGAAGGTAGTTTTGTTTCCCCTTGTTCTTTTCTTTGTTGTAGAAATATCAGTTAAATGGTAGAAGTTCTGAGCTAACTTGAATCTTTGGCTAAGACTTCCATAAAGGATGCTCACTCTGTGAGATCCCAGGCTCCTAATTATATGCCAATGAGTATGCTCTGTGATTGGTTACACTGAGGATTGAGAGCTGCTTTCACTCACTTGCTCTATTGGCCTCTGCCACAGTTATTGTTACAGCACCTGCATTATTGTCTTTCCTTGCACAGATACTTTGTGATGCTGTCATCATTTATAATTATCCTGTGACTTTTTGGGAACTTTCTGGGTGCCTTCTAACATTAAAAAAGGATGTATTGAAACCATTAACATTTCATGTAAAGAAATGCAAGTAAAGCGTAAGGCAGGTCTAAGGCTGTGGCCAAAGCTGCAGCGGGGGCAGCATCTGATCTTCATGGGCAATATATTACCAAGAGTACAATTAGGTATTAGCATAGTCTCACTTGTGGGTTCAGGGCATGATGGTTAATGGTATTTAGGTTGATTTGTTCACAAATCTGTCCATACCTGTAATTTTACTGAAAGAAAACAAGAAATAGTGTAGTGGCTAGCACCTCTGCTTAATATGCAGAAGGTCCTGGGTTCAATTCCCAGGGGGTTGGACTTGATGATCTCATGAGGTCCCTTCCAGCCCTATGATATGATTTGATTTGAAATACTGTCTTTTGTAATATGGCACTCTTTTTTGATTGTTCAAACTCTGTTTAGGTTTGTTAAAGAGTGGAAAGCCACCATCAGCAATAAGGAACTTGAAAGACAGACCAACCCTCTGTTTTCAGGCTGGTAAAAGCAGAAAGGGGTGCGGATTAGCATTAGCTTGTGCTAGAGCTATGCCTGAGACACTGCATCACCCTTGCCCCACTGTTAAAGAACATATCAATGGCCTGGCTTCTTGTAGAGCCTTTCTTTTGTTGTTTTGATCAGAGAGGCTGTTTGCAGTATTCTGCTTATAAGAGCTGAAATCATGAGGGCTGTGACTGACTCTCTAAGAGCTGAAATCACTGAGCGAGGAGACTCTTCCTCTCTCCAAGCTGAAATCACTGAAGACCAGACAGCAGGAGCAACCAGTGAGTGGTGCTGGCAGACAGCAGGTGGAGCCAGTGGATGGTGCCGGCAGACAGTTGGATAGTGACAGTGACCAGTTGGTGGTGGACAGTGGGAGGAGCTAGCAGATGGTGAGAGCAGCCAGTGATGGCTAAATGGTGGAAGGGACCAGTGGGCAGCACTAGCAGACAGTGGGCAGAGCCAGTGCATGGTGAGAGTGGCCAGCCAATGGCTGGATGGCGGGGGCGACCAGTGGGCAGTGCCAGCAGACAGCTGGCATGAGGGACATTCCCTACATACTCTGGGGTTTTGTTGGCAATCCTATTCTGTGCTGATTCTTCAGATCAGTGCTGGTTTTGCTACTGCGTATATGTTCTGTTATGCTGTGTGGAGTTTTGGTGGGAATCTTGTTTCATACTGATTTCCCAAATTGGGGGCTAATTTTGCTATTGTGTCCTTACATTCTTTTCTGTTGCTATTAAAGCTCTGTATATGACACTCAGACTCATGCTTGAGAGCAGGGAAGCATTACCCCTTTGGGGTGCCCAGGGAATAGTGCATAATTCCCCAGAGAATTGGGTGGGGGCTCAAGCTGGCTGTTGGTCTAACATTATCTGGAAACCCCTAGAAACCAGAACCTGACCCTTGTTCTTCCATCTCTCCCTGGCAGAAGGGTTACATGGGTATCTGCTGGAATACTTAACTACTACTTAAAATGATAGCAAGAAAATGCATGGTCTATTAGCTAACAGTTCAAATTCATCCCCGCCATAGGATTACTGAGTATATAAATTAAAACACGTGCAGTAAGTAAATCATGATATTTCTGTTGTGTTTCATAAGAGAATATGGAAAGCTGAAAGAGCAAAACATGAAGGCTATAATGGCTGGATCTGTAAAGAATTCTCTGAAAGAGGCAGGGATACAGAGAACACCACATACTGTTTTCATTAGAAGCCAATAGACCTGTGACGCTGTCAAATGTTAACTAGCTTACCTTCTGCTCTTTGCAAAAGGTTAATGGATACAGCCCATTTGCCACTGTGAGTTTGGAAAACAAAGGATGACAAATAGAATAGAATCATAAGGTTAGAAGGGACCTCAGTGAGTCCAACCCCCTGGGAATTGAACCCAGGACTTTCCGTATATTAAGCAGAGGTGCTAGCTATTACACCATTTGCAGTGTTTTGGTGTAGACTTGCATTTGTTGTGGTCTTCTCTTTCTCTTTAGGGTATCCTGTATATAAAAGCTGCTAGTTGAAATAACATTAGTGTGTTTGGTAAATCTTTCTGAAGCACAAGAAATGGTACATCGCCATCAGGCAAAATCAAGAGCTGTGTGGTCTTGTGGTTTGAGCACTAGTGTAGAACTCAGAAGACCTGATTTCTACTGACTGTTCTGCCACTCCCTTCCAATAACCTCAGCAAGGCAATTTGCCTCTTTGGTTCCACCTCATCATGTTTGTTTATACTGTAAGGCTTTCAGTGCAGTAACTGCCTCTTACTGTTTCTGCAGCATATCACATAATGAGGTTTAATCTTGGTTGGGGTCTCCCGTTGCTATTGTAATACAAGTAATGGATATTAATGACATGCATTTCATGTGCAGAGTACAGGAAAGACTTTAGTGACCACCAATAATTAGCATATAAATTCCATGCTGATGTTAATCCTTTGCCAGAAGTGTTTAGGCCAGATGCTTCAAACCTGTATTGCTCATTATGGGAAATACTTTTCTAAAACCTTCATAGATTTAGGGGCACAAGTCCCATTCAAAAATCAGTGAGATTTGAGTTCTGAAATCCTTCAGTTGCATTTGAAAATCTTCCCTGTGAGGTCTTACTGTGATGGCTAGCTCCATGAATGACCCTGGGACTGCTGATGGCAATAAGAACTAATCCTAAGTATGTCTACCCTGTTGGTGCTCACAGATCAATGCAATGCAATCAATTGAGCCGGCATAGGAGACCTTCTAAATTAATCTTGGAACTGCCCTGCAGTAAACCCCCCCCCCCCATGACTCAAAAGAGCATAGCTGTGTCAAACAGAGGGGCTCTCTTGTTGATGCAGTATATTGCAGATTCCACGGTATGAGAACGTAAGTCAGTGGGGGATACTGTAGCTTGCACATCTCCCATCAACAGTCACTGGTAGTGTAGGCCAAGCGTCAAAAATGTTTTCTGCAGCAGACTCCATCTACAAGTCCAGGTTGGACAAAAACATCCATGCCATATCTGTGAATAAGTTTATGTTCTCACTGCAGTTTGAAATGCCTGAATTCATAATGGATTACATTTAATAATGCTGGATTACTGTGCTTCTCTTTCCAGTGGCTCTCATAAATACACTCTGCAGGATGCCAAATTTAAAAAGTTCTTGAGTAGAAATGTAAAGCACTTTTCAAATGACTCTTCCACCTGATTTAGGATTTATCTGTGGAACGATTCCTGGTCCAAGGGGTAAAACACCATGATGCTGCTATTTAATTTTAATGTACAGTTGGATGTAGATGTTCCATCAGGACACACTGAAATATCCCACAATGCCAGCTTTAGTTCCAAAGGTCCAGTCTCCAAATGCAGACAGCAGTGGGCAAAGGTTCAGTGGATGGAAAGTGGTTATAGCCCATAAAGCAAGATTGTTTGCCTCCATGTTTTCTGAAAGGTAGGCTGTAGGAATTATTTTGGGGAAGTTCTATGGCCTGTGTTGTATAGGAGAACAGGCTACATGATCACAAGGGTCCCTTCTGGTTCTGGAATCTGTGAAGTGTGACAAATCTCTTCCTCTACCTTGATAGGTCCAACACTCCCTTCTAACAATAGGATGGGGGAAAACTGCTTCAGCCCTGAAAGCTTTTCCCCCTTCTAGGATGACCGAAGAGAAAAACAGTCTTTCCAAGATGACTGCTCTCTACAGGCCCTAGGTCCTGTCTTGGTGCTCATAAAGGCCCCTGTCTCTTTGCTGGTACATTTGTCCCTCCAGTGGATGATCAGAGGGAGTGGGGGCCTAGTCCTACCCTCACATCCAGGCCTCAATCCAGGGACCCTACAAATAGCAATCTCATACTGCTGCTTCAGGAAACCAGCTTGATTCCTTGAGTCACTTCCCTGTGACCCCTTGACTTAACATTTGGACTTTGCTCAGACAAGGGCCCTTCCTGCCCTTGTTCTCAGACCATTCCACTGGATGAGGCAGTGACCAATTTAATCTTCCCCTTGTGGCAGAAACTTTTCCCCTTAGGCCTGCAAACCTATGAAAAGCCCTTTGATCCCTTTGGGTAGGGGTTCTTTCCTCTCCCCACTCTTTGTACCTGTAGAGTTCTTACACATACATGTGCACATACACACTGGTAGCTCCCCTCATGCTCACAATCCAACCACATCCTGTCTCTGGATGGGAGGCTTTTTAACAAGTCCTAGGCAGGGCTTTGATTAGCTCCCGGTGTGCTAATTAACTTGGAGTAACCCCTGCTAAGTTACCAAGGGAAAAAGGACTCCCTGAGCCTTAGGTTAATAAAGTGACCTTCTAGTACTCTCAGGATACCCTCCAGTCTGACCTTGTCTCAGGACCTATGACTGGAAAGGACTGACATCAAAGCGATGGACAAGAGGCAGAAATGACTAACATTCATGTCCCTGTCATGACACAAAGTGACAGGTCAGGATTAGCATGAAAATTTTGTTTTATCTGTTACATGGAAGCTGGTAAAAGCATGCATGTAACAGAGAAAAAAAAGTCTTAACTTCATGGAAGATGAAAAATTAGGTCATTTCCCATGGCAGCATCCTCTAGCAGCCATCAGTCAGTGATGTTAGGAATACTGTTTGTGGTAAAAAGCTCTTTTTTAAAATACTAGTTGAGTAGATTACTTCTGTCCCTCTGTGGGTTAGACAGGGACAGAAAAAGTAGAAAGGAGCCCTTTCTCTCCCAAAGCTTGGGAAGCAGCTGTAGTTTCACATCAAGTGTTTAAAAGGCAGGGAAGCAGGAAGTGCTCATTGTCCTAGAGACAATAGATCTGGACAGAATCACAGCTTCAGCCTGTTCTCACAGCAATTAATGGCATGCACAGAAAGTGACTTGGATCAGGGCCCCACTGAAGAAAAATTTAACTCGTTTTTGCTCACCCCACCCTGAGATGCTCAGTGATTTATGACCACACCCAGGGATCTGGTCACATAATCTGAACCGCAGTCCACTTAAATGAAGGTCATGAACAATGCCTCAATCTGACAACAATTAGCCAAAAATCAGTCTTTCGTGTTGTTTCCATTAAGATAAGAAATAGGTGTCAAGTATTTCTGTGCTGCAATCCTTTTTGTTTACAAACTTGTATATAAAGTCCTGTTTTCCTGAACAGAGTAGGAGTCAAACATTAGGAGACAGTTTCTTTGTGCATAGTTCCAAACCTCTTTCGAGACAACACTTTACCCAAAAGTTCTATCTTAGCTTTTCTCTAGGCTATGCTACAGTTATGTCTCTGGTTTTGCCTTGGCTTCCCGCTGCCTTGTGTCCCCATCTGTGGTGCTTTATCTGCTGCTCTCTCATACCAAGAGACTCACAGCTGCAATAAAATCAGCTCTGAAGTTGCTATCTGACCCCTGGGAAGTCATTAAGAATATGTCTGCATTGCACTTAAAAACTTGCAGATGGCCCAGACCACAGGCTTATGCTAAGGGCCTGCTTATTTATGGTGCAGACATTTTTGATCAGACTGGAGCCTGGGATATAGCACCATTCATGGTAGCATGATCCTTGCAGCCTGAACCAGAACAGAAATGAAGAATCCCTTAACCCAAGTCTCATGAGAAATGAATAAGCTGGCCACAGGCTAGCCGCAGTTTTTTTTTAATGAAGTTTATAAATACATTTAGACAACATGGGCTAGCCACTACTGAAGCTTGCATGTGGTCTGATCCTTGGGTGGTGGTTTTCCATTATTTCAGTTACCGTTAAGCAACGGATCATTTAATTGTTCCCTCATTTAAACTGAATGGAAAGCAGCTGCCATGCCCAATAGCTTCAAGGAGATGGTGTGATTGCCAAAACCCCTGCATAATAATATTTTAAATCAAGGACACTTTCAGTTTATTGTATCTTTCAGTGCTTCAATTTCAGATTTACATGGTAAATACTTAGGCAACTGGAAAACTCTTGAATCAAACTCTCAGGGCATAAACAGCAGAAGTCACAAAAAATCTGACACTTGGAGCCATGCAAAATCTATTTTTTTCCCCCACTTCAAAGCAAAAATAATCACTGCCGCTGTGCTAGGTGGTTGATTTTAGAGAGCTTTTCAGTCGGGCTTGATTCTAATAAAAACATTTCCTGCAGTTGTGCGAAGTTCAGAAAATTACCATAGACATTATATCTCCAGTGATGCATTGCAAGTTTTCATAATATTTTTAATAGAAATTGGATGCTACTTGTTAGAAAAGTTTGGAAAACCTGATTATTAGGGAATTTGATCAAATGCTGGAGCTGCTGCTTTTAGTATTATCATGGAACCTAATTTACATTCCAATAAGTGACTAAATCTTGATTTCTGTGAAAAGGAGGACTTTTTGTGTTCAAGTTTTCATCTGTGATAGGGTTTGAAGCAAAGCAGCCCTGAAACTATTCTTAGATTCTAGCAATCTACATACGGCTATGAATCTTTGTATGTCTGAAGTGGGTTTTAAAACTTTTCATCAAATAATAATGGGTTTCTCAATTATTTACTTATTTGTAAACAAAGATATAGGGGATCATAGAATATAAGGATTGGAAGGGACCTAAGGAGGTCATCTAGTCCAAGCCCATGCTCAAAACAGGATGAACTCCAACTATTGGAGTAGCTGAAAGTTTGATATTATATTAACTGTAATGCACAAGGAATCAATTGGTTGTAGCTAAGGACCTGGGCTGAGAACACCTGAGAAATCCTTCCTGACCATAAACAGATTGTGGAATTTTCAGGGACTCCTGCCCTGAGTAGGTTAGAGAGGACCGTTCTGTATAGACAGGAAGCAAAGCTGGAAAAGGAAACCCAACAAATGCAAGTCCCAGAGGGCTAGCCATGTTAGTTGAGCAAAACAAGCAAGAAGTCCTGTGGCACTTTTAAAGACTAAGACCTTTATTTATTGCATGAGGTTTTATGGGAGAAGATCCCACTTTGTCAGATGCTTTGAAGATGAGGAACTTAGAGAATGGGAGGAAAGTGTAAGTCAAAAGATCAGGTCAGGCTGTTACAGCAAATCAGTGAAGTAGTTTAGATTTAAACACTGGGGAACAGCATATAGAGGAAGGTGAGGTCAAAGATGGAAGTCTTGGCTGCTCTGCATTAGCCAGATGCCACCTGTAAATACAGGTACTGAATTACTAGTAGAGGAGTGACTGCCTATGTGAATGAAACTCCATTAGTGAGCTAATGTAAATACCCCTTGAAGTCTGAGTAGTTTCACACTCTTCTGCATAGTCAAACAGGTGAGAAAATGGACTGTGCTTACTCTCAGTAACCTGAGTGCTTACTAAATGTTACAATACCAGGCTCTCCTGAAGCTGGACCACCATTTCATTACCCTCATGTTCATACTCAGAAATGCAGGTAATACCTTTTGTTTGTTGAACAACTACTTCCAATGGGATTTCCAGACAGAAAGGTGCAGCATTAGCTGGGGAATAATACTGCAAAGACAGGGCAGTTACTGGATGCACTGCTTTGGTCCTACTCCAAAATTCAGGAAAATAATTATCAAGATGAATTTTGGTGTGATCCAAGGAATGGAAGATGATGTCAAAACCATGTCACTATTCTTTTTACCTTGCCACAGAGACCTACCATACTTCCAATCCATCTTTCAGCTCATAGCACTGTTCTTCATCAGATCCTACGTAAAGTGCTTGTGAGATTGTTGTTGGTTTGCAATTTTTGGTTAATTAGTTGATTGGTTTGTTTGGGAGGGGTTGGGGGTTTTCTTTGCTAGCATCTTTAGATATATTTATGCAACATCATCTTTTCACCTAACCCACTGCAAAAGAGGGAGGAAAGAAAAAGGCGACTTCTAGCTATTTCTCAGTATATTTACCTTTATAATTGGTTGAGGGAGGCTATTTGAATGGACTGTCAAAATCTGGCTATTTATGTATTTTGTCATTCCCCAAATACTATCAGTAGTAATAATACATTTTGTGAAGAGCAGAAGTTGGTCTGTAGAGATGCACAGACAGTTACGAATCTGAGGTGAGGGGGGTGTACTGAATATTGTATAATGGAGTTTTACAGAGTGTGACTCATGGGACCTTTCCCATTCCCAAAGATTAGGATGCTGGTAAGGAACTTATTAGCTCTAATGCTTTGGGGACTCATGTGGAAAAGTTTTGTACAGACCTCTTTAATCAGCACTTCTGGCTATGAAAATGTAGTAAATGATCTCTTTTGAGTATTTGCACTTCAGGATTCCTGGTGTCTAGAGTGAGCCTAAAGGCAGCAACAGTTAGATTGTCCTCACTTGAAGATGTTTCTGTGCATGTACATTAGACGCTTACATGCTCTTGAACACAGCTCGTTATAAGAGCAGCACAGGGGAGATCAGTGGAAAGAAATTCTTGCAGGAATTGGCATTATCCCAGGAGCTAGTTTTAGTCTGAGAGTAATAGAAAGATAAAATAGAAAGGTTGTGACCTTCATTCTTCATCTCTGTGCAACTTGATAGCTTATTCTTGAGCTAAACCCTTCTGGCTAAAATGTAGAGATGATAAAAAAGAAAAAACAGATTATTTGTTATGCTGCCTGTGGAGCAGGCCTCAGTTATACTTAGGATACCAACTCTTTTTCTTTAGAAGTAAATTTGTTTTGTTTGATTTACTCTCAGAAGCCTTCAGCTTGTATCAACTCACCATACCAGTTCATCAGCCAATTCAAAACATATTGGAAACAGAGGGGGAAATGCCACCTAAGGAATTGAGTCACAGAAGTATTAGTTATTCACATCTGCATCTTGCTGCTATCCTGCGTTTTCTCACAGACATCAAATTCAAGTTCCAAAATGAACAGCTAACTGCGTGGACCAGAATAAAAGTGGCATTAGGAGAAAGTTAACATTAAGAATGGAAAGGAGAATCTGTACAGAAAAGAAAATTTAGCAGAATCCCTCATCTCAGATAAAAGATATTTCATCACTTCTAATGTCCCTGAATAGCACTCTGAAGTTATAGAGCTTTTTGATTTGTCCCTCTCACCCCCCCCCCATAAAGGAATCAATCTGCAGATAAAATATATAGGAAAAATAATCATGTGAATACTCCCATCCTGAGCAATCTATCAAGCAGTGGCAAACTGCAAATCTGTCTTATGATAGAAATTAAGTTGGGACATGAGAAAAGCCTTTTCTCTCTTACTATTTCACTGTAAAAGAGCTCAAAATGGGCCATCATTTGAGTTAATCAGGTAGAGCTATTGGAATACTCAAGCATCATTTGAACCGGTATTGTTCTTTTGTGTCTCTGCTTATTGAGGTTTTTTCTAATATGAACTTTTGGCCTGATTCATATATCTGTGTTGGCGTGAAATCAAATTTTATTTTTTCTGTGACTCAAGACAGGAGAGAGAGCTTGATTTGAATTTTACTTTAGTTTTGTCCAAGTCGCTGTTTTGACATTTTGAATTGTGAAGGTTTTTGAGAGCGGGAATGTTGCATGTAAAACAATATATTTATTTTTCCTCTCTGGAATTACCATAAATTAGGATATTTTTATCATTTATCTTATTAAGTTGCCAAAGACTGTCAAAAGCAATAGTTCCCACCCACTGGCCCATGGACCAAAAGTGGCCCACAGTGGCTTTCAAAGTGGCTCATGGCTCTACTCTTTCTGGGTGCAGAAGAGAGATGCTGCTTAATGACCTAGGCAGTGCACATTTCCATGGGGCTAAAAGACTAGTGAGACTGCAGATTAATGCTCCCCTCCCCCTAGCAGTAGCAAGTACATCAATAAAGTGCTCTGCTTAGGTCCCTAGATGATAGAGTTCCTAGTGGACCCTGAAGGAGAGGAGGACTGATCTTCCATCACCCTGGAAGCAGAAGGGAACCACTGCCTAAGGAACCAGATGGAGTGTGTGGGGCTACGGGATACATGCAGTTTCTCTTTTGTATCCTGGGAAACAGGAGATCATTGAGCAGACAGTCTCCTTGCTGAACTCGTTCAACCTGGCTGCAATGGTGGGGGTTATGGAGGTCTGCCGGTGAAGACTGATGGACATTAAGGGTTGCCAAATGATATCTGTGGTCCTGGAACCTAAAAGGTTAGGAACCATTGCTCTAGAGACACATTGTTGAAAAATTCTTAGTTTAGTAAAATTGTTAACTGGGCAATCTACACTGTATTTAAAATGGACAGAAGTTTTAATAGTCTTTTTGTCTTTTTTCAAAGGGGTAGCTGTGTTAGTGTATTTCAGCAAAACAAATTTATCTGAGCATAAGCTTTTGTAGCCTAGAACCCACCTCCTTAGATACATGCAGTGGAAAATGTGGTTTGCTAGGTGTGTATGCACCTACAAACAATGGTGACTCACATTGTTATGTGGAGGACCAGTGTTAACAAAGTAGGTTCAAACAGCCTATGTCTAAATTGTGAAAGCTAAGTAGACCTTATTAAGTCAGCTTAGTGAGTCCATACTATATTAAGTTGACTTTATAAAGTCAACTTTAAATGGGTGTCCTGGCTTAATTCGACTTAATAAAGTTGACTTAACAGTGAAGTCCACTTTATAAGTGGACCTTATACAGTCGACTTTACTGGACCCTAAAGTTGACTTTATTGCCCTGCAGTGTAGACAGGGCTCTGTTTAAGTTGACTTAAACACATAGTGTAGATGTACCCACAGTGTGGATGCGGCCTATTCACAACAGTTGCTGAGAAGCTGAAACTGTTTAAAGAGGCAAAATTACTTTTTTGGGGGGAGTTGGCCATCATTCATTCACAAAGCCTCATTTTTTTTCCCCTTCCTTCTCAATTTGTTTGATATTTTGAATTTGGAACTGGAGGATTCAAATACTAATTAAAGACTGTGCTTCTGCTTGCTATTGATGAGGATCTGAAAACATTATGGACTCAGTTGTTAATGGGACCTCCATCCACCTGCTATTTGCAATACACAATTTGCATTTGTACATGCATGTACATATACCTTTCAAGCTAACATTTTGTCACACAGTCAATAGAATTTAACATCACAATTAAGCTGCACAACTCTAGGGCTCTGTCTACACTGGCAAATTAGTCTGGGCTAAAGAGGCTTAGTCTGGACTAATTTAGCCCATGGCTACACTAGGCATTTCTTAGTTTGAACTAAGGAAAGCTTAGTTTGAATTTGTTAAATACCAGCGCTTAATCTAGACTTGCACGCTTACAAGCTATGCGCAGGCAAGACTCAAACTAAGGCTTAGTTTGAACTTAAGAAGTTCTAACTATGCTGGTTGGTTTGAACTAACTGCACATTCTAGGTTGAACTAACCGTTAGTTTGAACTAACTGGCTCAAGGTTAGTTTGAACTAAGAAGACTGAACTAATTGTGGCTAGTGAAGATATTGCCTAGGAAGCCTGTATTGAGCATGTGCAAAACTTTTTTTTTTCCTGAAGAATTATAGAATGACTGAAGTTGGACAGATTTTCACAGTGATGGTAAAAACCATATCTTTGACACAAAGACCACTCCCTAGCCAAACTTCAAGTCCTTTTTCCAAATATGAGGGGTAATCGAGCTTTGGAAAGTCAGTTGTGTGTCTGCCTCAGGTAGAAAATTTCCAGAAAATTTCAGCCTGAGTTAGACACACAACTTAGAAAATTTTAGCTCAAGCAGTTAAAGTTTGACAAAATTATAAGCAACTGCAATCAGAGTTTTCTAATGGGAAATGTCCAGCAATCTAAACTTCAGGCAGTGCTTCCAGGACTTCTTTTATTACATAGATTAAAACAACACTAGAGTATTTCCCCAAAAAAGCAAGGAGTCTTGTGGCACTTAAAGACTAATAGATTTATTTATCGCATGAGCTTTCGTGGGAGAATATCCCACTTTGTCAGATGCTTTGAAGAGGGAGAAGTTACAGAATTAGATGAAAATAAATGTAGGGGAGTGTAAGACATGGGATCAGGTCATACTGCTCTGGCAAATTTGCTTTTGATTTGATTTGCTGTTGCAGTATGTTCTGATCCCATGTCTTACACTCCCCTACATTTTTCATCCAATTCTGTAAGTTTCCCTCTTCAAAGCGTCTGACGAAATGGGATATTCTCCCACAAAAGCTCATGCAATAAATGTATCTGTTAGTCTTTAAGTGCCACAAGACTCCTTGTTTTTTCGCTTTACTAGACTAACACGGCTCCCCCTTTGGAACTTGGCTAGAGTATTCCCAGTGTCCAGATTTCAAAAGTTTGCCAGCAAGAATTTGGTTAGAAAAAAATCTAAGGTTCTAATGGTATGAAAGTAGTTAGCACATTTCACTTGAAATGGCCACTTAGAATATGTGCAAACTACTTATGCTAAGCTCCAAAGGGGCAGCTGCGTTAGTCTAGTTCAGTAAACAAACAAGGAGTCCTGTGGCACTTATGCTGTGTCCACACTTAGGCAGTTAAATTGATTTAAGTAAAATTGGTTTAGTATGATCACTATAAAAATCCTTAAATCGATTGGAGTTAAATTGATTTAACATGTCCCCAGTAGAAACTCAAATTGAACTATCATGTCCATGAACAGGACTTGCTAGTTTGGTTTAGGAGAGGGGTACCATGGGAGGTGTGGCAACATGGCCCCCTAGAAGGGCCATGCCCCCCACCCAATATACAGAAAAAGACAGCACCTTGGGAAGGAGAAGGGCAAAAGTGTTAAATCAAAATAACATGTCCACACTGCATTATTTCAAAATAACAGTTTCAATTTAATCATCATTTCAATATAATACTAGGTTTTATTATATCAAAATGAATTTCCTTATTTCAAAATGAGGGCGCTCCTTATTTCAAAATAAGGAGATGTAGTGTGGATATGCAACTTCTTAAATTGAAATAATCATTATTATTTCAATGTAAAGACTAAGTGTGGACATACCCTTTAAGACTAACTTCAAAGCATCTGACAAAGTGGGATTTTCTCCAACAAAAACTCATTCAATAAATAAATGTGTTAGTCTTTAAGTGCCACAGGGCTCCTTGTTTGTTTTACGTATACTAAGCTTTCTCTTTAATCTATTTACCTGTGACATTCTCAGGTTATACCTATAATACCGCTTAATCAAGGTAACTTATTCACACCCCTGAATGACACAAATTACACTGATCTAAGCAACTGTGTCAACATACCTGCTGCCCTTTTTGGAGGTGGATTGAGTCAACAGGTGTATATCTACACTATGGGCTTAAGTTGACTGAAGCAAAGCCCTGGCCACATTTGGAGTTCATTAAGTCAACTTAAGGGCTTCCTTAAGTCAGCTTAATAACTCCTGCCCTTAAAGTTGACTTTAAGGGTTAAGTTAACTTTAAGTCAACTTAACACAGAGTGGCCATTAAAGGTGACTTATTAAAGTCAGCTTAGTGCAGTGGGGCCATTTAAGTCAACTTTATAAAATCAACTTAAGCCAAGGGACCCATTTAAAGTCAACTTTAAATGGGTCTCCTTTCTTAAGTCAACATTATAAAGTCAACTTAATGCAACGTGGCATCACTAAGTTCACATAATAAGGTCTACTTAAAGTTGACTTTAGAGTAGACCTTATTAAGTCAACTTAACTGAGCCCTGTAGCGTAGACATAGCCCAGGAGAGCTATCTCCCATCATGTTAGAGAGGCTACATGGCTATGTCTACACTACAAAATCTAAGTCAACTTTATTAAGTTGACTTAGTGAGTCCACACTTCTCTTAAGTTGACTTAACAAAGTTGGTTAATTCAACTTAGTGTCCTAATAAAAAATGTATTTGCTTAAGTGAACTTTACTAAGTCAGCTTAAGCAGGCACATGTTATTTCATAAGGCTTCTTAAGTCAAGTTAGATGGCCACATTGCATTAAGTTGATTTAATAAACACAGCTTAGTGCCTAAGTTGACTTAAAGAGCAAGAGTTATGAAATTGACTTAAGGAAGCCCTTAAGTCAACTTAATGAAATCCAAATGTGGCCAGGACTTTGCTAAGTTAACTGAAGACTCCTTAAATTGACTTAAGCCCATAGTGTAGATATACCCCATGACAGAGCTTACAGATGTGCCACAATAAGCTCTATAGTGTAGAGATAGCCTTAGTATCTTTCCTAGATCTGAAGAAGAGCTTTGTGTAGCTTGAAAGCTTGTTTCTCCCACAGCTGATCAAAGGAAATAAATTACCTCACCCACCTTGACTCTCTAATATTCTGGACTGACACTGCAGCACCAATACTATATATTGTGTTGTAATTTGCTAAATTAGTATAAATAATTGAAGTTGAAGTATTTTCTGTTGGGTATCTGACAAAACTAGTGGTACCTACTCATGTAGTATAATTCAGTTCAGTACAGTCATTTATAATTCAGTTCAGTTCATATATAAAAAACAGAAAATGCTCATTTGTTTCTGATGAATATAGGGCTGAAATAGTTGTTCTGTCATGCAAGAGAGAAACTGTACTGGAAAATGAGCACTTCGATTCAAGTAAAATGTGTGCTTTAGCAGCATATTAAAACAAATTAGCTGAGGGGCTGAGTTATCATTTCACCTAAATATGTGTACTGAGATGGATCTGAATGATCTTATTTAGGACTGCATGGTCATATTGGTTATAGCTGAAATGTGACATTATTGACAAAAAAGTGCTGTTTTAAATAAGCAAAGTCACAGCAGGCCACATCTCTTAGTACCTACTTAGTGCTTGCTCATGCAGTATTCCATGTAATAAGGACTGCAGCATTTGGTCCATAGCTATCAGCGTTCATTTTCAAATTACATTTGAAAAACATAGGCTGTAAGTAGCTTGCATTTCACATGCACTACTCTATCCCTGCTGCTGTGATTGCTCAGTCAGGGTCGAGCTGTGAAAATGTTAACACTATTAATCAGACATGAATATTCATCAGGCTACCATTCTTGTTTTGCTAAATGTAGCTGGTAGGACAGCAAGGACTACTAAGTAAAATGTGTGGGTGAAATCCCCCTGTCTTGTTAAAACAATTGTCAAAATGTACACATGAGGCAGACCAGCATAGCGTTCTATCAATTGAACGACATGGGTAACACATTCTGAGCATACTGTGCCTCATACTGGTGCTTTGCTCTACCACAGGCCTTATTTCATCTCCATGGCACAATTCTGATGTCATTAAAGCACACAGTAAAGTCAATGGTCTCAAGTTGCAGTGTTGGAGATTTAGCTCGGATATTCGGAAAAGCTTTTTAATGAGGAAGGTTGTGAAGCACTGGAATGGATTATGTATGGAGGTAATTAGAATCTCCATGCTTAGAGATTTTTAAGGCCTAGCTTGACAATGTTGGAGTTGGCCCTGCTTTGATTAGAGGTTGGACTAGATGACTTATTGAGGTCTCTTCCAACCCTACTTTTGTATAAATCTATGACTACAGATATTTAAAAATTAGGAAACAGGGCCAAAATAATGAGGGTTTTTTTTTGTTTTTTTTATTCTCTATTTGGGATTCTTTTTGATTGCCCTCTGGGATTTGACTATTATAAGGTAACCACTTGAGTCGTGGAGTTGGGAGTTTAAACACAAGCACTACATATTGCAGGACCTGTGGCAAAATTATGACTTAGCAACACTGTAAATACCAAATAACTTCAAAAAGAATAGGATTTGTCCCTGACTATACATCAAAGTATATTATCTGAGAGGCAAATTCTGCAACTTTTCTTCACATTCAGTAATATTTATTCAGGTGAGACACCCTACTGAGTTCAGTAGGACTACCCACGTGGGTGAATATAGTAGCATTCAGTGAGAGTGAGAGTTGCAGAACTGGACCTTGAGCAAGGATTATACCAGGCATGGCCAAACTGCGGCTCAGGAGCTGCATGTGGCTCTTGAATGAAAAAGTGTGGCTCACAGAAGAACATCAACAATCAATTTAGTAGGTAAAAGGATATGGCTATATGCCTCAGTGCGGCTCTTGAAGCTTTAATAATCAACTTGCGTGGCTCTTGAATGCCATAAATTTGGCCAACCCTGGATTATACAATCAGAATCGCCTTTCAACAATGGATCTCCCTGGATCTGCATTATATATAATAGTCTTCACAAGATTGATCTTGATCTAAATTTTCACCTTGTGTAAATCAATGTGATTGAGAGAGTTAAACCCAGGGGCATCACTGCCCCAGGGAGGGATCTGGGGCAGGGCCGCAGGCCCCGTCCCCTGGCCGCGGGCCCCGCCCCCTGGCCGGGAACAAGGCCAGAAGTCACCGCGTGCCGCCGTGGGCAGCTGGGCCCCGCATCCGTGGCTGGAGACAGGGCTGCAGTGGCCGTGGGCAGCTGGGCCCCAGATTCCTGGCTGTGGACAGGACCAGGAGCGGCCTCCATAGTCTAGTCCCGGATCTCCAGCCCAATCAAGCCAGAGACCAGGGAGGAGCCGCCAGACCCGGGGCACTGGCGCTGGGATTTGGGGCACGTGCACTGGGTGCCCAGTGCCAGCAACGCCCCTGGTTAAAACCAGTTCACACCAACTGAGAATCTGTTCAATTGCCATCTCAATATCTGTAATGCACTTGTCAGAGTTTTGTTGTGACATGCATCAGGACAACAATGGAATTAATATGGAAATCTTTTCATTGTGAATGACATCGTATTGGAATATCCATCCAGGATGAAGTTCACTTCATGCACAGGGCAATGCATTGCTTAATGAACAGGATTTTCTACCATCCAGATCTTGTGTGGGCTCCAAGTTGACCTGAATTAAACCCCACTTGAGTAGTTGTCTCTCTGAAAACCTACTCCATTTTCCATAATGAAGACTCTACAGTTAACTGATTCCCCTAAAAATGTTGGTTTAACATAAATGTATTTAAATGTAAATCTTTGTATGTTTTTGTGTAGATGCATGGAGCTGATATTGGTTGAAAAATGATGTGACTGCTTCTATTGGCATGAATGATGCTGCATTTTAAAAACAAAATATTGGTTTCAATTAAAACTGTCTTCCAGTATGTCACATTTTCCGAAAAGTAATACTGGGGAATGTCTTAAGATCATGCACAGCATATCTTCTTTTGCAATCACAGTTTATTTAATGTGCTCTCAGAAGTATTCTCAGACTGCTCTATGTGAACATAACTCCAGAGCTGACACTGCAGATGTTTGTCTTGCAGTACACTTATTTAAAAAATAAAAAAGCATGTACTTGGTTTCTGGTGGTTCAATACTGCACTACACTGTCAGTAATGAATATGAGTGCAAGACTCGGTGAAGTCATTACCTTGTAGCCTAATGCAGAGTGTGCAACTAGTTAAGTCATACTGAAACAAACACAGTAAGATTCAAATGTGGAGATAAGCGTTTGTTTCACTTGTGATATAGTACCAAATTCTATTTAGTTTTTTTCTTCCTTAAGTCTTCCTTTCTCCCTATTCAATTTTCTTCCTTCCATCGTCAAGTAGTTAATAAGATAGCAATCAGTATATATTAGAACAAGAAAATATTAGTATTGCAGTTAAAGGAACATAGGTTTTTATGAAAATTTTACCCAAGGTCCCATAATGAGTTTTATGTATATAGAAGTTTTAACGCCATGGAAAGCCATCCACAGATACAGCCCTCAAAAGATATATGCTTTGATTTTACTTAACCTTAGGCATGTTTCCAAATTTTTTTATCTGAAATAAGTAGTGTTTTGTTTAGATTTCCATATTATCTTCAAGATTTTACAAATCAAACATCACAGCACCATGCCAGTTCAGGAGTGACAAACATTTATGCCAAGTTCCAAAGGGGCAGCCATGTTAGTCTAGTAAAGCAAAAAAAAAAAAAAGGGGTAAGGAGTCCTGTGTCACTTAAAGACTGACAGATTTATTTATCACATGAGCTTTCATGGGAGAAAATCCCACTTCATCAGATGCTTTGAAGAGGGGGAACTTACAGAATGGGATGAAAATAAATACAAAGGAGTGTAAGACATGGGATCAGATCATACAGTAACAGCAAATCAGAGCATTTGTTAAGATTCAAACAGTGGGAAACAGTGCTGATGACAGGGACATTTACAATATTTCTGAAGCACACTGCAAGTCCAACTTACTTCAACTATAATGGATTAGAATCAGTATGAAGTGGTGTTACGTGCCATGTAGAGCCTCTCAGAGCAAAAGTGCTGTGCCATTGCAAAACAGGGGCTCGCATACTTTCACTATCTCTCGCAATTTAAAATTGAATGGATGCATGCTGTGTGACTCAGACTCCTGATGCAGTGCTTGCACTTAACCTGATCACTGAGGTGCTACATTACTTCATGGAAAGTTGGGAATTTTTGCTTTTTTTGCCTCTTTGGATCACTTATTTATTTATTTTAAAGATGGGATTTAGGTGAAACACTTAACAGTTGCCTCAGTTTCTTTTTAGAATATAATAGTTGGATTAAATTGAACACTTTAGAAGGTATTTAATTTCTTGGCTTTTAAAAATCAATATTTTTTACACCATCATGAATATTTTTTTGTAGAAGCCTTGGCAGCTATTTTTGTTCATTGTAATTGTGGCTGTAGGTGAAGATAGAGTACCTTTCTCTCGTTATTAAGAGCTTAGTAGCCTACAGCTAAAGGCTGCAATTCTTCATGTCACCACTGTGGTAGCAAGTAAGATTTTTCCATTTAGTTTCTAGTAACCTCATTTGTCAAGGAGACTGTATTTCATGTTTATATAGATTTAAGGCTAACCAAGCTGGACAAGTAAATGCTTCTTTTGTCATAAATTGAATGAATCCATTAGCAAGAAAGTTAAACTACTTAGATATTATCATTGCTGCTACACTAACCTATTTCAGGTGTTATGTAAAGAAGATTTGTGAAGTTAATTTAATTGCTAAATAATACTTTCTTTGATGCTGGCTTCAACTGCAGTCTGTCTCATTGGCATGAGTTACAACCCAAATGAAGGGAATATTCTGCCACCTGGCACTCTCATCCTTTCTGTAAAAATGCCAGGAACACAGAGCATGTAAGGTAGTTTAAATTCAAAAGCATGGCAGAGAACTTCAAAAAAAGACAGGGATGGATTTGCTCTCAAATCTTTTTTTCTTTTTTGTATACTTTCAGTCAGTGATGCTGAAGATGAAAAAGGTAAAGTTTACAGATAAGAAATGTTAAATCTTTTTCAGTTGTTAGATGGTGTACTTTTTAAGCTTGGTGAAGAAAACTTATTTGGGGCTGGGAGAGTGCACACTAAGTGGCAGTGACTGAATGAACTCAAGTTTCCAGTCAATGCAACTGTTTAAATCTGATGTGTGAAGTTTCAGATGCACCATCTTAGCCCAGGCCATTTTTCAGGTGTTTTAGATGATCATGCCTGAAACCTATGACTGCTGGCTTTAGCGGCAGATTTGTGATTTGACACAACTTAAAATGTAGTGAAAACATGAAATTGCCAATGACTCACAACATTAAATTAATATGGCCTGCATATTACACACTGCTTTCCTTCTCCCTTTCTCATATTCTTCCCCTCACCCCACCGATGTTGTTGAGGGGCATTTAAAAATGTCTTAGCAGTGCAGTGGCTTTCTAACTGTGGCTTGCGGGCAATCAGAGGTCCCTTCCCCAGAGTCCTTTAAAGGAGTCTACTGAGTGAAATATTACAAATAGCAAGCAGTATGGGGTTTGGGATGCTGGGAAGGGACAGAGATCATGAAGGAATATTTGTCTTACTAAGGGGTCTTCTAAATAAACCAAGTAAGAAAACTTGTTGTAATGGATACAGTTGTGGGGAACACATGCCATTTCATTGAACTGGCCATAGTAAACATCATTTCTCCTTGTCATCTCAATGTGGTGAGAGGTCCATAACCTTTCATGTTTTCATAGCCTGTACTGGCAGTTGCTTTACAGCAAACTTTTCATCAATATCACATTGATTCTTTCTCCCACTAATGAAATTTTCTCCATTCTTTCAATATCCCCATTGATCCACAGTAAGGTTCAGACACGGGAAGGAAACTAAACTTTTCTAAAACTTTTCAGATTGTGTACTTTTTCCCCCTATTGTGTCTCATATGTGGAGCAAATAGAACCAGATTTCCAGGGCCAATATTCACAATGTGCATTGACCTTTGCTTTATTGTGTGTGAGGGTGGTGGTGGTGGTGTTGCTTACAGTTGCATCCATTGTGTACTATCTGTAATAATAAAGCTATGTACTTTTTTAATAACTTGTTTTATTTGTTCTTAGTATCTGCCATCTTAGTGCCAGTTTTTTCTTAAACACCACCATGCTGTCATTAACAATTGAAAAGGCAATGTCTATAGACAAAATTATTGGTTTACATAACAAGTATAGACAAAATTATTGGTTTACATAACAAGAGTGGTATTTGATTTTGGCCACTCTTCTTAAAAAATACCACTTCATTGACATCAAGAACCTAAAATATTAGTTTTAAATGGATTTGTGTTTCTGAAGAAAATACTTTTTTTTTTCTAGAATTGATTGCATTTTGCTTCAAAAACTTGTCTATCATCACAGGGTTTTTTCTTTGTTTGTTTTGTAAATTGGCCTAACCATAAAGAGGAACATGTACATTTATTCTTTAAAGAGAAAAATAAAAGTACAAATACATTTTACCATCCCTATGTAGCAGCCAGTTGTTGAAAGCCCCAAAAGCTTTCATTTTTCTGAGCAGAAATCCTTGCCATTTTGTAATAGCATAATAATTTCTCCTCCTTTTAATACTACAAAACAAAATCATTTAAAAATACTTAAAGTCCTTGATGGTGGCCTTAATGTAACTTCCTATCACATACTTTACAAACCAAGGTACTTAAAAAAGAAATATGAATAGCTAAGGGCATTATTAATCATAACCTTCCTCCTTATTAAACAAACACATTGTTCCTATTAAGTGTAAAATAATTAATTTGCATCATAACACAACAAAGTTAAAAAAAAACTGGTAACCTATACATTTCTTTTATGTATCTATTTATTGTCTTGATTTTTGGTGTCTAAGGCCTCATTCTTGCAAAGAGATTCAGACAGGTAAACCATTATGCCACTTGAAATCATGCTGATCTTGTTGTATTTGTGTATGAGCCAGGCAAACTCTTATCGCTATTCTTTTCCTCAATGGTAATATTCACTAAAGACAGACAGTACACTGTACATGCCAAGCCTTATTGATTAGCTCACAAGCTGAAAGACAAAAGGCCTGATTCGCCACTGTGTTCCCTTTAGTTTTATACAATGTAACTTCACTGACATCATGCTTTAATACACTAGAAAGTGCTTTGCAAGTAGGGGGAGACTTGCATTCAATTCCTGGAGAAGGAATCTATTTTTCTATCCCTCACTACAAATGGCTTTTACACATTTATATCAAATGAAGTACATTTGGTTTGGAGTACTCTGCCCTGCTTGTGGCACAGACCTTTATTGTATACTGACTTTAAGAAAGACACTTGACTTTTTATTAAAGCACTGAAAATTCTCTTCATGGCGTCACATTGTGTAGCTTTATTTTTTAATTTGGAGACTCTACATAAGAAACTTGTGGAAACCTGCTACAGACTAAAGGTTTAGCTAATGAGATTATTGTGAGAAGGAAGACTGTTAGTGATCTTCCCCATAACTACACTTGCACTTGATTTGAACCTTGTTCAGCAGCTCTTACTCAGACAATGCACAAAGGTGTTTCAGCAACCAACCCAGTGTCCAAGCCATTGTCAATTATTGAGATGGATGGCCAGTTTTTCTGCTTGCTCCTTTTAGCCATTTTCAGATATAGCATAACTAAGAACGTTATGGGTGTGTTCACACAGCATTCTTATTTTGAAACAACAAGGTTGTTTTGAAATAAGAAACAGCATGGCCACACGACATACAGCCATTTCAAAACAAGGAAACCCCTTGTTTTGAAATGGGAGCCGTACTTTTGAAATAGGTTAAACCCCATTTCCTAACAAAACAAGGTTGTTTCAAAACCACTGGTTTCGAAACAACCCTGTGCGGACATGTTGTTTCGGAACAGTGTTCCAAAACAACATTTGACCTTCATCCCAGGGTGCTAAGCACCCTGGGAGGAAGGGATCCCCCTCAGCACCCTGGCCAGGGTGCTGAGGGGTGTCCCCTGGCCAGCAGAGGGGGACTGCAGACACCCGCGGGGTGAGGTGCAGCCAGGCCCCGCACCCCCCGGGCGACCGCAGGGGGACTGCAGGCAAGGGGGGAGAGCTGTGCAGCCAGGTGCTGCACCTCCCCTCCGGGCTGCCCCCAAAGCCTGCTGCCAGGTCCGGGGCACCTGGCTCAGCCCACTGCTGCAGGGGCCGGGGTGAGAGCTGCCTGGGGATTCCCCGGTGCCCCACTACTGTGGGGGGCGGGGCCGGTTCCCAGCCCTGCCCCTGGCAGGAGCAGGGCACCAGGGAATCCCGGAGCCCCGCTCACCCCCACCCCTGCAGCGGCAGGCTTAGCCGGGCACCCCGGACCTGGCAGCGGGCTTTGGGGCAGCCCGGGCGGGGGGTGCAGCACCCGGCTGCGTGGCTCTCCCCCCTTGCCTGCAGTCCCCCTGCAGACACCCGCGGGGTGAGGGGCCACTCTGCTTCACCCTGCCGGTGTCTGCAGTCCTCTCCCCAAGTGAAATAGTATGTCCACACTGTGGACATGCTATTTCGCTCCCTTATTTCCAAGACACCTTTTTTGTCTTTGGAAATAAGGTGTTTCGAAATAACCACTTATTTCAAAATACCATGTTTTGAAACCTGTTGTTTCAAAACAAGCCCTCTGTGTGTGAACACAGCCTGTGAGAGTGAGTAGTAGACAGTGAACACATGAAGGGAACTTGGATAGCTTTATGCATTCAGAAGGGAGGTAGCGGGTCTGAGTCAGTGGATTGCTTTGTGGATACATTTGGAAGGATAACCAGACACAAATGAAAGACCGGCCACTAAGAAATCTGTGACTGAATCACCTAAAGTCTGCCAAAGACTGCCTCATAATTTGGGGATAATATTAAGTTTCAGGGTACTCTAATGACCTGTTGTATCTGTATGTATCTAAGATCAGTAAGTGGAGACTGTGGTGAAAGCATCCCACTGACAGTTTCTGGGAACCCAGAGTAACTCTTTAAGGTTTAACAAACATGGAGTCTGGTGGCACTTTTGAAGACTAACAAATTTTATTTATCACATGAGTTTTTGTGGGAGAGAATCACACTTTGTCAGACACTTGAAGATGAAGAATTTATTTCTGTAAGTTCCCCATCAGCAAGGATCTGATGAAGTGGGATTCTCTCCCATTAAGCTTAGGTGATATGTAAATTTGTTAGTCTTTAGTCCTTGTTTGATTTGCTGGACGAGACTAAGACAGCTACCACTTCGGAGCTTTAAAGTTAAAAGTATTTGGTTTTGATTTGTCTGTGCCAGCCATGTAAGTGGACACAGTGGATTTCCTTTGTTTATGTCTTGATATAGCCTCTCAAAGACTAAAAGTTACTGGGTTGACAAACTCTGGGTAGCAGCAAAACTCTCCTAGCCATATGGGAACCTTCTCCGAGAAAGGAAAGGGTGAGATATGGTTAAAAAGGAATATGCGATCAGGGAAATAGAGAGGCATAGGCCCAGACTCAACAGCCTAAAACATGTGAGTAATCCTATCCCACCTCTGCCAAGACTTTAGGTGCATACTTACATTTAAATCTCATTTACTTCAACGGGGTACTCATGCTCAAATTTAAATATGTGCTTAAGCACTTTGATGAACTGGGGTCTTAAATATAACCTGTTTTCCTGAAGATTTTATTATGATGTGAGGTCAGTTTGAATTGCATCCTTCAAAGACTTAGGTTGTGAATTGGAATGTTCTTTTATTTTTCATATCCTTCATAGCACTGCATTGCCAGTAAGTACAAATCTTTTGCACATTTAGCTGCTCACACAAGACTGAAGAAAGCTGTGTGGTTTTATTTTTAATATATTTTGAGCACTATGATATCCTTCATATTCTAATTGTTAATTTATGTGTGCTATATATTAGTACCATGATGACTTTCATCCATGTCTTTGTTGATACAGCATCTCATGGTCAGTATCATTAAGCACAGAAGCTATGTTCACATGTAGATGCTTATTTCAAAATAAGTTATTTCAAAACAAGCTAAATCAAAATAAAATCCTTAATTTGATTTAAATTAAATCGAATTAAGGAAAACCACCAAATCAAAATAGCAAGTCCAGACAGAGGACTTATTTCGCTTCGGGAGAGGGGCACCACGGGAGATGTGGCAACATGGCCCCATGGCAGGGCCATGTTGCGGCCCAATCCCTTAACACAGGCTTTCCAGAAAAGAAGCCTGGGGGGGTGCAGATGGGGAGGCCCCTCTTCCCCACTGCTTTCCTGGTGGCAGGGAAAGGATCCAGCTGCCCACCTTCTCCCCGGCTTCCCAGGCAGCAGGGGCATGGATCTCCTAGCCCCTGCTAGTCCCCTGTGCCTGAACACAGGGGCAGGGGGCTAGGAGCCAGATGTGGCTCAGAGCTGCTTGCCCAGCCTGCTCAATTTCATGGCTGTGAAACTGACCAGGCTGGCGCTTCTTGCGGTGTGTGACAAGCAGCTCCCAGTCTGATCGGGCTTCTAGCCCCCTACATCCTGAAGAGGGAGGCTGAGGGCAGATCAGCATGTGGGGGTTGGTGGGAGGGAAGCTGCAGCCCCAGTTCCCTAGCTGCCCAGCTAGGATCCCAGCTGAGCCAGGCTTCCTGTCTGCCCTGGCAGGCCGCCCCTCTTCCCTGCTTCTTCCCAGACGGTGGGGGCAGGGATCTCAGTGCGCCCTGTGGGGAAAAGAGACAGCCCCACCAGGGCAGCCAGCAACCCCTGCAGGGCTGCGCTCGGCGGGGCAGCCAGAAAGCCTGGCTGGGCTGCAATCCTAGCTGGGCAGCCAGGGAACCCGGCGTGCTGCTTCCCCCCCACCCTTCCCCTGCATGCTGATGCACCCCCCCAGTCTCCCTGTTCAGGATGGAGGGGGGGCTAGCAGGGGGTTAGAAGCCCAATCAGACTGGGAGCTGCTTGCAGCACACAGCAAGCAGCTTCAGCCTGGTCACCTTCACAGCTTCGAAACTGACCAAGCTGGGAGCTGCTTGCCGGGTCCAACAAGCAACTCTGAGCCCCATCAGGCTTCTAGCCCCCTGCCCCTGTGCTCAGGCTGCGTGGGGAAAGGGGGTAGCAGGTGGCTAGGAGATCCATGCCCCCACTGCCTGGGAACTGGTGGGGGCTTCGGGGTGCCCTGTGATTTTGCCCCCCCCCCCCACCTGGCCAGTGGTGAGGCTTTCCAGGTGCCTTGATTTCTGCCCAGCCACTGGATCAGTGGTAGGGTGCAGGGTGCCTTGATCTCCCCCCCTTCCCCCCCACCACCCAAGCCAGGGGCAAGGAAGAGGAGAGGTCCAAACCTTTCCCCGCCCCAGGGAAAACCATGGGGAAAAAGGGGGGGGATCCCCCCCCCGCCCCCCCCCCAGCCCTCCGTACCTGGCCGGGGTGCTGAGGGGGTGGGCCTTCCTTCCAGGGTGCCATGCACCTTGGGAGGAAGGTCAAAGCCTTTAATCGAAACAGCCATTATCTCAAAACAATGCCTCCAAACGGCTCTGTTTCAGAACAACTCTTTCAATTCAAGGGTTGTTTCAATTTCCTAGCTGGTTTTACTATTTCGAATCAAGGTTTGTTGTTTCGATATGACGGAGCTCCTCATTTTGAAACAAGAAAACGTTGTCTGGACCAAATTTTTTTATTTTTTAAAGTGAAACAACGGTCGTTTTGCTTTAAAGCCAATGTTTGGACATAGCCAGAGTGTTTGGGTTGACTGGAAATGAAACAATGATATTGTTTTATATATTTCAGAAGCAATATTATTATAATATGACATTTGTAGTCCCACTACTTTGATGGAGCAGGAATTATGTTATCTAGTCTGTATACTGAATAATTTAAAGAAGTACTGTATATTAAATATTTACTCTATTCAAAATGATACCACCCTGATATGTATATCTCAATTAAGTGTGTACATGTATGCAAGACCACCTTTATGAAACCAAATTAAATATTGAATCACATTTACTAATTAAACTTGATTATTCATTGTATCACTTTAACACATCAAAAGTTCAATTGATGCAAGTGTATATTAATAATAGGGATAAATACTGATTTTTTAAAAAAAAATACATTTATCTACCTAAACAATTATTTATTTTAAACTGAAGTGTTAAGAGGTTTCTTTTTGTGTTAGCATGTCAGTGGGCATACTATATATTTTAAACCAGAAAAAAGAAAATATTCTGAATTGTCCTGGTCATCTCAGGAAGAAAGGTAAGACACCAGGAATGCTGCTTAACTAGGCCTCAACCAACTTCATTTAATAACACTTCTTCTTCATTCCTTAATCTGTACCACCTTGGGTACGAGTCCCTTAATACCTCACTCCACACAGAACCTATTAACCTGGTCCCAGAATCATTGCTGGTGTCCCATTGCCTTTCCTTCATACAAAGATGAAGATGTATTGGGGGAGGCATGAGGGAAGGTGAATTTCCCAGATTCCAAAAAGCTGCTAGTACAAGCCCCAAAATCTCAGTTCTACTTTAATCCCAAGAAGAGGAGGGATGTAATGTTTCCTAATGGTGCAAACTTTTGGCACAAGCAAGGAGAAGGGCCTATGATCAATTCCTTTGAGTGGACATGAACTAATAGATTTATACTTAGAGATGCATGAAAATTTTGAACTGGACCTTTTTGTGTGAAAAACACAGTTTCAGTAACTGGACACATTTTGTGAATCTGTGTCAGTTTCACCAAATTGCTCATTTTCTGAATTGTTTTTCTTTCTAAATACTGACATTTTGATTTTTGAGCTTGGTATAACTTTTTTCATAATTTCCTTTTTTAAACAATAATGTATAAAATTCTCAAAATTGAAATGGAGGTGTTTTTCTTGAGGGGAAAAATGTTTTGTTCAACCCAAAATATGTGTACCTGAAGTCATTTTTTTTTTTTAAATCTGTAGACACTGCCAAGAGAACACAAAAATCTGTTATTCATCCAGCTCTACTTATGCTGTACTCATCAGTCCAGCCAATAAGCTAAGGAACCAATATGTTAATTGAGGATAGGTCAATGACTGTTAATTATGATGGGCAGGGATGAAAAACCATTGTTAGGTGTTCCCAGCCTCTGTTAGAAGTTGAATATGGAGCAGTGGCTGATTGACTCTTCTGTTAACTCCCTCTGAAATACCTAGTATTGCTGGAAGACAGAATACTGGGCTAGCTGGCCCCTGGGTATGGCTGGTCAGCTGACATTTATGTTGGTTTAATTAAGAATTTTAGTATCTAAAGAAGCTGCCATTGATGTGGTTTACAATACAACACACAGGGAATTGTTTTAATATTTACCTGTATGCATTAAATAACATTTTATTGCTATCACAATATTTATTTTTTCTCATTGTCTCTGTACTTTTGATTGTGCTGTATCTCTCAATTTTTTAATTGCAATTTTTAATTTAATTTTTTAATTGTACTGATTCACTTTTAAAGCCTGATTGGAATAAATATACCAAGAAATGTGTGACACATCTTAGTACCAGAATTTCTAATGGATAACTCAATGGAATATACAGCCTGGAATCTGGCATACAACAAATTCAGCAACAACTGGATTTATCATTTCCCTGTTAGAAGTAAAACAGTCAGAATATGAAAAAGCTAACTTGGGCAAAAGGCTGTAGCAGTCACAAAAGATTTATATTAGTCTCATTCACTACCCTATCTGTGCCCCTTGTGATCATTTCTGGTTATTTTTTAGTTGTCTAGCCTCCTGTATGACACTGCAGCATTTCTGAGAAGTAAAAGTAACTTTTCAGGTTCTTGTAGCACAGTAATCATGCTCAGAACATATCTTGTTTTTCTTTAGATAACAACAATGTTACAGGTCATGGATATATAGTATCCCCTATATTAAGAACATTTAGATGTACAGGGATGCTTGCTCCAAACACTGTTATCCAAGCCAAAATAGGGAGGTTTATAGACATGACCTATCTATATTTGTGAGTTGTGGCTATCAACATTGGATGAAGCATAAGCCCAGAACAGTAAAGTACACTGTGAATTAGGGAGGACTGCTGTCCTGTCTGAACTAGAACTATAGCTGAAATACAGCTGGGCAGAAAATGTCTTTCCTTTTCTGCAAAAATTTAAGTTCCACACTAGGGCAAACCAAATGTTGGTATTACTCCCATCCACTCATAAAAATGAGGTAGAAGAGGAAAGCTGCTCCAGAACACCTGCTTGTTATAACATGCAGCCTGTGCTGCGTCTCTCTATGTTTCGCTAGTGACAAGCAACAAACCAGCAGGTATTGTTATCACTCAGCACAACAGCATGTGGAGGCCCACACCAGCTAGATTGCAGGAATACTCTTTGAGGCACTTATGAATCACACAGAGAGAGGTGCCAGTCAATGCCCATCAGCACATTTCTGTGAGCAAAAAAAAATGCAGTCTTGCCTTGATCAGAAGTCCAACTGATCTAAGTTTATTAGCTAGCCATCCTTCCCTCAGTGTGGACAGGATATATACAAGCCTTTGTCAACTGAGCTGAGATTTTTCCAAACATTTGAACAAAAACACTCTGTTTTAGATAAAATGTGAGACAGATTTATTCTTTATAGAAAAATAGATTTTAAGCGAGTATAAGTGGTAGGCATACAAGATCAAAGATAGGTAGCAAAGAAAATAAAGATGAATTTGATATCTTAAGCTTTATAACATTAGACTGTATGTACATCCCTTCTGGGTGTTACAGCTTTTAAACTTGCAGCATATTTCTCTAACACTCTAGAGCAAAATTTCATAACTTGATACACGCTAACAATACACATTTGGACAGAACAATGGGTTTCAGCAGATCCTGCCCCAATCTTACATGACATGCATTGTATGAAATATACCATAACCATATAAGAATGATGAATGAGGGTTACAGAGTGTCACCACAACAATAATTTTTTTTTTTTTTTTTTTTTTTTGCAAACAGGTACTTCTGTAAATTTGTGATCACATACACACTCATTTCTTAACTAATACAAGCCATACCACAGACCAAAGAAGCAATATGTCCTGCTTATCTGTCTAGGTACTGTCACATGATGCATGCTGAAGTATAATCTGTGTGACTTTTCTGTTCATTCCTGCCATGTAACAGTGTGGTTTGATGTAAAATGTTCATGTAAGGTTCCCTTTTGAATGCTCATAACAAGTTCTGCCTTATTGTTATGGTATCATTTTTCCTCCAACATCATGTATGTGTACAGATGTGAAGCATGTTCCCAGGCATTTCACATGGCTTGGGGGGGAGGTAGACAATCAGGGGTGCCTCTCTGCATGGAGGCTGAAGAGGTGTGACCTGGGCCTCCTGGGATAACCTTCTGAATGTGACAAAATCAAGGCAAGCTGCAAAACGAGATGCCAAATCCCCAAACCACTGATGGGTGGTACTTAAACCAGCCTCTCAGTCAATAACAAAACAGGCTTCTGATTTCCCACTCCGATCATCACCAAACATAACAAAATAGAAACAGCCCCTATTATTGCACATCAGCTCCTCTGGTCCTCAGCTAGCCACTGGGTCTCTTACAGAAATAGGTTCTCCTGACCCCAAAAGGCTAGCCACATCACCCAGAACAATATAGGCTTGGATCTTACCCAAAATACTACACTATCAGCCAATCCTTTAGTAACTACAACTAAAAGTTTAATGTAAAAAGAATAAAAGCAAAATGAGAGATATTAATGGGTCAAAGTAAATCACATACATACAAATGATTTAGACAGAGGCAGTATTTGGCAAATTGGGGGCCCTAGGTGAAGGCCCATTGTGGGGCCCCCTAAAGGGCCCACTACTGGCCCCCACTGCTACCCTCCCTGTGGTCTCAGTCCCCCCTGCACCCCTAATCACCCCACAGCACCCCCGAGCACTCCTTGTTTGTTTTACTGAACCAAACTAACTTGACTATCTCTCTGGAACTCGTACATTATTCTTGGGTATGATATTTTTAAAGATCTTCCCATCATGAAGCTGATCATCTTTCACTTAACACAAATGAGCTAATGCTGAACTACAAAGTTAAAAGGAACACTTTAAAAATGTTTAAAAAATATGACCATTAATTAATAAATAAAAAATGGTAACATTAATGGTGGCTCAAAAATAACTAAAATACCAAATTTAAAATTTTGGCAGTCAAATCTTACAAATTTTTCATATAGACTTGTGTTTATGTACACTAGACATTTAATACAAATAATTATAAATAAACATAAGTGAAAAGAAGGTTTCTAGTGTATAGCCATAAATGAAAAATATCAAATTTCAATGAAATTCTCTGAAGTACACTGAAGGACTCTGCCCCCCTCAAAAATATTAAATAGTAAGTATGGAAGAAGCTAAAAAATTACTTACCAAAAGAAAGACATACAGCACAGACATCACACACAGCTATAATTATTGCCCAAAGGCAGCACTGTATTTATATGTAGCAGCCTACATGGGCCTACCTGGTAACTTGAGCTAACCAAAGCCAAAGGAAAAATTGTCACAAAGTCAAAGGAAAAGGCAAAAGAACAGTTAAAAAAGAAAAGGAAAAGGCAATATTTCACAAAATTAAAATATGGAAGACTAAATGGCCACACTGAGGAATTAAAAGCTGAGGCCATTGGAAAAGTTCCTACCATTGTGCTGTCTATTGTTTGCTCCTGCTTTTTTAGCATGCCAGTGTGAAGGTGATGGTCAGATAATGGTGAAATTTGCAATTCAGACAAAGCACAGGTCCCAATGATGCCTTGATGAGCCAAGAGTGAAAAGTACTTAGGCTTCCAGCCCTACTACCTTTGCTAGATGGGAAAAATTTCTGTATTTTTCTGTATTTTCATTTCCGTCCACCAAATTGAGGACAGGGACCCATGCTGCTTGGGGCCCTAGACGGTCGCCTGCTTCGCCTACCCCAAAACCCATGACTGGATTTAGAGTCCATAGAAAGCAAGTCCTTAAAAAATCTGTAGTTTGCCGGTTAGTCCAGTCCCTCTGTTGTGCACCCAGCACCTGGGTGGGTCTCAGTCTTTTGTACAGTCCCAGAAGAATGCCTCCAGAGGAGGGTGTTGGTTGCAAATAGACTGAAGACAAAATGGAGATGAGGCCACTGACTTTTATCACCTTTGGCTTTCCCTATGTATAACCTGCTAGGGTGGGCTCAAATGCATCTACTTGCCCCTCTCCAGTGCCTCACAGTGAAAACCCCTGCAGAAAGCAGCTGGAGAGCCAGGATCCAGTTGTTAAAAGGACTCACAGCGAAGACTGCTCAGAGTTTCCATCCCACATTAAACTACTACTCAACAGAAACATAACAATGAACTTTATTAACTAACTAAACACACCTTATCCTAAGGAACCATAATACATTTAAACAAAACAGTAAGAAACCCAAGAGTCTCAAAGTTCAGTTGGAGTCGCCCTTATCTCAATTGCAGTCTTTTAAGTCCTTGAGGCTTAAATGCAGAACATAAGCAATCTTCATCCTCTCTAGCTGCAGGAATCTTCAGGCAGATGTCATGCAGTCCTTTCTTCCTCCTGTGTAGCCAGCACCATGCAATCAGGTCACTGGCCATCCAGCTCTCAGTTCCACTGCAGACAACTCCCCTGCAAAGCAGTCCAAAGCAGGGAGAAAACATCCTGCAGTCCGCTCCTGCTCAGCTCCTTTCAGAGTCCCTCAGCCCATGTACTTTGCAGCTCTCTGTTTGCTCCTCCCCAGGCTGCTCCTCTCAGGCTTCTCCCTGGGTATGTAACTCCAGCTCAACAATAAAACTTGTGGAGCGTGCTCAATGTGCTCCCACACCCTCTAACCAGAAGGTTCTGGTTTCTGGGCTGCAAAATCTACCCAGCAACACAACCCAGCCACAAAGGATCCCTGGAAGAGACTGCACTTTTATGCACATGGGTTACCTATGCTCTCAGATTCCTTGCCAAATCAAAATGGAGTTGAGTCACATGGTCAGTCTGGGTGACTTATGAAACAGGTTTCTTCCTAGGCCTGCTGTAGCTGGGAGTTCTCTTGATGGGCCATTAAGAGGACAATGGTTCTGCAGACACCCAGTCTGGGATTGCCTTAGAATCAAATAACTTGAAATGCACATAAAATGAATAGATTCCTAATTTCTAATACAGCTATGATACCTACATATAAATCATACAAACATTCCTAGCAGATTACAGCCCTTTTGTCGGTGCCAAACATGGTATATCACATATGGATTATTGAAAAATATTAAATATTAATCTGAAAGATAACCATATACAGTCCCCCAGACCCAGACATCATTACAAGAGGTACATGACAAAAATAACACAAATTGAGCTCCCCTACCAAGGCTAAACAAAGATCACCTGGAAGAGGAAGGAGGGGTGAAGATAGTTTGTAACTGGGAGTGACTTTTTTCTAGACGAACACTATCTTGAAACAACTGCAAGGAGACTAAACGTATCCACAAGGCCAGGAGGGCAAAGACTGGCTGAACACTACCAGCAGCCAGTCTTGTGGGTAAAAATGATGAGAATAAGCTAGAGAGTGAGGTTGAACAGTGAATTTTAGGTTAGAATGCATCTGATATTTTCATTTGATAGTGATTATCCCCTGACTGACTTATTAAATTATTGTGTGTTGATATACTATATAATCTTTTAAAACCATGTCCTAATCAATAAACTAGTGTTTGTTTTACCCAAAGCTTTGTGAACTTTGGAGAGTGTGAATAAGCCAAACTGGGCCATTCCAGTTTCTTTGACAAACTGGTGAATTGGAGTCTATGAGCCTACAGGGATTGAGGAGGGGTCCCGATCCCTGTAGGATGGAAGTTCCCAGTGTAATAGCTGGAGGCTCAGGGTGCTTGTGGGGGGACATCCCCTGCGTGGCTGGAGAGCACACATCTGTGACCTGGGACTAATTACATGTAGGAGGCTGGTATGGATTGACCCTGGAGTTGGTGGTTGCCAGGCAAAACAGGGTAAATCCTGGTCTAAGGAGTGGGGATTAGAGGAACACAGCAGTATACCAGACCAGATTCTGAAAGGGGAATGTCACAGTTACTTCTACCTTAAATACAGTTGCTTAATCAACTCTTTCTGGGACTCATCCCAGATGTCCTTGAAAACTTCTCTGAAGCCTTTTTATAGACTTCAGTGGAGTTTGGATTAGGGCTTTTTTTTTTTTTTTTCTGTATTCCAGAGACAAACAGGCTATTTATGTAGCAAGGTGTTTTGTTTTGTTTTTTTTAAACCCTTGAAATCTAATTATTTCTATGAAATCTCTATTCAGATTACCAACTAATAAAAACAATGAACTTCACTCAAATTTCAGCAGTAATATGCTTCATAATGCAGTTACTTTATTTTCTTGTATATGTAGAAAAAAGTTTAACACAATGAAAGTCTGATGATGCCAGTATCTCTGTGGATTATGTTTATGGCCAGATATATTTCCCAAGCTGTAGGGCTTAATATTTCAAACATTTCCACTGACTTGGCTGGAACTTCACATTTACACTTGCACTTAAATTGTCAGCTTGGATGTCTTATTTTAACCTATCAAAGATAGGACTATGATGAACATTTCACCCCAGTAATATAGAAGGAAAAACACAATTTGCAGTTTGCAGTTTGACAGATGCTTTTCCTCCCACCTGTCCAAAGCTGTAGACGAAAAGACATCCTATGAAACATAATTTTACTGGCAATTTTTCAAGTCAGTTCAACTCAATTCATTTTGGTGGGGGAAGAAGGAAAACCCCAATAAACCTTTGAAATTGCTGAAATATTTATAGTAGATTGGAGAATCAACTGCTGATTAGGAGTGGCTATTTTTCAGAACATTTTTAGCCACTTTATAGTGGATTACACTGTGATGTTGTTGAGTCATAGCAATGGTAAAATGACACTAAGACACAATGCAATACACTTCACTTAAGTAGGAAGCACAAAACCAGGACGGCCAGTTTACTGTCACCTTTTCCATGGAACTGATTTAGCCTAATATGCATGAATGGTAATCACTGCTACTTATTTCAGCACAGATTAGCATAAATTGTGTTTAATGAGGACATATTTCGATGTACCAATTGCTTACGTGGTGCTGAAACAGGTGTAAATTTCTGAGTTCTAGTCTTTTAATGTGGAAACTGCAAAATAAATATTAGTCTTTATGACACAGGGTAGTCCTTAAACTACAGTTAATTATTTCATTACTCAGACTGCAATATTAGTTGATTATTATAATGATACCTATTAGTGCAGAACCTAGGTGCTCTAGTCATGGACCAGGATCCCATTGTGCAGTACCTTACTCAATAAGGAGTCTTACCTACTTTAACTCATCCACTCACAGATTACATAGGCTATTAGCTCTTCAGTTTCTCAGGAAAGGTCAGTTCCTTAGCATCTGAGGCGGTCTGCAGTGGCTATTATTGCAAGTAGTGGGGCAAGGACCCTGAAATCTTTTTAGAAATGTAGGTAGCTACTGATTGTAGAACCAGGCAGGTCATGCCCCACCACTTTTTAACATGGATGTAGTTTGTGGGGCAGGACTGATATCGCTTCCTCAAACTCCAAGCCTTAGGCAGGGGTGGAAGGTTGTTGGCCATGCTTTGCAGCAGGAGACCTGATAATAGTGCTCCTTACTGTGAAGTGCACACTGTTTTATTTATCAATTTGCCACAAAAGCTCCTCCAATGACACTTCTATAGGGGAGAGTTGTGCCTCAAATGTGTTACCTAATGTGAGGAATGGTTCTCCAGGTCAATACCTACTTCTTGCAGTTTCTAACAAAACTGGACAGCCACTCATTTTCTGGTTTAACTATCTGTCCACTCCCCTTTATTGACTGGTTTATTACACACAATTATAACACCTGTATTAATTGAAATTGAAATTTCTAATCAAAGGTATCCCTAAAATGAAATGTATGGCCAGATCCTGCAGTCTTGATTCAAGCAATTACTCATATACCTCAACAGGGATATTACCTGATTCAAAACTGCAAAACATGGCCTTGGATATATACATCTTATTATGGGTAAATTCTATTTTAAAAACACTATCCTTTGTGTTTTAACTGGGACTAATCTGCATCTGTGTATACAATAGATCTCAATATTGCTGATATGAATGAACCCACATCAGGTATGCTGCTGGATAAAGTTCCAAGAAAATACACTGAAAGAGTAGAAAGATTTACATTCTTTCTCTAATTGTGTTTCAATCTGCAATTCAAGGAAGGTTTACTGTTCCAGCTTCTAGCCCTCCGCTTGGATTCCTAAATAATCCTAATTGTGGCTGGATGGAAATTTTTTTACAAAATATTTTTTCATCAATTCTGATTCTTCAAAATCAAAACTTTCATAGAAACATGTTTGTTTCAACAATACGTTTGTCAGAAATGTATCTCAGGTCCAAGATGGAATTTATGGTGAAAATAGGGGGGAGAGATAGAGACCCACCCCAAACAACCATTGAGTTTAGAATGGGGGTACAATGAACTGTGATAGATACAATGGTCTTCATGCCTTGATTTTACTAGAGACTGTGGGGGGGTCTGTTAAAATTTTTCACCAGTATATCCACATAGGACATTCTTCTCACACATATCCCATGGGCTTCTTATATAAGTGACTGGATATTAATTTTTCTTTAGCTTTCATTTCCCTTTCATCAATTTTAGCTTCTTCAGCATATTTCTATTTGGCAGTATTTGCAACTATGGGTGTTCTATCTAAATTGAGGAAATTTTAAAGCAGGAACCAAGCAAAATGGGCAACATTACGATCCCAGACAGAGTTGAAATGGCAGTATACGTTGTAAAACATGATGTATGACTTAGTTCACTGGCTCTGGTCCTCTAAGTATAAACTTGAACAGTGTTAATCACCACTGTAGTACAGAGAAGGTTAGAGCTCACTGTGCAGGTTAACAGGTCACCAACTCAAATATCTAAATTTAATCTCCAGGGCTAAAGATTAGTTTGAACTTGTTAGTTCAAACTAATAAGTTCAAGGTCAGTTCAAACTAACCTCAACTTTATTAGTTAGAACTAAAAATGTGGACTAGTTCAAACTAATGTTAGTTCAAACTAGTCCTAGTCCATGTTGTTAGTTCAAACTAATTGCCCTTAGTTCAAACTCCTTAAATTCAAATTAAGGGTTAGTTTGAGTCTAGATCACACTTAGTTTAAACAAATGCTCACACTAAGCACTTAGTTTGAACTAACTGCAGGTACTTATTAGTTTGAATTAAGTGTTCCTTAGTTTTGTGATAAACTGGGGAACCCCAGTCACTGTGGGCCCTACACTTCTGGTCTTGGTAGCCAGCTGGAGCCCAGTTTCCCACCTCCAAATCATCAAAGTTTGTGTTTCCCCAGTCCCTCCTTCCCTGGGGTTGGGCTCTCCAGCCCACAGGCTGCTGGGCTGGGGTCCCTAAGGCCATTCTGGGTGATCTTGTCCTAGCTACCTATATCTCCCAGGTGCTGGTAGCAACACCTACTAGTTAGCTTTGTCCAGCTCAGCAGTCCTTTGCTCTGTTCTGCTCTGCTACAACCACACACTCTATTCTTAGATCCTCCTCATACAAACTCCACACCAGAAACTCCCCCTCTGCCTGGCTGCAATAGGGGCTTTTTATCTTCTATCCCTTAACTGAAGTCAGGGGTCCAACTGATTCCAGGATCCTTAATTGGAGTCGGGTGCCCTGCTCACCCAGGAAACAGGGCTTTGCTGAGCCTGGGGCTGCTCTACCTACCTGTCCTCCACACCTCTCCTGGAAGGAGAACCTGCTACCACAGCTTGAGCTGGAGCTGCTACTCCTGTCCCTGTCGCTGCTGTTGGGGGGCCCTGTTTGCTGGCCTCGCTCCCTCCCCTGCCCCTACTCTGTGGGGAGTGAGGGAGCACTGAAGGAGGACCATCAACACCACCACCCTTGGAAAGAAGAAGACCAAAAGGATCCTTCCTTCCTTCCTTCCTTCCTTCCTTCCTGCCTGCCAGCCAGCCTCTGTTGTTGTTACCCTCAGGAGACTGCTGCTTTCCCCTACCACCACCTGCAAGGAAGCCAGTGAAGAGTGACTGGGCTTATTATTGTCTGCAGCTGAGGAGTACTCTGAACCATCTCAAGAGCTGTGGAGGCGTGGTTTATCCTGGAGTGAGTGACTGTGACACCTCTGCTCAGCTGTTGGTGGGATAGACTTTGCTGCTGCTGCCTGCGGGAGAGGGGGGAGTGGTGCAGAGCTCTCCCCCCCATGCCAATTGCTCCCCACTCCACCATCAGCATCACCACTGCTGTCATCACCCCTCCACTACCACAGCAGCTGCTGCCTGCCTTGCTTCCTCTCCCTCAAGAAAGCAGCTGACTTCTTTCATCTGGAACTGATTCAACAACAGAGGCCCCAGGGCCTCCCAACAGCACCCCCATTCCCCCATTGCCCAGCTTCCACAGCTCCCCTTCCTCAGCCTCCCTTGGCTGGAGGGCTCCCCTTCCTCTACTCTGTCCTCCAGCCAGTTCAGTGCTTCACCCCCCACACTTCACAGGCTCCCCCCCCCAGCCTGTCTTGCTGAGTACCCTGCCCCCATCTGAGTTTTTCCCTAGAACCCCATTGAGTTTGTTTAGTTTCTCCATCCTGTGCCACTCCCTGAAGTTTATTTGTTTGTTTTCCCTATCCTGCCCCACCCTCAGCTTCTGCAAACCCTCCCCATTGCTCGGTCACCCCTTTCCTACCCTATCCACCTCCTGTGGTGCCCATACCCTGCCGGTTTAGTAGGCCTGCACATGTCCTTAATATTTTGTTGCTCCCCTGTTCACTGCACTCCCTGATGTCCCACTGACCCCACCCCACCCAGTGCAGCCAGAGTTGCTGACCCCTTCCTGCCCCTGTAAGTTGCCTGTTCCTTTCCTGTGGCATTCTTCTCCCCTGCCTGCATTCTAGTGGGGAGAAGTGGTTTGCCAGCCCCTCATTCCTTTCATAGACTCTTGTCCCCCCTACTCATCTTCTCCTACCCAGCCTCATTGGCACCCTCTTCCCCAGCCAACAGCCTAGCAGGAAGGAGTGGTTTCCCCACCCCCCCCATCCTTATCCCTGTCCACCCACCCCAAGTGTCTCTTTCTGCTAGTCCCTCTGTGGGGATGTGGAGACCTCCCTGCCCCCCCCAATTTCTCCCTGAGTCTGCTTCCCAGTCCATCCCTGCAGCTGCCTTCTTGACCATCACTGCCACTCCTACCACCTCTGGTGCCCCCACCGGAGTGCCTGCAGTGGCAGGCACAGGAGGGGCCTCCACTACTGCTGCCATGCTTTCCTCGGCCAGTAAAAAGAGCAAGGGAAAAAAAGTGAGCAATGGCCCTGCTGCTCCTGCAGCCCCACCATCGGTTGTAGATCCTTCTTTCCCTGCCATTCCGTCCACCGGTTTTGGGGGTTCCTCTGCCTCCAGATCATATGCCTAGGAAGCTGCCACCCCTCCACCCACCACTTCTCCATCTGCGTGTGCTGCCTCCTTGAATACCATCTCGGGGGGCCAGGGCCCATTTCCTACCGTGGACAGGAGTCATGAAGTCTGTTGCCTCCTGGTCGGTGCCTTGCCCCATGTGGAGACCTACATGTGGGAGATGGCAAGGTTGGTGAGGTCCTTGGCAGCCTCCAAGATATTCAGGAAGGTTGTCTGTTTCCTGGTACTGGACACCACCATGCAGGAGGTGATCATGAAGGGCCTGGTGGTGGGAGGCATCTACGTCCCCAGGGAGCCTTTGGAGGACATGGGCATAGGGGTGGAGATAACCTCTGTCCTACCCTTCCTCCCCAGCTTGGCCATCCTGCCCCTCACCTCCACCCTCGGGAAACCAATGTCTGTCATCAGCCCTCTCCCACTGGGCTATAAGGACCCCGCCCTCTGTCATGATCTGTTCTTCCACTGGCAGGTGCAGACCCAGCGCCACTGGTGGGGGCATTTGACCGGGTGACACTAAAGGGGTCCTTCTTGGTGCCCCATCAGGGGAACCATAATAAAATTTTCTATTCCTCGGGGGAGGTTTGGTGCTTTCTCTGTAGGGCCACAGGACACATCCAGAGGGAGTGTCCCCTGGCCCAGCATGAAGAGGGAGCAACTGGGCCCCCCAAGGTTACAACAGGCACCTGCCATACCACCACCAGTGACCCCAAACACCAGGCCTCCAAAGCTGCCCTTCCTCCTCCTTTAAAAGGAACTACTGTCACCAGTACTTGGGACATAGGGACAGCTGCCATACCATGCCCAGATGAGTGGCCGGGCCCCGTCACTACCCCCACTGAACCATCTGGAATGGGGCCCAGAGAGGAGAGGGCAGTAGCCATGGTGGCCCCAGACACGGAAGAGGGCGCACCCCAGGGGAAGAGTTCCTGTCCTCTTGATGCCCCTCCCCTGTTACTCTCTCCCCAAGAGCCTTCACCCTTGCTGACTATCCTAACCCCTGGTGGTTAGCCCTCCAATACCATCCTACAGGGCCGGGTCCTCCTCCAGGAGCAGCAAGCATAAGAAGGCTCAGACCCTTCCTAGTACATTAGATGGGGAGGAGGCCCCCCAAAAGTCATTGTGGAGGGCTGATGACACTGATATTGATACTATTGCCAATGTTGGGCCTTCTGCTATGCCTGCTGATGAGGTCCAGTGGGAGGCTCCGGCCAAGTAGAAGAGGGGAGCAGCACTGCTCCCTTACAGGAGGCCCCTGTAGATCTCTCCCCTGTGGAGTCTCAGATGTAGCTGCCCCTGTCCCCCCTGAACTTTCTTCATCACCATCAGCTGAGGTGGGGGGGACTTAGGCTCTATTTTTGCAGAGATCAAGGCCTTAGGTCTGACCCTAGTTGCCCCAGGGGATGACGATCGTCTACCAGTGGGCCTCACTCTGGGCCACGATAAGCCTTTCGAGTCGACAGCCAGCCCTGAGCAGCCAAGCCCAAGGGTGCCGCCCCCAGTGGGACAGCTGCCCCTTCCCCCACTTGTCTTTTCCCCTGTGTCCAATGCTGAGGACATGGAAAACCAGTAAGCATCAACTTCTGTGCCCAGCATCAGCATGGACCCCTCCACTGACCACGTCTTAGAAACAACCTTGCCTGATCAAAGGGAGCTGTACTCCACTGGTTCAACTGCTGGGGCCCCTGTCCCAACTCCAACCCTTCTCCCTGGGTCCATCAATATTGCTCGTGACCCCGCCCTGATCCCCCCTGTGATGTTAACCCAAGTCCTTCCCTAGCCCCTATTGCTGCCACCCCCGGGATTATGTCCCTCCCCTTTCCATCTACCAATTCCGGGGGGGGGGGGCAGCATTCATGGCTCCCTCTGTTCCTGGGGCTGCTGGTTTCCCTCCACTGCCACCCTCCCTTATGCCATGAGTTCAGCCAGTTGATGCAGCACCCATAACATCAGTGCCAAGATGAGACTCTGCACCCTGTCTTTCCATCCCGGCTGGCTGCGGGGCCAATACGGGGACTCAAACAGAGGATGGCCAGGAGTCTTCAGCCCCAGAACCCCTGGCACTGCTGTGTTCCTGGCTGACATTCGTGGGACCAGGAACCAGGTGCACCTTGCCTTCCAATGCTGGGGGAATTTCCATCTCATCCTCTGGGCTGTGAGGGCCATACTGACAGAGGGGAAAGGGACCAGGAGGAGGGACAGTGCGGCCTACCAGAGGGCCTGCAGCTTCTGTGACTCCCTCATGACCTTTGGGGTCAGTCACGAACTGCTGTGTGGTCTGCCAGAGGCTGCCAGCACTCCTGCCACCTTTGAGAATCCTCCCCAAGGGCCCTATCATCTTCGCTAACTTAAATGCCAGGGGCTGTAGTATGGGTCTCTGTAGAAACCTGGTCCTCTCCTTCGCCTTGGTTTTCCTGCAGGAAACCCATATGGATCCAGCCATCGAGGCCAGCTGGCAACTGGAGTCAGGGAACGGGGTGAACCTAAGCCATCTCTCAGCCTTTCGAGCAGAAGTGGCCACTCTGTTCTCCCCCAACCTACAGCCCAAGGTGCTAGGAGTCACGAAGGTTGTGCTGGGCCATGTGCTGCACCTCCGGGTCAGCATGGGGGGGGCTGGTGCTGAACCTGGTTAATATCTATGCCCCAACATCGGGCCCAGAGTGGGTGCACTTTTTCTGGTAGGCTGCCACCTTCCTCGGCACTGTGGATCCTCAGGGGTGCCTGGTCCTGGGCGGGGACTTTAACACCACACTCAAGGAATGGGACCGCCCAGGGATTGAGCAGCGCCCAGCCACTGTGGAAGTTGTAAAGGAGACAATACCCCTTCACTCCCTGGTGGACGTCTGGCATAACCACTACCTGGATGAAAGGGTGACCTTTACATTTGTCCAGGTGGGGGAGGATTGGTTGCACCACTCCCAGTTGGACCACTTTTACCTGTCCCAATGTCATCTTGGATGGGCCCACAGCTCCAGGATTCATCTGGCCCCCTTCTTCGATCACCATTTCATGACTGAAATGGCCTCTTTCTCAGCTGAGAGGCCGGGCTGGCCTACTGGCATTTTAATAATAGCCTGCTGGAGGATGTGGGCTTCATGGAGTCCTTCCAGGAGTTCTGGCTGGTCTGGCAGGGGCAGAGGGCTGCCTTTTCCTTGGCATGGCATTGGTGGGACATGAAGAAATTGTGTGCCCAGCTCTTCTGCCGTGACTGCACTCAGGGGGCCAGCTGGCGGAGGGATGTGGTGATAGAGCAGCTGGAACGAGAGGTCTTAGAGCTGGAGAGGCATCTGGTCACCAGCCCTGAGGATCCATCTCTCTACAGGGTGCAGCAGGAGAAGTGGGAGGAGCTCCAGGCCCTCAAGGACTTTTGGGCCTGGGGAGCCTTCGTTCAATCCCGCATCCATCCTCTTCAATCAGAGGGGGGCCAAAAAGCATGTCATCTGCCTTTAGGTGGAGGACAGCACTGAAAGGGCCAGGACCTTCTATGCCAGTCTTTTCTCCCTGGATCTGACCAAAGCCAATGCCTGCAAGGTGCTCCAGAACCAATTTTTCATGGTCAGTGAGGGCAACCAGGACCAGCTAGAGCTGCCTCTCACTCTGGCTGAGCTCTTGGAGGCCCTGTGTCTCACGCCCACCAACAAATCCCCAGACATGGATGGGCTGACCGGGGAGTTCTACCGCACATTGTGGGACATCCTCAGTGTGGACCTTGGCATCGTCTGGGCCGAGTCCGAAGAGAGCAAAGTGCTCCCCTTTTATTGTTGGTGGGCAGTGCTGGCCCTGCTGCCCAACAAGGGGGACCTCTGTGATCTCCAGAATTAGTGTCCCATCTCGCTCCTCGGCATGGACTATAAAATAGTAGCCAAGGACATCTCACTGCGGCTGGGGTCTGTGATGCAGGATATGATCCATCCCAAACAGATCTACAACATCCCAGGCCACTCCATCTTTAATGATCACTATTTCGTCTGGGATCTCTTGGAGCTCAGGTGTAAGGACGGTCTGTCATTTGCCCCCCTGGCCCTGAACCAGGAGAAAGCATTTGACATGATGGACCACGGGTAGCTTCTGGGCACCCTGCAGGTGTTTGGCTTCAGGCCCTGCTTTGTTGGGTTTCTCCAGGTGCTGTACATCTTTGCGGAATGCCTGGTCAAGCTCAACTGCACCCTGACCGAACCGGTCAGCTTTGGGAGAGGAGTGCATCAAGGCTGTCCGCTGTCGAGCCAACTGTACACTCTGGCCATAGAACCCTTCCTCTGTCTCCTCCATCAGAGGCTAACGGGGTTGGTGCTCCATTAGCCAGAGCTGAGATAGGTCTTGTCAGAGCACACTGACGACATACTCCTCATGGTCCAGAACCCAGGCAACCTGGTGCGCTTGGAGGCTTACCTGGCCCTTTATTCGGCAGCCTCCTCCACCCAGGTCAACTGGATCAAGAGCTCTGGCTTGATGGTAGTGGCCGGGTGGCTGGCAAGCTCGCTCCCACCCACACTTCAGGCCAGCTGGTGGAGTATGGGTCTTCTGTTCTATCTGGGCATTTACCATTCTGCCACCCTGGATCCCTCCCTAGATGAGAACTGGCATGAGTTAGAGGGCAGGGTCGTTGACCAGCTGCAGAGATGGACAGGACTGCTGCAGAGCCTCTCCTTTCAGGGACAGGCACTGGTCATTAACGAGTTTACCCTGTCCATGGCCTGACACTGGCTCAACACCCTGCTCCTATCCCCAAGGTTCCTGGCCAACATCCAGAGGACAATTCTGGAGTTCTTCTGGCCAGGCCTGCACTAGGTCTCTGCAGGGATCCTGAGTCTTCTCCTGGAGGAGGGAGGGCAGAGCCTGTGCTGTATCTACAGCCATGTCTATGACTTCTGCCTCCAGGCCCTGCAGAGGCTGCTTTATGGTGCAGGTAGTCCAGTGTGGAGCCACTTGGCACAAACTTTCCTCCGCCCCTACCGAGGGCTCCGATATGACTGGTAGCTCTTTTGTGTCCAGCTGAGAAGTGTTCCACGAGATCTCTTCGAGATGCCAGTCTTCTACCAGGACCTCCTCCAGACCTTGAGCGTCATCTCAGTCTCCAGGTCTCTTGTACCCAA
>ML681979.1:40915962-40931789 GCA_007922195.1 Podocnemis expansa | reverse complement strand
CCCCTGCTACACAACACGCATCTCAGTGTGCAGGTGGTGGAGACCCCCCTCAGTGAGGTGGAGGTTGGTCCTGGCAGGTGTCACCAGAGTCAGAGACCTCCTGGACTATGCCCAGGGGGACTGGGTGGATCCCCATGCTCGAGCTTAGTGCATGGGGCTCTCCACCTCTTCTATGCCCTGACACCTACTTCAGGAGGTGAAGGCGTCCCTGCCTCCAGCTGCTCAAGCCTACCTTGAGCAGGTCCTGAGAGAGGGTGCTCTCCACCCTCCTCTCAGTCTTGGCCCTCCAGAGCTTTGATTGGGCCCCGGTCCCAGGAGCCCTCCAGCCTCCCCTACTCCACTCCCTGACCCAGCTGCTGGATTTTCAGCTGGCCTGTTTCCAAACTGTGCCCATAAATATCTGTACATGCTCGTGCTGCATACCATCCATTTCCTCACCCTCATGTCCCACCCTGATACAAAATGGTGGGACCTAATTCCATCAGTGGAAGGAGAGGACCTCCAGTGGGCCAGTCTGTATGCTACTTTGACCTCATGGCCCACTGGTGACATCAGTTGTGGAGCAGTGAACATAGATGTGTACCTGGTGCGGTTTACCTCACACCCCAACACCTGCCCCTTTTGCAATGTGAGGGAGACCCTGATGCACACATACCTAGAGTGTGCCAGGTTGCAGCCCCTTTCAGCTACTCCAGGACTTCTTACTGAGGTTCTGGCTGCACTTTTCTCCTCACTTATTTATTTATACACTCCCCATCCATGGCCCCACTAAGTCACAGGACCTCCTTGTTAATCTCCTCTTAGCTCTCACTAAAACTGCCATCTATAAGACTAGGAAGAGGAGGTTGGCTGAGGGGGTCTCTGTGACTCTGTGACCTATTTCCGTTCCCTAGTCTGTTCATGTATCCAGGTAGATTTCCTCTGGGCGGTGTCTGCTGGCTCCCTCAATACCTTCCGGGAGTAGTGGGTGATGTTCAGGGTTCTCTGCTCGGTGACCCCCTTTGAATCCTTAATTTTGAACCCATATCCTCACACCTGTCCCTGTTTCTTTTTTCCATTAGTTGTCCCATGCATTCAGTTGGTCCTGGTCTAGTGCCACCTCCCCTTGGGCTTTGGGATGGGTTTTAGAAGTGGGGGGGGCTTGCGCCTGCCCACAACCCAGTTACCAAATAGACTACTCTCTTGTAGCTGTCAGTCACAGTTGGAACTAGGGACAGGCTAATGTAGACTTGGACCAATTTGAATTAAGCCTCTTTGGCTATGTCTACACTGACAAATTAGTCCAGACTAAGGAGGCTTAGTCTGAAACTAATTTCAATCCTGGCCATGCTAGACTTTCCCTAGTCCAAACTAGAAAATTTCTTAGTGCAGACTAAGGAAAGCTTAGTTTGAACTAATTAGTACTGGGTTTGGTCCAGACTAACCACCTTACTTCAAACTTTAGTTTGAACTAAGTGAGGGCAAGACCAGGACTAATGCTTAGTTTGAATTTAAGAAGTTCAAACTAAGCCAGCAGTTCAAAATAACCATGTGTTCTAATTCAAACTAAGCATTAGTTTGAACTAGAACATGCAGTTAGTTCAAACTAAAAAGTTCCTGGTTACTTCAAACTAACCTTAGGTTAGTTCGAACTAAGCTCAAACTTCTTTAGTTCGGACTAGCAAGTCCAAACTAAAATTGCAGATTTAGACACAACCTTTAATTCAAACTAAATTGGCAGTGTAGACATAGCCTGAGAGACTCCCCTTCAATGGAATGACTTCACTAGAGCAGCCTCTGTTTACAGCAGCTAAGAATCTGATCCACAATGTTTAGAAATCTGTTGTTTATCAATCATCACTAGACCCTTTGCTTCTGACAGCTCTGTAATGTTTTACAGCTGTTTTTGTAAACTCTTGTTCTGTCCAGCATGCTATTGTCTAAAGAAAACTTTATGTGGTGTTGCTCAATATTCACAGCAAACACCTAGTCTCAGTTCCTAACCTAACAAAAAGGACAATGCACTCAGGAACTGTGCTGAGGAGACAAGGAAGAAGGCTTCCACCAGACCATCAAGAGTTGCTCCTGAAACCAGGGAAGAAGAATGAAAACGGTTAGTAGATTTGCTGGAATGTTGTGCATAGTTAGCATATATCCCTGTTTTGGTTTTCCAAATTCTGCCCTTTGTCCCAATTTTGCTGCATTCAGTCCCTTAAAGGAAAGGCATTTAGAAGAAGCATTCTTCAGGCAGGTAGAAGAAAAAGTAGTATCAAGGACATTATGGATCTGCTGCTTTTTGGAGAAAGTGAACTGGTAATGGAAGATGATAGAAAAGCAGAGCTGTTCAATGCCTACTTTGCTTCAGTCTTTTCACAAAACTAAATATGTGAGCAGATGACTAGTAAAGTTAATGTAGTCAATAAAGGGTAAGCCATGCAGATTTGGATAAGTAAAGAACATGTCCGAGATCTTCTGACCATTTTGAATGAATTCAGATCAGCCAGGCCAGATGTTATTCATGCAAGAAATTAGCTGAAGAAGTTTTGGCATCATTAGTAATAATACAGCGTAGACCTGTTAACGTGCGGATGTCAAGAGACAAGCCGTTGGGGCCGCATGTAAAACAGACCATGTGTAAATGGGACGATGGTGAAATGTCCTAAAATATTGTATCTTGAAATAAATCTATGCACAGTGCAGTAGGTGTACCTTAACATGGGTTACCTGGCTACTGTAACTTGATTTTGTTTAGCAAAATTAAAAATATAAATGTTAATTCATAATCTGATTTTTAAAACACAAAATATGCAAATATACACAAAAATCACTAAAATTATTTAAACAAATTTAAGAATTAATGTAGTTTTAGATACCATGTGTTAATGAGTTCTGTATGTTAAGTTCGTAGCTTTGGGGGACATGATGCTAGCATGTATAAAATGAATTTGTGAGTAAACCAATTGCTTGTAAACTGATCTATGCTGTATTTACAAATTCACGGAATACAGGAGAGATTCTGGAAGACTGAAGAAGGGCTAATATAGTGCTGTGAGAGTCCATCCGATCCCTTCCCGGTGCGGACTATCTACCTGGCTAAGTGGGTAAAACGAGTCTCAAGTCTTTGTTCCTTTTCACAGACAGAGAGAAAACAACACAGTACATTTGGCCCTCAGTGGGGCAAACAAGTAGTCTATAGCCCTAGGGTAGGGCAGTTCACCAATAGTCCTGGGCCCTTTAAGTAGGCTGCCCAAATAATAGGGCCTGGGGTTGGGAATAAACAACAAGTCGAGATGTCAGACTGATCTTTGGTTTCGGGGTTTGCAACCCCCCAAGTGGTGCCATTTAGAGGAAGGGGAGAGGAGGAGACGGACACAGACCTGCCAAACTCCTCTGTGTCCCAGCCCAGGGCCCTGACAGTGACCAAGAATTCAACCATTGGGTCAGCGGGGCTCCAATCACAACACACTGACCCCAGTATGGGGCTCAGGCCTGGGTGCCTGAGGTGCAACTCCCCTCTGCCACTGCCTTCTCCCTCTCCACCTCCTCCTCCGATGGGGGTAACTCAGGGAGTTCCACTGGGTCCTCTGCGAGGGGCAGCTCATCCAGGTCCTGGCCCACCAGGAGGTTGTCTTTCTTCGCAGCAAGTGGCAATTCTTCCAAGTCACACAAAAGTGGTGTCAGGGCTGGATCGCAGAAGCCTGGGCCTTCAGGGCAAGACTCAGGGATCCTGGACTCTAGCAGTTCTCCCAGCCTGTCATCCCTGAGAGAAGTTGGCTCCTCCTCAGGGGCATCTGCCATGGGAGGCCCAAGCCAGCCTTCCTGTTACTGGGGTGGAGGCCAACGGGCAGGCAGGTGCTCCCTTGGCCTGAGGGATGACTGGGGCTGAGCTGCTGCAAGATAGTCATCCTTCCTCTTCAGTAGCCAGGGCTGAACTGAGCTTCCTGGCCTTGCTTTTGTACTTTTTGTCCCACACCTTGAGTTCTTCATTGACAGACAGACGTCCCGTGGCCATGTTGCCTCTCCTGGAGGCAACCATGTTGCCTCTCCTGGGTGTGGCCATGCTTCCCCTGTACAAGTGCCAATCTTTAAAAATGGGAGAAAAAGGAGGAGCCAGATCATCTTGACTTCAATAGCTGAAAACCTAGAAGACCAATGTATAAAACATTCAATTTGCAAACACCTGGAGGGTAAAGGGGCAATGACTAGCAGCCAGCCTAGATTTACTAAGAACAAATCATGCCAAATCAGCTCGATTTTTTTCTTTGACAGAGTAACTGCTTTGGTGGAGACTGGGAATGCAGTGGACGTAATATACCTGGGTTTCAGCAATGGCTTTTGACTCTCTACTTCGAAGTAATAACTCCTACCTTATTTTGAATTAGAGAGGCTTCCCTGGACTCTTAATTCAAAATAATAAATTTGAAGTAGTGTTAATTTGAAATAATTATTTTGAATTGAAATCAAAATAGTTATTTTATAATAACTATTTTGAATTAATTTTGTAAGTGTAGACATAGCCATTGGATTGAAAGAGATCATAAGGGTCATCTAATCTAAACCTCTGCCAAGATGAAGGATTTATAGCATCCAAGCCAGATGGCTATGCAGCCTCCTTTTGAAACCTCCAGTGAATGAATTTCCATGACTTCCCAAGGCAGTTTGTACCATTAACCTACTGTTCTTCCCATTAGAAAGTTTTTCCTGAAATTTAATCTAAATTTGCTATGCTATAGTTTGCACCTAACCTCTTGACCTGCCCTCTGCGGCAAAAGAGGAAAAACTTTTCTCCATCTTCTTTATGGAAGCATTTCAAATATCTGAAGACCATTATGATATTCCCCTTCAATCGTCTCTTTCCCAAACTCAACATACCCCATTCCTTCAGTTTTTGTTTATATGGCTTTCATTCCATCCCATCAATCATCTTTGTTGCATGCCTCTGCATTCTTTCCAGTTTCTCTCTACATCCTTCCTATAAATTATTGTCCAAAACAGGGCACAGTACTCCAGCTGAGGTCTAACCAGTGTGAAATAGAGAGGTCCTATCATATTCTGTGATTTGCATGCTATGCGTCTGTTAATGCAACATAAAATTGCATTTGCTTTTTTTGAAACAGTATCACATTGTTGACACAGATTGAGGTTGTCATCCACTACAACTCTCAGATCCTTTTCAGCAGTGCTTCTGCCAGAACAGTTTTTCTCCATTTTTATTTGTTCATTCAGTTTTTCTTTCTTAAACCTAACACCTTACAGTTGTCTTTGTTAAATTGCATTGTATCTCAGTTCTCCAATTTATCGAGATCCCTTTGAATCTTAGCTCTGTCCTCCAAAGAATTGGCCATCTGTTCTAACTTTATGTCATCTGCATACATGATCAGTATGATCTCTATATCAACATCCAGGTAATGAATAAATATATTAAAATACACTGGACCCAGAAAAGATCCATGTGGACCAAACTTGAGACCTCTCTCCAATCCAACATAATTTCATTAATAGTTTACTTTTGTTTACAGTTGTTTAACTGATTGATCATGGAAGGACATCATAACACAAAATAAAATATTATATATAAATAAGTAACTGAAAATTAAAATTCAAAGTCAAAGAGAAATGAAAAATTCAAAACAAAGGAAAAAGAAAATAAAAACAAATGACTTTTTAGTTAAATTGGTGTGCATTTTTTAATAAAAATTGTTGTTGAAAGTGACATATTCCTGCAAAAAGTGTTTCAATTTTGACAAAATAGTATTTCCTAACAGAAAACTGTTAGATGCACACTCAAAAAACAAACAAACAAAAAAAACCCCAAAAAACAAACAAACAAAAAAGTGTTTTCCAGCTCTACTGAGTGCTAACATTATATATAGAGAAAAGGTGTGGGGGGGGATGGTAACAATGCACCAGTAGTTTAATTGGCACAGAGCACACATTCTTAACAACTGAAATTGGTTTGGCGTTGAGCATCATTTCTGCTTACTCTTCACTTTTAGAAAATTAATTTCCTAAAGCCCTTTTGGATTGCACATTTCTTCACTGGATTTCATACTGTGCTTATTTGTAACTGGACTGCTATCTTAAAGACACAGCTCCCCTGGAAATCTTTTGAAGGAAGCACTACAATGTCTATGGTAAATGTCAGCCTTTTCATGACAGCTGATGAGTAGCCAGATAGTGAGCTGCCATGACAGACTATCCCCACATAAAAATATCCCTGATCTCATGTCTTATGCTCCCTTGCATTTATTTTCATCCCATTCTTTAAGTTCCCCCTCTTCAAAGCATCTGACGAAGTGGGATTTTCTCCCACGACAGCTCATGCGATAATTAAATCTGTTAGCCTTTAAGTGCCGCAGGACTGTTTGGTTTTTTTTTTTTTTAAATGTCCATAAAGATGCACTAAATAAATATAAGCTCTCTTAAAGATATTGTAGGAAATTGTCATTTCTGCCACAAGTCAGAGTTAGATTTCAGTCACAAACAAAGGAAAAGAGTTGCTCTTTATTCTACCTTTTGTCATGCCTTATGTTCTCAAAAATTGAAAATGAACATTGTAATCAGCCAGTCCTAAGCGTGTTCTCAGCTTTAGTCACTTCCATTCTCTGTTCCTGGATCCCATACAGGAATCCCCATATCTGGGCAAAATGACCTTTCCTTGGTGGAGCTGAAGTCACTTCCAGGGTTTTTAATGGATCTAATTACCTCCAATCCCCAGCACAGCTTTTCAGTTGGCAGCGATCAGTTATCCAAGGCCTCTCTTAGTGCTTTAGTGTCTAAACCCCTCAAGAGGAGTGGGAAGGGTTGGCTAATCATAGCTTTTAGGCTTCCGTAGCTATCAGCTACTGAATCCCGTGACAAATTCTTCCCCATGCCCAGCCTGTGGCTGACTGTCTTTTTTAAGCTCATTTTCTACAGGTGCAATGTGTTTTACAAGTGCACCTAGTTTGTGCTGCCTGAGCACAGGGATGCTGGTTAGATTTTCTGTCAGTGGGATGATGGTATGTCCTATCACACAGGCCTGCTTGTTGAAACTTTTCTTTGTGCTTTTAGATTTCAAAGGCCCATCAGCATGTCCAACAATCATACTAGCATTTGATACCCAGGTACTTGTACATACAGATAACTATTTAAGTAGCTAACTAGCATCTTGTCCACACAGATCTCTGACCAGCAGTTGCTATCAGGAAGCTGTGTACACAAATGTAAACATTTTTGGTACCCTATTTTTTGCACAGAACTTTGGGTTAAATATTTAATCCTACATGCTGTGAGGTTTTGCATTACAATATTATCTATTTCCATTGTATTTTCCCCAACATCATTCCTATTCATACCAAATACCTTACTGATCAGTCATTAACAAAGGTGTGTAGAAAGCCTGACTGAGTTATCTTCAAATCTCCACTTTTAAGTTGTGTTTAAAATCCAGATCTTCACCCAGCATTCTCAGACGTAAGATAGAATCCTTTTGCTGTGCAATCTGATTTCAATTTAGAAAGACCTCAGACTTTCAGAGAGCAATTTGAAGTAGTCTTTTTCACCCTAGTTCAAAAGGGGCAGCTGTGTTAGTCTTGTTCAGCAAAACAAACAAGGAGTCCTGTGGCACTTTAAGACTAACAAATTTATTTATCGCATGAGCATACATGGAAGAAAATCCAACCTCGTCAGATGCTTTGAAGATGGAGGAACTTATGGAATGGGAGGAAATAAATGTGGGGAAGTGTAAGTCATGGGATCAGGTCACATTGTAACAGCAAATCAAAGGAGTTGTTAAGATTCAAACACTGGGGAACTGCATATAGAGGAAGACAGGGTCAAATCACCTGTTGTAATGAGAAAAAAAATCCAAAGTCCCTATTTAGCTCTGAAGCAATACAGTCAAATTTGCAAATGAATTCCAGCTCTGAACAAAAAAGGAAGAAAATGATATTTTCTCCCCATTATCCCTCTTTTACATCTTTCACCCTCAATAACCTGTGCTTTAACAAATCACTCTTCTCTGCATTTTCAGAATCTCTTCTGTAGGTCATTGGTTAGGCTCCTTGCTTGTCCAACAGAGGTTACACTCTTCTGCACATTGTGCTGCTGTTTAAAATAGAAGCCTGGCCAATGGGATATTGTCTGTCTGAAAATCACAAACAGATGGAAACAGCTGCTCCATCTCAGAGAGGATGATCATGGCAGAACAGCTTTAGTGCATGTGAAGCTTTTGTGACACCAGCTCCCCCACAAGCTCTCATGCCCCTTACTAATTCTGCCAAACTGGTTTGAACAGAGAGCATAATCTACTACCCATCTTATCAGCGGTAGGCAGGTGAAGTGAAAGTTTCCTCACTCATAAGAACTGAGTCTGATAGGGTTATGTTTGCAGATAATCAGACATAATGAACAAGTTACATTCATCTTCAATAATTACCCAAGATGTAGTTAGTTTAATCATGCTTGTCCATATTTATGTGTGAGACCAGGTGACAAAAGCCACCTCATTTATTTTATTACCTCCAAAATCCCCATAATTGGCTTGCATTTGGATCAAGTTTATTAACAGGCATATGGTTATAACAGAGAACTCACTCCAGTTGGTAAAGCCCTAAGCTAAACCCAAAATAATCTGATCATTTGTAAATCATTGTCACTTGAACATTTTCTCAATATAGCTTAATTACTATTCAACACAGGGCAAAGCTTCTGGGAAAAGACCTCTATCACAATGTACTTCCTGGGAAAAAGAGGGAAATCGAGAGCTCTCAGGTAGCTTTTCATTTTTATTATTCATGTATAATTCTTCTGCACCACTGAACATCTGCTAATAAATTTGATTCAAGGTTTCATGATAGCTTTTACCCTCATTATTCAATCGCTGCATGAGTTTTATATCAGATGAGAATTCATGCCATTTACTGATTGCTAACATTTCTGATCCCATTAACAATTTTGCCAGTAAAGTCTTCAGGTAAGTCAAAGATGTTTACAGAAACAAATCCTACTTTAGACAACAGGAAGAATTTTCATAGCTTCCCCTGGAAGCTAACTGACAGGTGGTCACCTTGGAAGTATGCTGCAGTAGCACAACCAAATATGTATTAGGAGTTTCTGATGCAGAAGGTGATCAAGAGCATCAGAAGTGATTACTTCTAACTCTGGGTTCTGTCAATCTTCTGTTCCTTAGTGCTTTCACATTTACAGATAAGCTTAAATCTAGATCAAATATAAAAACTGCTTTTAACACCTACAGATATGTCATATTGATTTGGTATTTGACTTTGCTCCTTATGATACTGTTATTTTATACCTGTTTAAAGCACAAGGTTGGGGGTCCAGATTCCTGAGATCCATTCTAAGGTCTGGCCATAACTCACCGTCTGGCCTTAACTGAACCATTAAGAAAAAAAAAATTATGAAATGTTCATCAGTTTTGCATGTGTTTGTTCTGAAGTGCCCAAGCTCACACACCTGTGTTAACACACCCAGAAATTTTAGATACCTTTGAAAAATTTAGCCTTAATCTCATTGTCCTTTAGTTTAATTACCTGTTAAATGGACATAATCATGGTGATACTCATCTTTCTTAGGGAGCTCTGAGAATTAATATTTTTACAGCAATCTGAAATTCCTGAAGAAACAGTTAAAGCACAAAGACATAGTAGTGGTGCTAGAATTATTAATAATAAAAGAACAATGCACAGCATAAACTAAAACAACTCTAAATTAGCCAAGTTTATCACCTAAAACAAAATCTATGATGTAGACTAACACTCGTACTTGTGAGTTGGAGAAGGCAAAGGGCATTCTAAAGTTGTGCTTGGCTATCTGCAACTGCCTCAAAAATGGGTGAGATGGGTTAGTACAGAGGTGGCTACAAAGGTTATATGCCAATCTGGGATTCCCCTGTACTAGGGAAATCCCCAGTTCACCACTTAAGGCAGTTTTTCATTTTCTTTGTCGCTGGAGTGGAACAAAGGGCTATGAGCTCTGTAAGAAGGTATGTCTAGCTAGCTGTTTCATTCTCCTTCTCAAATACTACAACTGGCATGCTGAGGTGCCCATGGGCAATGACAGATTGAACAGTCATTAAAGTCAATAATTACTAACCTGGCTCCACCTGGGCTAGGGCCCCCATCACTTTCTCCCATCTGGCAGTGGCAGAAGAAGAAAATGATGAGCCCCAGTTCAGGCTTTTATTATCAACCCCCACATATGTCCCATACCCAGATAAATTCTCACTTCCCCAAATTACTCCCACTAGTGTCTGGCCCTAACCCCACTGCCCCTGATCAAGCATCAGGCTATGCTGATTGGCTCCCTGCATTTGAATTTGCCTGAGAGGAAGAGGCGTCTTTTACCAAAAATGGAAGCTCTGCCATTGGCAATCCCATTGATCAGAATTCATTGCTTACCCATCATTTTGGCAGCCACCACCATGTGCTCATTCAAATATGTGTAGTGAGGATCAAAGGTTTGCTCTTCCAAGAGCCTTGTAGCAGGTTGCAAACAATGGATACAGCAGCCTGTGCTTAACATATGTGGTGTGTTCAAACAGTGCTGAGCTTTCGGGGGCCATACAAGTTCACTGACCTCCAACCTGCCACACCATTGCTGCCACACCATTCCTCCACCATTGCTATCTCTTCCCTTCTCCCTGCTCAGTGCTGTGGCCTCATCATCACTTGCAACTGAGTTGGTCATCATGGAAAGGAAACCCTCACAGCTTTATGTCTGATGAAATTTTATGGCCTGCCCTGGCCACCAGTCGCCATTCTTATAGGTGTCCTGTTGGACCCACTTTATCTGTCCTGCAATGACTTTGTAAACTCCCACACATATGAACATTTCCTGCAGTGGGTGGTAGTAGCAGAATTTCCTATCTTATCCTAGAAGGGTCACAGCCACTGAACGTGTTCCAGAACTAAAGGGTCTGCTGTTGGGGGATGTAGTTTGTTTCCGTAGCCTCAATGAGCTACAAACCACCAAATCCAAAGATCCCACAGATCATCTCAAAACCACAGCAGACCAAACCAAACCAAACAAAAATGCTATAGACAAGCTAAAGAGGAGCAAAACCAAAGGCCCTGCAGATGAGCAACTCACCACTGAAGCACATCAAAGCAGTCGTCCTTGTGAAATAGGTGTGAAATTCCCATCTGATGAGCCAATTTCAAGAAGAATCTACTCTATTTGATTCACTCTTTCTTAAGCAACTTCAAAATATAACTTCAGAAGTATCAAAAGAGAAATTTCTTAAACTCATGGGAAAATACTCTTTTTTTCTTTTTTTTAAGGCTTGGTTCACAAGATTATGTCTTTCAAGATTATGTGTTATTTTACAAAGTACACAGAAGTGTTCAGTTTGTCATTCTGAGTCCAGGGTTTTTTGAATTTCAGAGTGTCAAGATCTCTTGATGATATTTTACCAGAAATAAAACGGTCTCATCACACCAGTTGAGTAGCTAGTGTGGAATGTGCAATGAATACATTAAGATGTGTCAAAAACTACAGGTCTTCAACATTACCAGAGACATGGCTGAGTAACCCTGCTCTCCTTGCAGTTGAAAAAGACAATACAGCATAGTTGGAACTGAACAGAACTACTTGCCAAAGAAAAATGTGGCTATGGTGTGAGGTTTCAGTATTGAAAACAATCAAAATAAGCAAGCCAAACAACTTGGGTGAGGTTCCACCTTTATTTAGGCCTGTGATTCTTATTTTATTATTTTTTAATTTAATGTTTTATGTTTGAAAAAGCCTAAGGTTACATGACCATTGAATCCCATGCTGCATATTTGCTCACAATGCTCTAACTTCTAAATCAGCCCCTGACCCAGACAATACTACATGTCAGTAGTTTTCTATCTTACAGCCATCTGTAACCCACTAACTCATTGTTGTCCTATAAGTGTAGAGTACTTAAGTGCCCACTTCATTTTGAGTGTTCTTTTTGCAACAAATTTAACTTCTTATGTTTAGCAATCTGTTTCATCTTTTATTTAGCAGTGATACTAAGTATTTTTCAGGTCTGGAAAAGAGAACTCTGAAGCTTGAAAGCTTATTCTTTCACCAATGAAATTTGGTTCAGTAAAAACATATTACCTCACTGATCTTGTCCCTCTCACATCCAGGCACCAATACAGGTACAGCATTGCAAACTAAATAACACCAAGTTGTACCAAATTTCTGTGGTTTCTATTTTCACTCCAACACAAAATAGCAAGGATTAATTATTGAGCCGCACTATTGTCATGTTGCTTCTAGGACATGACTCCTGTGGCACATATAACGACTAACAAATGTATTACAGCATAAGCTTTCAGGAGTTCTAACTCACTTCCTCAGAATCATGAATTGAAAACTGCAATATGCTAGGTAGATAAAGGGTGAGGTTACAAGATCAATTCAAAAGTATGCACATGAAAGGTAGTTAACAAGTACAATGCAATTCAAACAGTGTAGGTGTGGTCCATTAACAGTTCACAAAAAGGTGAAAATGTTTAAGGAGGGAAAAAATATCTTTTGTAGTGAGCCAGTCATTCCCAATCTCTGTTCAGACCTAGACTGATATGAATGCCAGCTCTGCAGTTTCCTGCTGAAGACTATTTCTGAAGGGTTTTTGCTGAAGTACAGAGTGTGTAGGGCCACTGAAGTGCTCTCCAACAGGTTTTTTTAATGTTATCATTCTTTACGTCTGATTTGTGTCCATTTATTCTTTTGCACTGTGAGAGTCCAGTTTGGCCAATGTATATGGTAGAGGGACATTTCTGGCACATGATGGCATATATCACATTGGTAAATGAATCAGCCTCTAGAGTGGTTGGTTTGATTAGGGCGTATGATGGTGTCACTTGAGCAGCTATGCAGGTGGAGCTGGCAAGGGGATTTGTTGCAGGGATAGGTACCCGAGTTAGTATTTCTGCTGTATGGTGTGTAGTTGCTGGTGAATGTTTGCTTCACATTGGGGCAGTGTCTGTGAGCAAGGATTAGATCATATGATGTGAGCCATTGTCTACAGCCAATCTCCTAAAATTTAACAGCATTTGTTTTGGTCCCTGAGACAGGGACAAAGACTTTCCGGATCTCTACCAAGTGTTCTTGAAACTAATACCCACCTGGGGAAGTGAAGGAACAGATTGAGAAAGCCAGATGGGTACCCAGAAGACGCCTATTACAGAACAAACCCAACAAAGAAAACAAAACAACACTGGTCATCACTTACAGCCCCAAGTAAAACCTCTGCAGCACATCATCAAGGATCTACAGCCTATCCTGGAAGATGATCCCTCACGCTCTCAAGCCTTGGGAGATAGGCCAGTCTTCACTTACAGACAGCCCTCCAACCTGAAACAAATACTCACCAGCAACTACAGCCTTCATAGGTGTATATACCTAGCATATTGCAGTTTTCACTTAATGTATCTGAGGAAATGAGTTAGAATTCACAAAAGCTTATGCTCTAATGAATGTGCTAGTCTTTATAAGTGCCACAGGACTCCTAATTTGTTTTGCCGAAAGACTAACCTGGCTACCCTTCTGAAAGTTCTAGGGTATAATACTTTATTCAAGTAGGATTAAAATCTAAACATATGATTGTTGTGTTACAAGCTCGCATATTTCAATTTATATTGTCTCTTTTCTCGGGTATTTTTTGTTTGCATTTTCATTTTCTTTTTCTCCTCTTCACTTCCCCTCTCTTCCCTCTCATTTTACTGTTTTTGCAGAGTAGAACACTTACAACAGAAGAGATAAAAGTCAGTTTAATTGGAGTCATCTAGTGTCCCCAATTAGCTCCTGCAGTTGCCCATTCAACCATTCTGTCCAGACAATACACATTTATAGAATTACATATTTTTTCTGAATTACATGCACCTAATATATTAACTCCCTGCATGAGATTAACATTCCCAGAGTAACATTACTAACACATTTGATTGCATGTCTTGACCCTTAAATGGTTCTAGTCTTCCAAAATTACTTCTATGAGGAAAGTCTACAGTAATTAAAGATTCTTTGCAACACTGGTGAGTTTCCTTTAAATGTCTCATTTTACGTTAAGTACATACTATTTTAGTAATAATCAGCCACATCAGAAATTGGATGGCAGAATATAATCAGTTAAATCTGAATTTGTTTTGGTGGCTATAGAACTTTGTTGATTTCATTGTGAGTTCTGTACCTATGGATTGTAGGCAGCATATAGTCTTTTTTATTATGTAAATACTACTGAAGTTATCACAAGGGAAGGCAGAATAACTATTTTTCAGCAGTTCCCATTATGTTGTAGCCTGATTATTGTTTGGAATTTGGGTTGGGATTGCCAATATATCTTATCAGAGAAATTGTGTTCTTGTCCAAATCTGACAAAGATGATTTTGAAGTGGGGGACCCACTGAGATGACCTATAGGAATTGTTGCATGGATACTTTGAAGTATTGTAGAAAAAAAATATTTTATTCCAACAAGAATAAAAGATAAGCAGAGAATTGAGAAAAGGTTACACGAATAACTGAATAACCAAATTACAATAAACTTTAATTATTATAGATGCAGGAAGTATTTATACAGTATATGATGAAACTACATTAGGATTTATATTAGGTAATATACTCACACTCATGTCCTGCAGTCTGGTCTGGTCAAGAGAGATGTCCAGTACCTCAACATGATAGGAGAGGTGTAAGGCTTGACAATATTAAATAACTATATATAATAGACTGTTAAAGTAAAATCTAAGTACCTAGAGGTAACAAAGCAATAGGGCTCTCCCTGTTTCTTAAGTTAACAGCTGAAGCTTAACAGAAAGGAAGGTTGATAAAAAAGGCTAGGGAAACTAAAAAGCTAGAAGCTGGCCCAAACAACAGGGTTAGCTCCTTATCCCCTGTCTAGCATAGGTTAGTTTGGGTCTTCCTTCTATACCCAAATATGAGAACTTCACCCCAAAATTGTAGGGGTACCTGTAATCATTGGTTAATGGGCTCATTTGAATCATTGCTGCATGTCCTCTTTCCAGAATGTTCTTCTATTTTGCCCTTCTATTATTTCTAGATATTCTCATGGAGTTTGCAGCATTTTTAGATATTTAGGACCCAAAGTGGCAAGTCACTGGTTGTTTCTCTGCCTGTTGAAATGGGTTTCATGATAAAAATATAGCCCCCTGGATCTTCGCACCACTGCTTACTGAACAAACAGACCTATCTGTGCCAACTTATCTAATATTAGCTTATCTTCTAAAGCTATCTCCACACGTAGGGCCATGTTTCAAAATAAGTTATTTCAAAACAAGTCATTTTCAAATAAAGCCCTTATTTCAAAATGACTTTCTTTGAAATAAATAAAACCCATTTCAAAATAAGGGAAACGAAATAGCATGTCCACACAGAGGACATCCTATTTCGAGATAGAGGAAGGGCGGGGTGGGGGCTTGTGTGCGGCTGGCGGGGCCCCGCCCCCAGGATTCTCCGGCACCCCCCCGCGCCTGCCAGGGATGGGGCCGGTGGCGCCCCATGCCCAGGATTCCCCAGGTGCCCCCCTGCACCTGCCGGGGGTGGGGCCAGTGGCACCCCATGCCCAGGATTCCCCAGCGCCCCCCAGCTCCTGCTGGGTCTGGGCCAGGGCCACCCCACCTCCAGGATTCCCTGGCACCCCCCCACTCCTGCCAGGGGTGGAGCCACCCTGACCCCACCCCCGGCAGGAGCAGGTGGGCACCGGGGAATCCCGGGCACAGGGCGCCCCTGGCCCTGCCCCCAGCAGGCAGTAGCAGGGAACCTCGAGGAATCCCAGGGGCAGGGTGCCCCCAGCCCCAGTGTGGCAGGGTGAGCTGCCCCTGGAGTGGCCACCCCGTGAGGGCTGCAGGGCTG
>ML681979.1:40889940-40915562 GCA_007922195.1 Podocnemis expansa | reverse complement strand
GCTGGGGGGGGTCAGAAATTCCTCCCAGTGTGCATAGCACCCTGGGAGGAATTTCCTTGTTATTTCAAAACAATCCTTGTTTCGAAATAACATGTTCAAACGGTGTTATTTCGAAACAACTGGTTTCGAAATAACCCTCCTTTCAAAAGCAAAGTGGTTTAAGCTGTTTCGAAAGGAGGGCTCTTGTTTCGAAACAAGGAGCTCCTTCCTTTCGAAACAAGAAAACGTTGTGTGGACATACGGACTTTTATTTCGAAACAACCAGTGTTGTTTCAAAATAAAAGCCTCCTGTGGACATACCCTAAGTGTCTAGCTTACCTTATAGCTGTGCCCTTACCTATTTCATACTATGTCTCTATAATTCCTAAACAGGCCTGTAAGGCTATGTCTACATTACAAAGCTTAGTTCAGACTTCCTTTGTCCTAACTAAGCAGTTCTGGGTTAATTCATACTAACTGCGGGTTAGTTCGGACTAACTGCAGCTTTTTAGTTCAAACCAGCCACGCATCCTAGTTCAAACTAACTTTTTGTTCTAAGTAGAAAGTTCAGCAAGTTTAAACTAATGGCTTAGTTCCAACTTTTTTAGTTTGAATTAAGTGTCTCCATCACGCTTAGTTTGAGGCAGGGAATTTGTTAGTTCAGACTAGGGAAAGCTTAGTCCGAACTAGTTCGTATCAGAGTTAGACCGGACTTCCTCATGTTCTAGTTTGAACTAAACATTAGTTCAAACTAGAACCCATGGTTAGTTCAAACTTAAATGTTCCAGGTTAGTTTGAACTAAGCTCAAACCCAACCTTTCACAGGTGATTTATCTATATCATCTCTGTGTGTACTGTATGAGAAACTTGGGTGTTCTTGTTATTTCCTTGCTCAAATATGGCATGGGATTTCATTCAATAAAAAGAGATCATTTAGCATTTCTTCATGTGAAGCTTATTGAACATGGAAAGGCTTATTGTGTTTGACCAGCACTTTCCCAACAATCTCCTAAATCTCTGATTTAATTAACAAAAGTCATTCTAGAAGACTGTCATTATTCTTGCATATCTTTGTAAAAAAAAATAGTACTATAATTAAGATTATGCAAAGCATAAAAAAATCTAAAAGGCTCTGGGCAGATGGAAGGCATGAATTTTCAAAACTTGGAATTGCAGTCAACATAAATAATTGACATTTGTATGACCTAATTAAGAAGGATTATACGTTGCTGGGGAAAAGAGTCCTATCAAGTAATTGATTTTTTTCATGAGCAAATAATTGCTAAAACATTTTAAACCGGATTAGTCTTAATATTTCTAATTGAAAACTGGTTGTGAACTTCTTGGAAAATCACTGAAGTAGACATAAACCACCTGACGGAGTCCGTACTGATATTATTAGCACTGAAAATAAAACATCACCTTTACTGTCAAGTAATTTAGAGAAAACCAGGGGTTCAGGTCTGCTCCAAAACCCACTGAAATCAATAAGAATCCTTCCTTTGAATTCTGAGCTTCAGATCAGACCTTTAATCTTGAAGTCAGTGGCAAATCTCCCTTTGACTTATATGGAAGCAGGATCTAACCCCATTATTGCATGGCACCAAAAGAAATTATAACAGTGACTGCTATCTCACTGTCATGTACAGGTCTACAGCTATTGTTGAAAGAGAAGGAAGGAGATCCTGTTTAGATCAGATAAAAATTTTGCTGTATAGTGATTGATATGACGAGCTCCAAGATACCCAGACATTCGCATCATTGTCAAATTGCAGCATATTTGAATGACATTCATTAGATGAATATTGAGCCAGAATGCAAGTGACCCTGACCCCTTCTGTGTGTACATACATTGGAAAAAGCTTTTTCTCTCATAAAAGAACCACATGAAAACATTCAGAGCAGCTTTTTAAGTCCTCCATGTGTTTGGTTCTACATTTTGACAACAGAAGAATGGTTTTAAAAGGAAATTTTGCTATTCATAGTTAATTGAAAACACATTCTAAAGAGATCGGGGTGTGTCCTGTAATTCAGCAAATACCCATGAAGTTAAAAAGTAGCTGAGGCTGGGTTTTCAAAGGAGCCCAAAAGAAATCAGGCCTCTAACTCCCAATGGGCAATAGGCACTTATGTTCTTTATGCTCCACTGAAACTCTCCTGAGCAACCAGTGAACCAGCAACTGCATTCACTTCTAAACACCTTTATTTAGCATGAATAGAGCAAGGAGCAGAAATCCTGAACATGCAGCATTGTCTTCAATTAAATTGATAGAAAATAATACTGGTGTAGGCCAAATTTTGCCTCATCCTGCCATGGACAGTGGGATTAGGACACAAAAAGCCTACCTTTTAACCCTCCTAATTATGTATGGTCTCTATGCAAGGTCCAATCAAATCCTAGTCCTTGTCCTCCCTGGTGCGAAGGGACTGCTCTGCCACACTAGTGAAAGGAGCTCAAGCCAGACAAAGAGGGCTAGGAGGGATGTGAAGCCCAGGCTGGCCCCTCATCCACCTTGCTATCAGCCTATTGAGCTGCAGGACCACATAGGAGGGAACAAACTGTGCTGTCCGAGGAATTTAATATGTGCATTCCTATTATTGGCCAGTTTGATGATAGGTGGATTATATTTTATGAGGCTGACTTCTTATGAGACCTCCTCCCAGCAACTTACAGCTCTATGTCATACCCCACATGACCCATATTGTAAGCGTCCTAAAAGTGATTAATGAGTCCTCTCTCCTTGTGCAGTACCATGAAGGAACAGATAGTACTGGTAAGTTTATGCTAGGATTCCAGGAAAGTTGATAGTTCACTGAACTTTGCCTAGGTCACTGTGATGAGCTGCTTGCACTCATTCCCAGATGTGTGCCTCCTGGTATTGTTTTGGAGAATAGTTCAAGCAGGCACCTCATCTCCAGCCTCTGCTCCATCACTCCATTCAACATTTTAGCCCTGTATCTGAGCACCTGTCCAGGGAAAGTTTTACTGTCCTGACTTGGCCACTATCTAGCCTGTGGCTACCACAACTCTACTATCAACCACTGGCAGTATGGGAGAGGCAGAAAAGGACCTGGGCCTACCCACTTCTCCAGGTCCCAGCCCAGGAACCTTATGTGTTGCACCTTTGCACTATAACTTCCTTTCAATTCATTCTCTGCAACCCCAGTGCTGGATCAGCCCTTATCTCCGGACCCTGGCTCTCACTGCATACCAATACTCAGCCACTATGCCACAGGTCTACAACCTGTGACTCTGGAGCCACATGCAGCTCTTTGGCTGCCCCCTTTCAGCCGTGGAATCCTGGCTCTGGGCCCCCTTTGCTACTGGGGACCCTGTGAGTGGCCTCTACTAGGCACCAGATTCCCTACCACGACCACTGTGGGAACCCTGCAGGGGGCCCACTCCTGGTTCTGGGCTTCCCCACACTAGGAGGCTACACCCATTAGGGCTCTCAAAATAATTGGCTATTTAAGGAATTTTTAAAAATAGCTCCTCTTATCTTTCAGGTTGCAGTATGCTGTTCAGAGTCCTAACACCTCCAGACAGCCAACCTTTCCCATCCAACATCCAGGGGTTCAAGTAAGGGGAAACGCACCAGAACACAGTTCCAGGGTCCCCTATTTTTAGATGGGCAGTGTTCCAGGCCCTCCCAAAAACAGAGGAACTCACCAGAATGCAGAATTCCAAGGCCCCCTAAAAATGGCTACAGCAACCGGAACACAGAGTTCCACTGCGTTCCACCTTAAGCCCTGTTCTACCTGAAGCCCAGCCAGCAGAGAGCTGTGGTAGGCTGGGAGTTTGCAAATCTCCCCCCTGCAGGGCGTGGGCAGCTTGTGGCCTGGAAGCAGCTCCCAGCCAGTCAGCTAGCATGCAAACAGCCAAAGTAAGGCCTAGGGCTTCAGGGGGGAGGGGGCACTGGCCTCTGGGACTGGGGGCCATGGAGCTGCTGGGGGTGTGTGGGGCAGGCTGTGTGTGTACCTGGGTGTGTGTTAGTGTAGCTGAGGGTATGTAGCAGGGAGTATGTGTGTCTGTGTGTATTAGTGTAGCTGGGGGTGTGTAGCAGGGGGTGTGTGTATGTAGCAAAGGGTGGGTGACAGTGGATGCGTAGCAGGGGGTGTTGTGGGATGGGTGTGTGGATGGGAATGGGTGTGTAGTCGGGTGGGGGGGTAGGTGGGAGTGGGTGTGTAGCTGGGGGTGGGGGGTATGTTTAGGTGGGAATGGGTGTGTAGCTCGGGGTGTGTTGCTCGTGGTGGGTGAGGTGTGTGTGTGTAGCTGGGGGTGTATACCTGGATATGTGTGGAGCTAGGGGTTGGGTGGAGCAGAATGATAAAGTATGCATGTGGTACTCAGAAGTGGTCGCAAATGTCTACCTGGGCTGGGGGGCAATAGCTGGAGTGGGGGGCAGGGCATTTTTAGGCCCAGACCTGTGTGAGGGTGGGCCCAGACTTGTGTGAGGAGGGCCCAGAAATTTAGGACGGTTCTGGGGCCCCCCAAATTATACTTTAACCACTCCCAACATCCCAGGTTGGACTGTTCTACCTTTGCAGCTATCTTTTACATAAGCCGTCTGGCCCTTGATTGGATCTCCTTCCACACTTGCCCATTGGCTGTGTTCCCAGGGACCTTTAACCCATTATTAGCCAGTGCAGGGCTGCTGTCCCATCACCATTACTAAATCCTGTTTTATCAGAAGAGTTGTCTAACCTTGGAACTGTCTGTCTTAAACTAAAGCACATCACCTTTAATATACAATTCTAAAAAAACAAAACAAAATAAAACAAAAAAACAAAACCAAAAAAACCCTTAAAGTTACTTTGAAATTTTGTAAGTATCCACAGGGTTTTGTTTTAAACATAGCTGAACTGTACTTCTGTTATTATGTATCATAAATATGTCTGTTGACTATACGGTCACCATAATGTGTTACAGCTGCACAGAGTGAGTAGAACCTACTTATGGTAATACACAGTGTATCTACTCTGTCCAGACATGACATCTTTTTTTGCCCTTGGACATAGTGTGCAGACTTTCAAGAAAAGTGCTGCCAGACCTCCCCAGAGATGAATATATTCTTGGACAGTTTGCTAAGTTGGTTGTTGACAGCAGCAACTAGAACCCAACACTAAAAATAGTCACATCAAATGATCATTTTTAATAACATTTCTGAGTACAGTGATGATTGGTTGTCTGCCTAGCCTCTGCCAGATTGAATGCACAGGGTCAGCCAGTCACCATATGTTGTACCAAGCAATCAATCTGGCAGACTGGAAGGTGAGAGAAAAAGGAAATGTAAGGAACAAAGAATCATTAACAAATTCTTATTTGAAAGAAAGGATTCCCCAATTTATCTGTTGGCTTTTTTTTTAACTACACCCCCCCCATATTTCCTTTCTCACAAGCACAAAAAAAAAAAAAAAATAAAATAAAAACTGTTTTACCATTATTTTTAAACTTTATTTTAATTGTTTCCTACTAATAGTATCATCATATTTAGAAATGTCATCATGGTCTCTCATGCCATGGATTGAGGGGACAAACTAAGATTTCAGCTTCCCTATCTATTAATGTGTATAATAATATTATTTTACCTTTTTTTTTCATAAAGCATTGTGAGGTCAATGAATGTGCCATACTAAATAAGGATCCAGTTGTGTCAGTGGGTTACTCCCAGTGAGTAGTAACTTGCTAGATGATTGCCCCTATTCCAATCAGGGGGACAGTGTGCACAGCATCCATTCAAAATGAGAAAAGGTTGTACAATTGGACCTTTTGCTGTTATTAATGAAAAAGAAAATGTTAGGCTCCTATACTAAGTTCTTAGGCACACAAGTGTGGGTTTTTCTAAAGCGCTTACATGATGTAGGCACACACATTAAAATACAATTGTTTCTAGATCTCTTAGCCACTTTTGACATATGACCCTAGAGTGCCTAAATATGGATATGGAAGGCTGACTTCTTGCTGCTACTTTTGAAACTTCTGCCCTTAAGCATTGTTCTGATTTTGGCCAATTGTGTAAACTGCACTTTCACTTTCTACATCAACTCTAGATTTGGCATGCTTTGTTATAATCTACTTCATTTTGTTATGTGATACTACCACTAAACTGACTGAAATCCTGCCTCAACTCACAAAAAAGGGAGACAATCTCTGTGGTTTGCATGCAGTTCGATATACAATCCATGTGATATATGCTCTGTGGAATGTTACTGAAAAATGACTAGAGCAACAAAAGGAAGTTAACATCATGTTTATAGACTTTCCAGCTGCTTTTGATGTAGTGCATCAATCAGCACTATGAAACTGCTGTGTCAGTATGGAGTGCCTGAGGACTTGTGTGTTCCTTGTGAAGAAACTGTGCAGTAGCACATTTACCTGTATGAGGATCAATGGTTGTATTACAGACTTGTTTTCAGAAGAACCAGGAGTATAGTAGAGAAGTATTTGCTTGGCTATTTTATTTCATGTTCTAGTGGGCTACCTGATGACACAGTTGAGGGTGAAGTAGAAGGTGTGAAATTTAGTATTAACTTAAAAGGATCCCAGGTATATGGGTGACATTTCTGTGCTTGGGGTGCATCTACACTTACAAGTTAGGGCAATTTAAGGAGGCTTAGGTTGACCTAAATAAAGCCCCATCCATACTGGGCTTTTTTGAGGTTAACTTAAGCATTTCCCTAAGTCAACTTAAGGAAAGCTTAAATTGACTTAGTAAAACCTACTGTTAGGTCAATTTAAGGCTTAACCTAACTTAAGCCAGTGTAAATGCCCAAAGTTGACTTATTACATAAGTCAGCCTAGGGCTGGGGACAAGGAAGCCACTGCTTCCCCTGGGAACAAAGGAGTCCTGTGCAGCTTGCTGGTGGAAGAGAGCCATGCATGTCTTCCTTTTGCAGAGGAGCCACACAGAACTCCCTTGTCCCCAGGGGAAGCCCCTGCTCCCTTCTCCTCAGGAGCCCCAGCTCCTTGCCAAAAAGGGAGCCTTAGCTCCCACAAAGAATGGAGCCACAGTTCCCCAAGAGAAGGGAGCCCCTTGTTGTTGGGAGCCACAGCTCCATTTTTCTAGTGAGCCGGAGCTCCCATCTCCCTGGACCCGGAGCTCCCCAGCAAGAAGGGAGCCATGGCTCCTAGCCTCAATGGGCTCCCCTGTCCAGTGACAAGGAAGCCATGTGTGGCTCCTTGAGGACTAGGGACAAGGGGAGCTGCAGCTCCCTGGCAAGAAGGGAGCTGTATCTCCCCTTGTCCGTGAGTGGAGACGCAGCTTACTGATTGCCAGAGAGCGGGGGCTCCCCTTTTCCCCGGGAGCTGTGGCTCCCTCTGGAGCCACAGCTCTCTGTTGACCTAGCCAGTTGACTTAGAGAGTCTGATGTAGACTCCCTAAGTGGACTTAACTGGGTCATCTCTAAGTCAACTTAAGAGTCTTGTGCAGACTCTCTAAGCTGACTTAACATGGTAGGCTCTAAGTCCACCTTGTTAACTTTAACAGAGTCGACTTAGAGTTTCTAGTGGAGGCATAGCCTTGGAGAAACTACTGGTCATCTACAGTTAATTCTGGAACAGCTTCAAAAAACTGGAGAATCTACACACATTGAGATCAATAATGATGAAATTAAAGCTAGTTATGCCTCCTAGAAAGTGGAAATGAATAACCTGAGAATGCTCCATCAGCAACACTGACTTAGGGTATGTCTACACTTACACTTTATATCAAAATAATGATGATTAATTTGATTTAAAGTAGTGCATGATTATACTATCTTTCCTTATTTTGAAATGAGGAGCATCCTCATTTCAAAATAAGGAACAGGCATTTTGAAATAATAAAACCTGTTTTATATCAAAATGAAGGTTATATCAAAACCATTGTATCAAAATAATGCGGTGTAGCTGTGTTATTTCTATTTAACCATTATTTTGATTTAACACTTTGACCTTCTTCCTCCAAGGGTGTCCTCCTCTTTCTACATGTCAGGAGGGGGCATGGCCCCTTTTGGGGGCCATCTTGCCACACCACCCATGGTGACCCTCTCCTAAATTGAACTAGCAAGTCCTGTGCATGGACGTGCTAGTTCAATTTGGGTTTCTAGTGGCAAAATGTTAAATAGATTAAATTTAAATCAATTTAATGATTATTAGTTTGATTTAATTAGTTTGATTTAAATCAAATCAATTTAACAGTCTAAGTGTAGACATAGCCTTAGTGAATAATTTTATGTGTCTGGATGTTTGTTGGCATCAGGAGATTCTAGAACTGAAGAAGTCACAGTCACATGTTGGATTGATTTTTCATAAGTGGCATTTCATCATCTTCAGAGGTCCCTGTCTGGGCACCAGGTTATCTGCTGAGAACGGAGATACAATATACAGTGCAGAAGTAATGACAGCCCTCTTCCATGAGACATTAAAAAACAGCTTTTTAGAGGAAAACAAATAGTCTAGAGTGTTTTTAGTGAACAAAACATATTGTCTTATGGGCGGATTAGGTCAAACATTCATTTTATCACCTGCTTATTCCACCTCAGCGCTGTGAGGGTGCAAAGAGCTGCTGCCATACAATTTTTTTATTCAAAACAGTATAGAAATACATACATTTCTGACAATTCACCATGGACCCTTATATGGTCACAGTAGGACTTATACAATGAATATTTATGACTATTTGGTGAATATAATTATCCCTGTCCATGTTTACTATTTACAGGTTTAGCATACATTACACAGATGCTTTACCTTCAGACTCATTATTTTCTGTAACTATAAAGACTAAACATTTCTTAAGAAAACATGGAATCAAGAGGGAAGGAGAGGAAAGGCGTTAACAGCTACCTCCTCATTAAGGATCTAATAGAGGATATTCCTAGCCACATTTCCTACACAGAGTGCCAGGATGAGAGGAAGACAAGGGGAGGACAACATACTTACTTTAACTAGAATCTTATACAATTTATAGAAGATATATAGCTTGCCCCATAAATGAACCCATTACTAGGATGACCTGTGGCTCAGGCCTGGACTACTGTCCAGCCCTAACTTTATGTACCCCTGCAAGTGTCAAAAGTTATGTCATATTATTAACATCTGTTGGCTTAATTTTATCACTAATTAGATGATCCCAGCAAGTTACAGTCTTGCACCAGCTGCAAAAAGGCAATGGCAATGCTGTGACAGGATATATAAACCTCACACTGGACAACAAGGGATGAAGGGCTCTGGGCTCAGGCAACTCTCAACCTCCACACCTTCAAGAAATGCACTGACTGTAGGAGTAGCTTAAAGGGGAACAGATCAGCTTGCTTGTTGGCAGACCCAGGAAGAGAACTGACCTCCAGCCCTCAGCATATGAGGCAAGAGTTGAGTTAAGGCAGAATTTAATGAAAGATTACTGCCCACAAGCCCCTTCCTAAGGAAAGAGAGGACCAGAATCCAATGAAGTTTGAGGGGGAATCATTCTCCTCAGTTTCCTATTATCTCAGTTTATTTGCCTTAATTCCCTTGATTTTTGTTCATGGACTTACCTGGAATGGTAGAGATTTTAAGGCAACTTGTCCTAGTCTCAGGAAAAGACAGAACCTCTGTCAGCAGGAAGCCTTCTGATGGCAGGAAAGTTGCTATGTTAGCCCATTCTCTAGGAAGTACTAATGGTGAGTCAATCCTTGCACAAGTGCCTAGCACAATAAGAATGAATATCTAACTCTTATATAGCCTTTTTCATTCATAGATCTCACAGCACTTAACAAAGGAAGTCTTTCTTAGCACCCATTTTACAAATGAGGCAACAGAGGCACAGACAAGTATGTGATTTACCCAAATTACTCAGCAGACAAGTAGCAACCCAAGAATAGAACAGAGGTCTCCTAAAGGAACAGAGAATCCTAACAGAAAAGAAGTCTCCTTAAGTCCATAATCAGTTCTCCAGCCACTAGAGTCCTGATCAGGAGATATGGCAGTACAATAAAAATAGGAATTAATGTGTCTTTGTCAGCCCTGTCCCCAAGAATAGGTGGCCACATGCTCTATAACCATATTTTAAAGCAATAAGATGATTCAAGAAATTTAGCAGGAACATGAAAACATAAAGTTGCACTTACAACTGACGTAGTTACCATTTATTCCAAACATACATTTGTGCCTCAGAGTGAAGACTAGACAATTTCCCTTTAGATTTCTGTCATCATTTTTTTTCTGTTCCTTCTGATCACAGTCCATAGTAAATTTCTATTGCCATTTTTCTCCCTTTTAATTTCAAGCTTTAATTTCCTAATTTATCCATATTTTTTCAAACATCTATCAGCTGCTTTGAAAACATGCCTTTACATAAAGGGAGCTACATCCCCTTCTGTTCTTTCTGAACTATTATTATGTGTCCGCATTCAGAAGTATTTAGCCCCACCATGACTTCTTTTCATTCTCACTGGCTATGTCTATACTTATGAAATTAATTTCTAATAGTTGTTTTGAAATAACTACTTTGAGTTTAATTCAAAGGAATTATTTCAAATTAGCACTACTTTGAATTTATTATTTTGAATTAGGAGTCCAGGGAAGACTCTAATTCAAAATAAGGTAGGAGTTATTATTGTGAAGTAGAGAGTCTTCACTAGACTCTCTAATTCAAAATAGGGGAGGGCAGGCAAAAGAATAGGGCCATTATTTCAAAATAAGCCTATTCTGTGGCTGAGAATGGCTTATTTCAAAATAATAAGTTCAATTTAAACAATATTTTGAAATAAAAGCAGGTTTGTTTATTTTGAAATAGTGTTTCATTATTTCAAAATAAAGAAATGCTTAATTCAGAATAACAAAATGCATGCATGGACAGGAAAAAAGTTATTTTAAAATAAGCCTCCTTATTTCAAAATAACTTCTAAGTGTAGACATACCCACTCTGTTTTGGTTATGCATGAGATACTAAATTTGCTTTTGCATCTGCAAAACATTTTACCTTTCCCTTATTCTCACCATGAAATATTGTGAAGTTATCAAACTAAAATGGTTTTGACTGATCTGAACTAATTTTTTTCCAGGTGGCTAGTTTGTGATAATACTCAAGATATGGGCAGCCCCTCCCCCACACCCAAGTAAAACAGGTAAAACGAATGAATTCTCAAAATTTTCCTTGGGATGGGAAAACTTCCCATCAAGCTCAACTCCAAAGTACATAATTTACCCTTTTGGTCAATGATCCTTCAAATGTTATGCACCTGTTTCACTTTATACGTGTAAATACTCACCTTGAATTCACCTGAATGATTAATGTTCATAAACGTTTGTTGTATCAGAATCATGGTTTGATTTTTTTTCCTCTTGATTTTCTAATATACTTCTTAAGATGACTATAGTAAATTGTTTCTGGGAGAATACACTATGACCAAAATAAAGGAAGACAAACTTCTGACCACTTAAGTAGGGGCCAAAATGGGGATTCAAACTTCATAACAAAGGGCATTCAATTCAGAATGAAAACTCAAAATTCAACAAAATGCTTATTGAAGTTGATGACTTGTATCAAAAAAGCCTGGGGACATGAAGAAGTATGAAGAAATAGGAGAGTTGAAGTACAACTCCCTGGTATGCTTGTCATCCTTCACCTACATAACTAGTTGAAAATGAATGGGCTTTTCAGTGGGTTACGTCAGATGACACTATAACAAAAAAAAACAAAAAACAACAACAAAAAAACCCTAGCATCTATAATATTATAAACGCAAGCAAGTAAGCAAAACTAATACAATAGGCATGATTTCCAAGTAGCCTTAGCAAATGATTCAGTTTTAGTTCCATAAATACAGAGAAAATGCCAAAGACAAAGGCCAAATATCAGCTCTTAAGCCTGTTCCTTCTGTTTTTCTTTCTATCACACATGACTTACAATCTGCTTTGCTGTAGAAAAAGATCATTCTCAGTAATCTTGTGACAACTTTCATCAAAGCAATCAGCAGTAATGATGTGTTGTGAATAATACAGCCACAAATTGATTGATGCAAAACCCTACATTGGTTTCTATGTGCTTTGCTGCTAAGAACTTATGTTTTGTTATGTATATTGCCTTGATTTTTTATGAAGTGCCTCTGTGCAGGACAGTACTATTCAACATTCCCTACCATCAATGGGCTTTAAACATTTTAAATGAGCACAAGACTTTACTCTGCATAGCAGTAATGCTATTTACAGCTTCAAATGAGATAGCCACTTATTACAGTGATTGAGAATGAGTTTGCCACCAATTAGGTATTTTCATCATGTAAGTGCACGGAATTTAATATGAAGAAAACCCCACTTTATATGATCTCAGAATTTCAAGTTGAATGAAAACCAGTACATATAATATATTTACTGAAAGCAAGGTGCAATGGTGAGAATTTGGAAACCGAGATTATCTAACACATGGATCTCAAATCACCACAGGGGCCACATGAGGACTAGTACAGTGCTACAGGAGGACTAGTATATTAGCTGAAGGGATGCACCATTGAAACATTTTCATACAACGATATTGCAAATATTGGTAACAATAGTGTTGTTGCAGGCCACAGGAAAATAGCTTTAGGGGCTGCATGTGGCCCACGGGGCTGCGTGTTTGACACCCCTGATCTAACAGATTCTAAGAGAAAGAATTTAAAAAATGATGTGTACCTGGAGAATTTCAGATACACTTAGAACTAAAAGGCACTCTTGGAGCTGAAAAGTTGTTGCTGCACCCTCTAATGTCTATGTCATGTTTGCTTTGTATGGAAACTGACTGATTCCAAACACTGATTCCCATTTCCTCCATCCTTTCCAAGTGTGAAATTCTAGTGTATCCAAAAGTCCAACAGGCTACAAAAGCAGCAGCAGTGGGAACTACAAGTTGTGGACCACAAACTGCAACATGTGGGACAACTTTCTGGCTCTTGCCAGGAAGCATCCTGAGTGGTGGATTAAGGACATCTGAGCGCCTGTCCCCCACACTGTGGGCTTTGCCTGGGGCCACACCCAAAGTCCCACCCACCCTCACTTGGGGCTGCAGCCCTCCCTCCAGGCTAGGACCCTGCCCACTGTGGGAGGGTGGGCTGGGGGATAGGTGGGGCCAGAGGCCAGCCCCGGTCCAGCTGATTTGCCCCCCTGAGGTGGTGGCACCAAATGGTGCATATAGGGTGGCTTGCTGTGTGGCTGGACTGTGCTGGAGGTTATACTGTACAGTACAGCAGCCAGCTTTGTCTTGCCCCGGGGGAGGACTTAGTGGTCCAAAGGCAGGGCACGAGAACAGAGCTCAGCATCTGGGCCATCCTGCTCCACCCTGCCTCAGGGGGTGGACCAGCTGGCCCTGGGAGTGGGGTGGCTGGTACAGAGCTCAGCCTCTGCCCCATGGCAGCTTTGTTCTCCCCCCCAGTGCCACAGGGAGGGCCCCCCCACATTGCGTGGAAACCTGGGCACAGGCCCTGTAGGCCCATGCATTAATCTGCCCACCTCTGCCTTCCCAACAGAAAGTTTGAGCTCTAATTGAGTCTGGGAGTGTGTGGCAGTCAAGGAGAGAGGAAACCACTATACTGTAATCTTGGTTTATAATTTCTTGCAGAATAAAACCTTGTTTCTGGTGGTTGGTATGAGTATGTCTGGTCTGGGGTGAATACACACTGACACATGACCCGGAGCACACAAAGGAGCCTCAGCCCCAGTTTTCTAAAGCTATGTAAAAAGGCACAAGGAAGGTTTTCCCTATCTTGAACCCCCTCACATTGGACTAGTAGAATGGAGGGGGTATACTAGTTTGCCACTGGCAGTATAGTCTGCCCAGCAAAAGAAGGTCCATAGACACCAGGCGAACTATTGTGGATTTCCAAAGGGATAGCTGTGTTAGTCTAGTCCAGCAAAAAAACAAAACAAACAAACAAAGAGAAACAAAGAAAAACCCACAAGGAGTCATGTGGCACTTAAAGAGTAACAGATTTCTTTTCCGCATGAGCTTTTATGGGAGAAAATCCCACTTTGTCAGATGCTTCGTTCCATTCTGTAAGTTCACCCATCTTTGAAGCATCTGACAAAAGCTCATATGAGAAATAAATCTGTTATAGTATGTCCACACGAGTCTTTTATTTCAAAACAACACTGGTTGTTTCAAAATAAAAAACTGAATGTCCACACGACGTTTTCTTATTTCAAAATGATAGGCTCTGTCATTTTGAAATAAGAACCATCATTTTGAAACAGCTTAAACCCCATTCATTTCGAAACAGATGTTATTTTGAAATGGTTATTTCAAAATAACGCAGTTTGGACATGTTGTTTCGAAACAACACCATTGTTTCGAAACTACAGTTTTGAAACAACATGTCCAAATGGCCTTATTTCGAAATAACCATTTCAAAACAACAGCTGTTTCAAAAGCAGGCTTTCCCTTAATTTGAATTAACATTATTTTAATTTGAATTAACTTATTTTGAAATAATGATGTACGTGTGGACATAGCCTTAGTCTTTAAATGCCACACAACTCCTTGGGTTTTTTGTTGTTGTTGTTGTTGTTGTTGTTTTTTTGTTTTTGTTTTTGTTTTTTTTTTGCTGAACTATTGTGGAACATGAAAGAACAAAAGCATTTGTTGATTGATTGCTCTGCATCATACATTAAGGGTTTTAAAAGGCCTGGCTGAGGAAAGAACTATTTCAAAACTCAACATTACTCAGTGAGGCTGAAAAGAGAGATGACCAGGAGCTCCCACCCCCAAATGAGTGAAGTACAAGCAATGAAAGTGGACGCTCAACATACCTTCAGGATACACATACACAACATGTAGACAAATACCCAGGGAAACACACAAGCATAGATGTAGCCAAAAAGAAAATCCTGTTGGAAGTTACTACTCTTTGTCTCACCACAGGAATTATTTTAAAAAATGTTTTAAAATGTTCTTGTCATTTTTATTTATTTTTATTATATTATTTATCTATGTCAGAGTTGCCTCAGCTGAGATTTTAGCCTTGTTGTATTAGGCATTGTACAAATGTATTGTAAGATTCATTCCCTGCCACAAGGATGCTTAGAGTCGAAAGAGGGCAGTCATGCGTGAGAGGGAAAACAGGCACAAGAACATCAAGTGATTCACCCAAGATCAGACAGCAAGTCAGTGATAGAGCTGAAAATGGACCTGTGGGTCTCTGAATTCTCACTCTAGCGTTCTATCCACTAAACATGATGCTTTCTCCCTTTTAAACTACAGCATAGCTCACTTGTAGCTACCAGACCTTCCTTGATGGCTGAGCCAAGTCTGAGGTGGAGCCAAGGTCCTTCTTTGGAGCGGAAAATAAAAAATGCAGCTAGGCTTTCTGTGTGACCTATCTGACTCAGCACATCCTTCTTGTGTTGAGCATGATCACTGGAAGGGTTGGAGGGGGTGGCTGTGGCTCCAGCCAGTGCCTCCACTTCATCCATGTTGAAACCCTTCACTACTCTGCTCTTGAGAAGGAGCTTAATCAAGTGCTTAGAGCCAGGACTCCTTGGTTCCTTTCTCACCTGCTTCTGCCTTGCCATGTGGGAAAGTTGGCTCCCTACTTGGCTGGTTACAATACAGGAGTAAAGGGAGAAACCATAGCACTGGGAAAGATAATATCAGAGTCATAGAAATCAACTATTTAATTTAAATATTTTATCTTTATTCACCATTTCTTCTTAAAGTGGACTGATTGCCATTGTGATATTTCTTATGTCAAAAATTAAATGTAGCACACCCAAGACTCCTATAAAGTCTCTGAAACACTTCTGTTATTGATAATATACATCTTTCATATAGGCTATGTCTACACATGCATTGTTATTTCGAAATAAGGATTTCAAAATGAGTTATTTCGAAATAAAATCCTAATTTCGAAATAAATTAATTCAAATTAAGGGAAAGCCTGCAATCCAAATGGCTGTTATTTCGGAAGGGATATTTCGAAATAAAGCCGTTTGGACCTGTTCTTTCGAAACAGCTCTTTCGAAACAACAGGTCTACACAGTGTTGTTTTGAAAGAACAGCTTTATTTCAAATATCCCTTCCGAAATAGCCCGGGGGGGGGGGGGGGGGCAGATTTTACTTTTTCGAAATGATGATTCTTATTTCGAAAGGACGAGGTCCGTCCTTTCGAAATAAGAAAACGTCATGTAGACCTAATTTCTTTTATTTCGAAATAACGAGTGTTATTTCAAAATAAAAGTGCTGTGTAGACGTGCATATAGTCACAAAATAAATCACTATGCTTCTGAGTAAGCTATTCCTGACTATCAGGTAGATAGCATATATTGTGCCACTCTGAGAGGGCCATTTTAGTGATCTTGGGTCCCTGGGCAAAAGTTAAGAATGGGGCCCCCATGCTGGGGGGGGGGCATCCTTCACTTTTGCTCACACCCCACCTCTACTGAGCCCCTGCCAGCCCCACAGCCTAACTGCTGGCTCCTCTCCCCCACTTTTGGGGTGGCCACTGGCTTCACAGCCCCACCACTAGCCTCACTGGGGCTCATGCTGGCCTCCTAGGCCTGCCAGATGCCAGTGCTGGGGCCAGGAAGCCAGCAGGGACACTGGCAAGGCCACCAGCGGGGACAGGAGGATGACAAGATGCCAGGCCAGGAGGGAGCCCTGGGCAAATGCCCACACTGATGCCACACCAGACCACATATGCCATGCTGTTAAATTTAATACGGAACATAGTCACTTTGCATAATGTAGACTCCTCTATCCAACTGTAAAGGCAAGCACTCAGATCAGCAGTTCTGAGAATTATTAGTAATTCCTATAATAGAGGCAAGGCTGGTAACAACTTATTACTAAGGTTGCCCAATACTTCCCATTCTAAGACCATCTTTTCAGTAATTTATAACCCTTTCAAAACCTAACCATTTAAGCTGAAATTGTCTATGGTGGTTGTCTGCCTCAGGCTGATTTTTACTGATATATTTACAGTTCAGCTGAAACAGTCTATACAGAAGATGATAATCTGCTATTGTGATCAGTTACTTTGTTAATGCAAAACAAACAAGGAGTCCCATAGCACTTTAAAAGCTTAACAAATTTATTTATTGTGTGATGTTTCTCTGCATTTATACTTCCCCTTTCATACTGTAACTTCATGCATTTTTTGAAATGGAATTCTGCCATGAAAGCTCAAGGGACAAGTAAATTGGTTAGTCTTAAAAAGTGCAACCAGACAACTTTTTTTTCCCTGAACTAGACTAACACAGCTGCCTCTCTGAATCTATTAACTCAAGTCTGAAATGGAGCACCCAAAATTAGTGGGTACTCTGACTTTAATCTATCTGTGCCTCAGCTCCCAATCTATAAGATGGGAAAAATAGTACCCCTTTTCTCAGAAGTGATGTTGAGAAAATTAATTCATCAATGTTCATGCCGCACACAGATAAGTGCTATAGAAAGCACCATTAGGAAACTATTATATCAGTCTTCAAAGTAGAGTTTAAATTGTGTGCACTCATGAGGGCTTTATAATGCATAGTGAATGGGGAGAAAATAAAATATTGAATAGCAGTGGTTCATTAAGTTAGCACTTACCATCCTGTACATTGAATAGGTATTTCTACACTGGAGGCTCTGTTAAGTCAACTTAACAGGGTCAACTTTAAGTTGACTTAAAGTTGGCCTTGTTAAGTCAATGTAGAGTGTCCACACGAAACTCCTGTAGACTGCCTGCATCCACATTGGCAGGTGCCAGGTCAACTCTTCCTGGTGGCCTGGTGGGAGGGGGCCTGGAGGCCACTTAAATTGACTTAATATGGTCCCCTTAAGCCTGAAGTTGACCTTAAGAGATGGTGTTTTTAAGTTGACTTAAGGAAGCGCTTAAGTTGACTTAATGAAATCCCAGTGTAAGTCTGTAGGTCAACTTAACCTTCCTTAAGTCAACCTAAGTCTCCAAATGAAGCAAAAATCCAGGGGGAAGGAAGCCATCATGTAATTAAAGGCCACATCATCAAAGTGTTCAAAAGGGCAACCTTAATTCTGACATTTCCTAACTTTATAGTGCTTGGCTTTTCAATCTTAATCATCTTCTTTTAATATAGCATTTGTGTGTGGATGGCAGTGTAATATTAATTCTGTGATTATTCTGCAAGATATTTCACATACAGTGGCTACATAGATTTTGCCATTGTCAGCAGATATACCACTCTATTCATCCACTAAAAAACGACCTCTCCTATAAGCTGAGCTAAAGCAGTTTCTATTAGATGTCCTAGTATCAAGATGTTGCAGTATGTTCTCTTCTGTTTACTATAATGAGAAATTTTGAAGTTGGATATTCCATGCACTAGAGAGGACTGTTGTACGTGTATTCATTAACTCAACATTTACCATCCTGGGGACAGAAAGGAGGAGCACAGAAGAAAATTAAAATGGAGATGGAGAAAGTTGTGTGATTTGTGAGCTCTCCTCCCCATCTCCAGTCTGCTCGCATGCTCTGGGTAAACTAGCAGATGACTTGCTGAAGTCCACCAGATTTTCATTTCTCTTCCCAAACTGACCGGTAACACAGGCAGTTACAGGAAAATCTTATTAATAGGGCTGCAGTGTTAGGAAACAGTCCATTGTCGCAAGCTTCTGTCGCCTGCTCCTGTAGCAAAACTATCAGCTAAACTATCAGAGCATTTGTAATCCAGGCCAGCCACACAGAGTGGTTACCCTTCTGAAAACAGAACAGAGTTGGAGACCCACAAAATAAAACAGCAAACCAAAACAAAAGAACAAAAATTAGCAAGCACAAACATTTAAAGTGATATAGGGATAGGAACATGGAACAGAAGGAACAAAAGGCATGACACAGAAAGAAGAAAAAAGATGGCAGATCATGCAATAAGGGTAGATCATGAAGGAGAGCATCATACACCCAGTAATCAGCCAAAGGAAGTCTACCCCAGAAATAGTAGAGAATCACTGCATTAGCCCAAGCAATACCAAAGCCTAATGTATACTTCCACGTCCAAAATGCTGAGCAGCCTTCTTTACTGAATTGTGCCTTAAATATTCATTTAAATTGTCTACCTGCCAATACAAAAAGAATGCTTACTAGAAAAAATATCTGATTAAGGCAACGGTTCTGAACCCCTGGCCCACAAGGCCAAAAGTGACCAATGGGGCTTTTTACATTGGCCCATGCTCCCCTTCTGCTGGTTGGGAGCCAGGCTTCAGCTGTGTGCCTTCTACCCAGTCCCAGTGAGCTGCTGGGAGCAGGGCTGCATCAAGTCCTGGAGGGCCATGGAGCTGCCAAAACCTCTTTGTACCACTTTTTATAAATAATTAAACTTTCATTGAGCCATTTATTGAGCAAACCAGACCGACCCTTTTGGCTGGTGGTAAGGTCACTCACTTGGGTTACAGGAGACAAAGATTCAAGGCTCTGCTTTGCCAGATTTGAAGTACATGTAAGTGTCCTAGCCGCTAACTTATTAGCAATTCAAGGCAGGGAGGGTTCTCTCCTGGTTTTGAACAGAAACTCCATCCTCAGTCTTTTTGAAAGTTTCCATGAAATATTTCAATTTCGTGAAAGAATGTATTTTGGTGAAAATATTATGTTCAGCTCCACTTTTTCATTTTGGCTCATAGACTGCTAAAATTGTCCAGCCTCCAGCCAAATGAAAATTTAGGAGAAAGCAGTGTATAAAAGGTTGCAGTCTGTAAGGAGTTGAAGAAATATCTACTTTGAATGTATGTACCTGTGGATTCTTTCAATACAGGAAACACTAAAAGGGTTTTTTGTTTTTTTGTTTTTTTGTTTTTTTTTTTTTAAATATGGGATGGTTAACATCCAACTCTGCAAAAGGCAGAAAAGTCAATGTAAGACTGATACTGTCCACTTTTCTTCCTTGGTTTTGTCTGCCCTGTTTTGTTTCAAATGCAATGATTTTAAGGACACATTTCAGCTATAACTTGCAATTGCCTAGACTTCATTAATTTGTGTCACAACCCAATATTATTTAAATATAGATTGTTGTACTTACTGTTGTTGGAAGGCAGAATGAGCTGTCTAAATGCTGCATTAGGGAGAAGCGCTGATGGATTACAGATCTTCACATTTTCAACCAACAAAAGAGATTGTGAATACATCAATTTCATTCCCTTATGCACAATTTAGAAGCTTCAGTTTGTGCAGATCTGTCAAAATATAATTACATTAAACACCTGGATGAACAAGCTAAATTAATTTAATTTTTGCAGTTTATACCCTTATTTGCTAGGTTAGTTTCATTCAGACAAAAGGCTCTAAGGAGAACCACTTTTCTGACAATCATCTTATTTGAGTGGTTCTAGTGGATGGATGTGTACAAAAAGTACAAAGATTTTCATGTGTGCTACTTATATAGTGGTGCTGAGGTTGTAAGACGCAGCCAGGCATTTTCTCACAAAGTGCAGGTCCTTGTTAAAAGGCAATCATTGTAAGCCACGATCATATCTACAAAAGTAAGTTTAAGCTGCAGAGTTACTTAGATAGAGACCCCAGGGAAAAAAGGTAGATGTTCCATATAGTGATTCTACTTCTGTTTTCTCAGAGACCATACAAAATCAATGACCCAGTGCTAGAAGGCTGTGTATTGCCCTTTAAATCAGATAGCAAGCTCCTGATACTTAACATCTTGCTTTCCGGAGTGGCTCATGGTAGCAAGTGCCTATCTCAGGGTAGACTCAGAAAACAGGGTATATGTGCTGAACTGGTGGTGTATTCTATACAGGTAGTCCTCACTTAGTGACCGGGTTCCGTTCCTGAAACCCGGTTGATAAACGAATTGGTCACTAAACGAGGAGCAGCCCTTACTGGTATTTCAGGCATAATGTACTTTACTGGTAGTGGGTTTTTCAACCATCTGTAGATAGTTTTAATGTCACCTTTGCATCATTTATAACATTTTTAATATATATTTTAAATGTTTTAAGCTCTAATGTACTGAACTTAGTTTGCATAGTGTACTGTAAATATAGGTAATCTGAGAGAGTTGATGCGAGTTCTCGTACATCGCCATAATACCAACTCATCAGAGAGCTGGTCATGACTCTGAGGGGTCACTAAACGAGTAGGTCACTAAGTGAGGACTAGCTGTAATTAGATTCATGACTGGCACTTGAAACCTCTGTCAGGGAGGCTAGCCCTCTGCCCCACCCTGAGGACACACCTGGCCGAACTCAGTGACCCCATTGTACCCACTGCCCCTCCTCAGATCTTACTGGCACCCCTGAACCCTGCTGGCACCTGAAGCAGCCCTGAACAACAACTGGCACCCAGAGAAGCTTGAAATTTGGCAGACATCAGATTGACCCTGGTCAACCTGCTAGGGCCTGGAGCAGCCCATGATGGCATCTGAAGCCATCTGGAGAATTCACAAGCCCTCACTGCATGGGGGAGGTTTGAGTCCTGCTTTGGTCCAGCCTCTCCAATTTCCATGGGTGAATCACAATTCCAAGTGGTGGCAGTGATTTAATAAGTTGCCATCTTCCCAAAAGTCTTTTCAAGGTACCCAGATTGTCTCTGGGGATGTCTGTTCACCATCTAGTACATATTTCTGTAAGAATCTAAATAACCCATAATTGAAGGATCTTTCCTTGAACCTGTATGTATAACTTCTTCTGACAGAAAACAAACTGATTGTGTCTCTAACCACGTGAGTTTTTCATTTGATGTTAGTGAGTAAGAAATGAACTTTGATGTTTTGGCCTCCAGTCATTACATATAGTGGTCACTTGCTTTGAAATTAGCCCTTTTCTCTTAGGATATTTCCACATGTCTCTTTTATTTTGAAATAACACTGGTTATTTCAAAATAAAAGAGATTAGGTCCACATGACATATTCTTATTTCGAAATGATAGGCTCCATCATTTTGAAATAAGAGCCGTCATTTTGAAATAGCTTAAACATCCTTTAAATCGAAACGGCTGTTATTTCGAAGTAGTTGTTTTGAAATAACGCCGTTCGGACGTGTCATTTTGAAATAACCATTATTTCAAAATAACACTTTTGCCCTTCTCCTACCCAGGGTGCCTTCCTTTTAGCCTATATTGGGTGGGGGAATGGCCCAGGGAGGGGGCCATGTTGGCACACCTCCCATGGTGCCTCTCTCCTAAAGCGAAATAGCAAGTCCTATGTTTGGACATGCTATTTCGCTTTGAGCTTTTTCCTTAATTCAAATTAACATTTTCTTAATTCAAATTAACTTATTTTGAAATAACGATATACGTGTGGACATAGCCTTAAAGTTCTAGTCTCATTTCACAAGATTTCCTTTGTGGATTATTTAACTAAAGAGAGGTATACACAATGTAAATGTTTTCTGCGGCAAAAGGTATATAAAGTGCAAGCAATGTCCCATTAATGCTATGAAGTCTATAAATAGATAGATAGATAGATACTTCATTTATTTATTTATTTAAAAAAAAAAAACTTCTACCTTCAACAATCACTTTGATCTATAATACACACATGAATTGGCCTGACTACACTCTGACTATACTCTGGCATGACTGGTCTGCCATTCTCATACTGACAAACTGCTGTGACTGTTCCTGATGGTTTCCTGCCCAGCAGGTGGGAATGCTGCTATGTCACACCAGAAAGTCCTACAAGTGAGTAAAAGTACAGAATTCTTCTGAGATGAAGTTCCTTCTGTCATGGTTCATTGTCAGTAATTGCCTCTTAAATGGCACTTCAGAAGACATCAGAAGGGTGCAGCTGGAGTAGATTTGAGTTTCAAGGCCTCCCCAAGTTCCTCAGTAGCTGAGTCAGCCTCTGAAAGATGGGCCGACTCTGAATTAGAATCATATTAAAATAGTTCAAGATTTCAGGACCTGCAGCCTGCCACAGAAAGTTTACTTGGTGAATAGAACTTTGTGGCTGTATTCCACGTATAATCCGCCTTCATTCCAAACCTAATACCTGCACCCAATGCCAAGGCTGGTGCCCTCTTGTGTTATTCTACCTCATTATCAGACTGGAAGGAGAAATTCCATCATGTGACTGAATGTGGATGTGTAAATTGGTAGAACTGGTCATTAAGTTTAGATTCTGATACACTTACTTATTTTGTAAATAACCCATATTAAATCAATGGGACTGCCTATGTAGTAAGGCGCTACCCAACATCAGCAAAGATCTACATAAGGAAAGCCCTGCTTACATAAGGACTTAAAAATTGCTGCATTGAGTCAGAATAATGGTCCATCTAGGCCAGGATGCTATCTCTGACAGTGGCCAGTACTAGACATTTCTGAAAGAATGAAAAGAACAGAGCAATTTTGAGGGATCAATCAATCCTCTAGTGCTCAATCCCTAGCCTGTGGTAGTTGGAGGTTTAGGGACACCTGGAGCATGGAATTCTGGCCCTGACCATCTTGCCTAGTAGACATATGCATCATATAATTCTAATTCTATCTAATTATTTCCTTAACCCAGTTATAATCTTTGCCTTCACAACATCCCCTGGCAATGAGCTCCAAGGGTTTGACTGTGTATTGTGTGAAGAGATACTTCTTCATTTTTTTTTTTTAAACATGCAGCCTCTTAATTTCATTGGATGATCCACAGTTCTTTGGTATGTGAAAAATTTACTGTATTCTATTTAAAGAACTCACATACATCTGGCAATTTCCTTGCTTTACATGAACTGAAAAAATTGCAAGTGAACCTACATGTCAGAATGATGATGTTGGATTATGATTCCCCAATCTATGAAATAGCTTTCATTGGAAATGACAACAATACATAAACAGTGGAAATCAACAACTGTATAAAGCCAAAAAAAAAAAAAAAGCCCACAAAGCTAAACACTAAAAAAAATAAGGGGAGGAACTGAGAAACCAAGCTACAAGTAGAGGAAACAAAACAGAAAAAGGAATGAAAAAGGAAGAGAACATTTGTCAAGAAAAAAATATTTAACTGAAAAGCCAATGCATCTTAAAGCCAGGTAGACAAAGCGATAAGAAGAAAAGACAAGAATGGGAGATCACTAAGTTAAAGAAAAGCACACTCAGTAGTAAATCAGATAATAGGACTTGGTGAGTTGACCAGGTAGGAGATCAAAAACAATGTTGCCCCTGGCTACAACAAAGTAATAGTGACCTGTTTGGATGAAGAAGCAAAAATAGAGTAAATTAAATCTGATCTTCATGAAATTCAGAATGTATTAACTGCTGGCTGAAAATGGGAGAGTAGGGTTGGCCAAATTTCATCCTATGGAGGGTCTGTGAACTGTTCATTGTTTATTATTCATGGTATGTGACTTTTCCCGAGTTAATAAGTATTGTTTCTTTCCCCAACTAAATGACTGTAACTTTTAAAATAGGAAAATAAGGAAAAACAAAGAATGAATAATGAACATATATACCAAAAAAAAAGTTTCTGATGATTAAGAAGATGGTAGCTAAGAATCTGCTGATTATGACAGACAAAGGGGCTCTCATGGATGGATGAATGAATGTCTGTTAATCTAGATTATGTGAACTAGGTTATCAAAGTAGCATGCTGTAAAATGTGCCAGGAGAGGGGAGGGTTGAAGATCAGTTTTTGGAAGAAATCACATCTCTGCAGAGTTCAAAACCTGAGAAATAAATGTCACATGGTGCAGCTTGATCTGTTCATATTGTTGTGTCATTCCCATAGATAATTTCTACCATAAGCCACATCTTTAAAGTTTGCTGATGGGATTTTCCCAAGTTCCACTTCCACAAATAGTCTTTCTTTCTATAAGAACACACATTAAAAATAAAATAAAACACATCAGTTCTGCAGCCATGCACTAAATAACAGACTAAATGACTTTAATTTAAGTGACAAATTGGTACAATAATGCAAGGTACACCCGCAGAGACTGTCTCTACCAACTGCTGACCCTTCGGAAACGATAAGTTTATAATAACTTTTTGTTGTTTGTTTGGAAATCTCTCAAAAATTATATTGAACTTTGATTTCCTTTCTACTTTACCATTAGGTTCTTGGTACAGTGACTGTAGGCCTGATATTACATCATAGATATTGCTGAGGTTTTATCATTGGCTTCACTGGATGCAGGTCCAAGCTCTGTATCTTTGATCACCTGCAGCTCACAGAGAATAAGTATTATCATACAGGAATGGTAATCTGGAAAAAATGTGCATTTTATGTATGGTCATATATTCTCTTTCAGCTGTCCTGTTTCTCTGGCTTTTTTTTTTTTTTTTTAATTAGGGAGTGGGATGTGAAGTAAGGAGATTTAACAAAACAAAATGTTGGATTCTTTCATGCGAATGACAGCTGGCTTTGGTGAAACAGCCACCTGAAGAAAATTGGATGGAGCAGAACGAAGCACCTTTCATGACATCTTTAGCAAGCTATTTTTTACCTTTGGTCAAGCAAACCACTGTATATTGTACTTGAAGAATAATATATGAAAAATCACAGTGGAATTCCAATAGAATTGCACACATTATTCCAATGGCTGATATGTCCTGCCAAAAGATTTTTTAATGCCTTGCCCCTAATTTTAAGGTTTCACTATTATTTCATCTTGGGGAGTGAAATTTAGATTGTAACTGTGAACACAGTAATTTAAAAGAATTCATGGTGTTACTTCATATCCCGTAGATAAAACTTAATTGCATTGCATCCCAGACCTGTTTTAGATAGATAGATAGATAGATAGATAGATAGATAGATAGATAGATAG
>ML681979.1:40857816-40889930 GCA_007922195.1 Podocnemis expansa | reverse complement strand
TAGATAGATAGATAGATAGATAGATAGATAGATAGATAGATAGATAGATGTAGGAGAAAGGCTCTGAAATGACATTCTTAGTCAGCCTCTTTTCCTTTGTGAAGTTAAGCTTTGAGGACATGGATAGGCAGAGAGAAAGCAGAGCCAGAAATAAATTGGTCTATTTAGTATCTCCTCTGGAATATTCACGGTTAAACAATTTTGGGAGTTGAATTCTGACCCTGCCAGCATTCATCCTCATGGAACACTGATTTTCATCTTCAACCAGAGAGTTTGTGGTCCTGGGGTGTAGAATGATGCAGTCTTGAATGATGTAAGATACCATGGGACTTGAGGACCATCATGGAAAGTTTGTGTGCCGTAGAAACCCAGGAATCCATGAGTATTCTTCAATGACTTTGGGACATACATCAGGTCAACCCTTCCAAATAGTACTCATGCAGAGGATTGTGTGGCAAAGTATTCTGGCATATTGAAGATTATTTTGTTTTGTTTTTTTATTTTATTTTCCTTCCCTTACATGTAATCTGCTTTTAACTTTGAAGTGTGAGAAAATTCTTCCAACTAAATGGTAAGAAAAATTGCTTAAGGCTACTTTTTTTTTTAAAGAAAACTTTTTTTCGTATAGCTTTACTGGGTGTCTTCCTTATAAATGGAGTGCACATATCCACTTTCATAGTATAACATCGTTATTCTGTCTAAATCACTAGTCTTGATGGAAAAAAATACAGATTAGTCTACCTTTAATGTCAATACTAGGGAAAAAAAGTGGTGAACAAAGATCACTACATTAATATGTTTTCCCTTTGGTGTCAATTATTTCAAATCCAGGTTTCAGTTATTTTTTATAAAAGTGTTGTAGTTATTTAGACCATGAATACCCTTAAAGAGATCAAAGCTTTCTCCACAGTTTATGCACACTGCAGAAATAAATTTTATTTTCATTTATCCTTCCCAGATCCTTGAAGTAAAAGTCAGCAGAACCCACTATTGGTATAAAAGGTGAAACTTTTTTTTCCCCTCCAGCTGCTTGAATTTTGCATTAGAATTAAACCTTTGCAATCTAAAATAAACTACCTAGAAATAAGTATCCTATGAACATAAATATCTTGTAGTATTAGACAAGCAATCTAAATTTTGTGACATGGTGAAATGGCATTTTGTTTGCCAGCAGGGATGAAAGCTAAGTTCTAAGGCTCTATTAGATTTCTAACCTTGAGTTCTGTGTGTTTCAGAACTTTCAAGAGTTGTTGAAGATTTTCTTTTCCCTTTAGCAAAAATTAGTTGTATCACAGAACAGTACATAAACAGTAATTGTCCAAATAGTTACATATTGTCAACATGAAATGTAATTATTGACTAAAATATTTTGTGCCTCAATATCTGGTTATCTAATTTACAACATTTTAGATTATTGATTTTCAGGTGGTCTGCACCAAATAGTTTTTGAAAATAAGAAGGAGTTCTGTGGCACCTGAAGACTAACAGATTTATTTTTTGCATGAGCTTTTGTGGGAGAAGATCCTATGTTTTGACCCGATCCTATGTTTTACACCCCTTTGCATTTAGTTTCATTCCTTTCTGTAAGTTCACCCATCTTCGAAGCATCTGAGGAAGTGGGATCTTCTCCCACGAAAGCTCATGCAAAAAATAAATCTGTTAGTCTTCAAGTGCCACACAACTCCTTGTTGTTTTTTCACTGGACTAGACTAACACGGCTATCCATTTTAAATTTGAAAATAAGGCCTCTCAAAGGTGTCTCAAACTGAGTACACCAAAAGTGAGGTACTCAAAATTATTAGTCACTTTTGAAAATCCTGTTTCATTTTATAAAGCATCAGCTGCGTGGTTGGTGCATTGATAAAATGGTGTAGGCACAAAATACATCCAAATTATCATGAGGTTCTGTAGTTTCTTTTTGAGAGACGAAAAGTGAAAATTGCCATGGAAGAAGTGTGTGCATGAAGGATATGATAGAGGAGTGGGAGATTGCTTGACACTTGAGAAGAAGGAGCAAATCTATTTGCCTCACGCATACACTGAAGAGGGCAAGAAGCAACTGAGTATCATTGCTCCATGAATGTTGAAGTGATAGGGAACTTTTAAATTGTTTTCCCCTAAAGTCCTTCTTCTTGAAGAAATCTTAACAATAAAGCATTATAAATGGTCAAAAAAAGCTGGAAAAATAAGTATGAGACTATTTTCTTTTTGTAAAAATAAAATTTTAAGCCCTCAAATACTCAGGATCCATTTTTTTCAGTCACTGTAACTGTCAAATGTGGCATTCTCTCTCTCCTCCTACCCCAAAACTGTGTGTATCTCAGATAATAAGAACAGTAAATAATCCAGTTTGTCTTGTTTCCTCCCTCACACACATACACATCTTTTAGATTATTTATTTTTACTGAGTGTTTGGAACAAAATAAATTACAGTAGGGGACCAAGGAACTCACAAACAACATCAACAATCTGCTCCTCTTTGCACATACTCTGTGCTGAGTTGCAGTTCTTTGTGCCGTACCATGGAAGCAGTTGCCCTAAAGAAGCATTATCAAACACAGGAAGATCAGCACAGAGATCCAGTAGAAGTGTAGAGCTTGGGTAGAAAATGGGAGAACAATCTACATCGGCTTAAGACCTAGTAAAAATATGCATACTCCACGTACATTAAAAATTCCTAGGAAAACTGTGTTTTCCTGAGACATAGATTCATAGGTCATTTAAGGTCAGAAAGGGACCAATATGATTAGCTAGAGCAGAGGTCTCAAACTCAAATCACTGTGAGGGCCACCTGAGGACTAGTGAAGGGCCGCATGAGGATTAGTATGTTAGCCCTAGGGCCGCACCACCTAAACCTTTTCTTACAACAATATTGCAAATATTGGTAATGATAGTGTCATTGTGGGCCACAGGAACTAGCTTTTGGGGCTGCATGCAGCCTGAGGGCTGCGTGTTTGAGACCCCTGATCTGGTGTGACCTCCTGCATAATGCAGGCCATCCACCCCTTCCTACAATAGACACTTAACATATGATCAGGACCATACTTGGGGGGGGAGGGGGGCGAGAGGGGTGATCACCCCAGGCCCTGTGGTTTTGTGGGCCCCATTGCCCCCCTACAGTTATGCTGCCTTCCACCACTGCTCTGCCACTTTGGCCACAGAGCCAAAGGTGGGGGGGTGGGGGCACAGAACCCAGCCTCCATGCTGGGGTGGCCTGCCCCACCCCGAGGGAGGAACAGCCAGCCGAGAGGTGGGGTGGCCAGCCCAGAGGGTGGGCTCCATTCTCCCGCCTCTCCCTTAGGTTGGCTGTTCCTCCCTGGTGGTGGGGAGGGCAGACCAAAGGCTGGGGGGGGAGCAGAGCCTAACCCATGGGCCAGCCTGCTCTGCCCATGGGAGCAGAATGGCTGGCTCAAGAGAGGGGCAGGAGCAGACGCCGGCCTCTGGGCCAGCCTGCCCTGATCCTCCAGCATGGGAGGGGAGCAAGAGACCCTCCACAGGCCGATTGGCCCCAGGCCCTGCACCTCCACAGGGACAGCTCAGCCTATCATTGAATCACTGAAGTCTCCAAATTGTGGGTTAAGTGTCTATCGTAGGAGGGGGGGTAAGTCCTGCTCCCTGGGCAATGAGGACCTCCATCATCCCCTGAAGAGGACAGTGGCATAAATACCATGATTTAGTCTTGAATGTTTATTAATAGATCTAAGTACGCAGCCCAGGAAATGTTAATGGCTCTCTTCAATGCAAATGAATTTCTTTCTCTTTTTTATTGTAAATTGCTTTTTAGTTAGTTCTGCATACATAAATAATACATTATAGGGAGAATAAATTAGGTAGGAGTTAAACCAGTTGAACACAAACATTTTTATATCCTATATTGTGGACAACTGACTGCAACAAAAGTATTGGGTTCGTACATAGCCATGTCTCTGCTACTACTAACCATGCCACATACTATGACTAGCTTGCTACCCTAGCTTGGCACGAGCTAGTGCAAGTATTTGTACACAATCAGGGGGATCACTCACCTAGCTTATCGTTAGACATAGCTTTAAAAACTTTTTGAGGCAGTCTACAGGAAAGTTCTCAAATATCACTACAGTGGCACACAGGATATCTGCAAAACCATGAGTAAAGAGAGAGAAAAATCCCATGTGATTATTAGGGAATTAGGAGATATGTATCTTTTTCGTATGACCACATCACTGTAACTCTTTTGGTTTCTTTTGTTTCCACTGAATTTCAAAATTTTCTTGAATCTTAGTGTGGACCCTGCTAAGAATGCACCTTTTGAGACCTCAAAGGGTCCATCTACACTGGAGCCTTAGATTGACTTAAGGAAGGTTAAAGCACCCTACAGACCCCCTTAACCACAGTGGGCTTTTATTAAGTCAACCTAATGCTTAAGTCGACCGTATTAAGTCAATGTAAGCCAGTGTAGATGGGGAATAGCCCTGAAGTTGACTTAATTGGCTTCCACACCCCCTCCCAGAGTTCCTGGCCACCAAGAAGGGTCAACCTAGCACCTACGAGTGTGGACGCAGGCAGTCCACAGGAGTTTTCTGTGTGGACACTCTAAGTCTATTTAAGAATGTTGACTTTAAGTCAACTTAAAGGCTACCTTGTTAAGTCGACTTAACAGAGCCTCCAGTGTTGACATACCCAAAGAGAGGTGCTGAGCGCCTTCCACAACCATGAAAGTCAAAAGGGCTTGTATCCTAGATCACTTAGGTGCTTTGGAAAATCTAATACAGTGGGAGTTCATGGCACTGAGAAGTTACTCATCACCTTGTAGCATTAGTTATTTAACCAGCCTGTATGTAGGAGAGTCATTGATTTCCACCTCCTTTGTAAGCCTATTTTAGCTGCCAATATAGATATAGATAATCATTACTTAATATTGTTTGGAAACATTCATTCACTGTTCCTAATACATATAAGGTAAGTGATGGTTAAATGCCAATTACGAGCATTGTGGTAAGAACTCCAAATAGTCTGTTTCAATAATTGTATAGCTTATGGCAGCAGTAAAAATATGTGACAAATTGGCCTGCTGCTGTCTCCATCTCCAGTATTTTCTGTGATTAACTTTACTAATTTTAAATAAACAGTTTGATATCCAGTACACTCTGTTTAATCTTTTATTTTGAAATTAAACAATCAAAACCCAAAATCTTCATATATATAGAATTTAGAGCATTTTTACCATTTTGCTATGTGGTTTTACAGTCATCAACAGACAGATAGGATTATTCTTGTCGCCATTTCTTTTAAGGTCCAAATTAAACAGAGAATGTAGCAAGTTTGGCCATTTGTGTTTCTGACCAAAATAATTTTGTTAGTCTCTTTTTGAAATGTGTCTATTTATCTGTCTGGTTTAATTTTCTTATTTATTTTTTTATATAGCATCTGTCAATGTGGAGTCTTAACATCATGTTTTGGATCACTAATCTGTGTTTCTGTTTGTCAGGAATCATAGTGCATATCTCCTTGAAGACTGCAAGCACTAGTAAACTGGAAATAAACACGTTACTGCTACAGAGAGCAGTAAGCAAGGCCAGATCAACATCTGTCATGCTGTGACAGAATGCATTGTTACCCCCTTTTGATCTGAATGGTTAGCTGAATGTGGGATACAGCAGGCTGTTTCATTTAGGAGGGGAAACTGATGATAAGCATCTGGTATTTCTTTGGTATAGTCTTGTTTATTTACAAAAAAATGTACAAAGTCCTGTTTCCTTGAGTACAAGAGGAAGTAATCAACCAGAGATAGTTTCTTTCTTTACAGCTCCAAGCCTCATTAATCAGACCCAGAAATCCCCTCTTTTGACTTCTCTCAGTATGAGATATGACGCTGGTCCAGACTGTATCTTTTTCCCCCATGTGCTAGTTCTTGCTTCGCACATTTGCTCTCTCTGTATCTCCCTCCAAAAACCCAAATCCACTCTTTCTGGTTAAATAATACCCAGTGAACCCTACTGTTTACATTATTCAAATTTTTGGACAGCCTTCCTTTTTCTTTTTCTTTTCTTTTTTTTTAAGGAAGAAACCTGATCCTGTTTTTTTTTGTTTGTTTGTTTGGTTTTTTTTGGATTTGGAACCTACTATTATTTCAGTATTTTTTTTTAATTTATCCTGAATAAAGAATGGCAATTATGCCTAATCTATAACAATAAGTTTTAACATGCAATCTAAAGATGATCACATAACATACACCTTGCTATGTACAGATTATGTACCTATGTTTGCAGTATGATGATTATTAGATTAAGTCCTTAAGAAATGTTATATACTTAGCCCTGCCAAAGGTGTTGCATTACTGACAACTGTTATCCTCATAACGCATATGACACTAACATTAAATTTGATTTATCTTGTCAGAGTAGCACGTAGAACTGGGAGAAGAATTTGCCTCTGTGTACATTTTTTGCCACTTAATATGTAAGAGTCATGAAAAATACAATAGCGGTGTAACCCATCTTCCACTGAAAGAATGTGAGAACCTAATTCCATACCACTGATGTCAATAAAGGCCTGATCTTGGACTCAATGATCTCATGAGGTCCCTTCCAACCCTATGATTCTATTCTATTCTATTCATGCTTAGTGAAAGCAATGGAAAGACTTTCAGTGATTTCAGGGGGCATCAGATCAGCACCTGACCTCTTTTCCATTGGTTTGAATGTGAGCAGAACCTGTCTGAGAACTGATGCATGAACAAAGATGATGATGAAGAAGTCTCTACTTGTTTCATAAATATTATCACACATAACCAAACTTTTAATCCATTCTTACTGTCACAAAGTTACAGGTGTGTTGGTCCTTATGCCTTAGTACCCAGATCAGTCGGTGATACCTGATTTATGTGTTTAAAAAAAAATCTATAAATATATCCATACAAAAAATTTCACCAACATAAAATAAAATAAAATAATTTAATCCTGGCATTCTTTTGAAGATTAGATATGCATCAGTTCTATACGTAGCATATATAAAGAGAAGAACCACATGCTAATTTTTTTTTTCATTTACTTATCCTCTTACTGTAGTATGTTCTCAATGCATTAACATTTTCTCTTCTAAATCTTTACTTGAAAAAACAACTGCAGGGGCGTCACTGCCCGGGGGAAACACCTGGGGCACCAGCCCAGGCCATGCCCCTGGCCAGGGATGGGGCCGGGAGAGGCCTCTGCAGCTGCGGACGACTGAGGCCCAGCTTCCCAGATGGGGATGGGGCTGCTGCTGCCGCCGCCACAGGCGGCCGGCCCCGGATCCCTCCTCGGGGACAGGGCTGCCGTGGCCATGGCTGGCTGGGCCCCAGTTCCCTGGCTGGGGACAGGGACAGGGGCGGCCTCCACAACCGCAGGTGGCTGAGCCCCAGATCCCCAGCCAGGAACAGGGCTGCCGCGGCCAAGGGCAGCTGGGCCCCAGATCTCCAGCCCAATCCAGCCGGAGACCGGGAGATACGGCCCCGCCAGACCCAGGGCACTGGTGCTGGGATTCGGGGCACGTGCTCCGTGAGCCCGGCACCAGCGACACCCCTGGCAACTGGAAGACTCAATTGGAAGGATTTCCCAACATGGAACCTTTGACAGCACCCTAAATACTCTTAGTATGTGAAAGCTTTTTCAATTCATTATTTTTATGTAGACACAGACTGAAAAAGGTCACTTCTACATTTCAGTTAAATTACAAGATAAAACTGCTGCCTGACCAGTTAAACACAACAAACATTTAGTCTGAAGCAGAAGCAACATGTGTGGGAAGGGGTGAGAGGGACAGGGTATGTAGGGCCATGTCTCCTCCCAGACTTCCTGCTTTGATTGTACTAACCATGCTCACATGGACTCAGCATGCTTAATTACACTGATGAATTTAGTTGCCCTCACTCTGCCTCCACTTTCCCCCAGTAGTGGCAAGTATGGATCACCCCCAGTCTGATCAGTATTCCTTTGTTTTGAGTTATGTGGAAGGTGAGTTGAGTTTCATTCAAGCTTCTTGCAAAGCAGCACACAGAAGGGTCTGCTGATCTGTAGTGTTAATGTCTGTAGAGCCATCTCTGGTCATTATATTGAGATATATGTCCCTGAACATCTTGGATGGTCCCAACCCAGTTCCTAGCCTCTCTGTAAGATTCAGATCTGTAAGATCACCTGGCCTGGCAGCTAGAGCCAGAATTCAGATAACATGGACAAAATGTGTACAGGTAGAGGAAGAATTGATTTCCTAAGCTTGGAGCGTGGGATATCTATCATCAACCATGTAGCTGGAAGCTTTTATTCACTTTTTTTTAAAAAATATATTTTAGTTTTATGAATGAATTTAGCATATTGGATTATTTTATTCTAGCAGCATTTACCAGCACTGAGAAAATAGAAGCGTTCCCAAATAGCTCTTCATTATACACAATCCTATCATGCAATATCTGTGTTGAGCGAGTCTGAAACAGCCCTTGTGCAGAGGCTGCCAATTTTGTTTAACATTCTGAATCCTCTGAAGTCAAGGGAAGTCTCGCTACTACTTGAAGGAAAAATTGAGCCAGAATTTTACTCTAGGGTTAGGTTCACACGTAAACTGTTATTTCGAAATAAGTTATTTCGAAATGAGTTATTTCAAAATATGGGAAAGCCTGCTATCAAAACGGCTGTTATTTTGAAATGGTTATTTCAAAATAAGGCCGTTCAGACATGTTATTTCGAAACAGTTGTTTTGAAATAATGGTTTTGTTTTGAAACAACGTGTCCAAACACCATTGTTTCGAAACAGCTATTTCAATTTCAAGCAAGGTTTTACTATTTTGAAATAATGGCCATTATTTTGAAACAATGGGTCCCATTTTTTCGAAATAACGGAACGTTGTGTGGACATAAGAAATTTTATTTTGAAACAATGGCTGTTGTTTTGAAATAAAACTCTTGTCTGAACACAGCCTAGGTATCAGTTTTGTCATGTTCATATATGGTGCCAAAGAAGAAACTCAATTTGATCTTTACTAGTGACTGCTCTTGACTGCTGTATCCACCTCCAAGTTGTCTTCTTGATTAGACATTTTTACAGGGAATTTAATGCTCATGAACAGTGCCAGATTGAAGTCTTGTGTAGCTCCACAGAACAGTTACACCATGAACTGTACCAATACAAACGTGCCCACCCCCACTCCCAATTTCATTAGGGTGACTGACCTGGAAAAATCACTATATTATATCCAAGTGTTTCACACAGGCACAATGGCTGTGTTCACACAGCCCCCTTATTTTGAAACAACGGAGGTTGTTTCGAAATAAGCATTCAGCTGTTCACACGATGCACGGTTGTTTCGGAACAACGGTTCCCATTGTTCCAAAACAACTGAGTTGTTTTGAAACAACCTAAACCCCATGAGGGGATGAAACAACGTTGTTTTGAAATGACTTGTTTCGAAACAATGCTGTGCGAACACGTTGTTTCGAAACAATGGCTGTTTCGAAACAACCATCGGACCTTCCTCCCAGGGTGCCCAGCACCCTGGGGAACAGGAAGTTCCGGTCTAGGCGTGCCTGTTAGCCAGCGTACCCACTGCCTGACAGGCACGTGGCCACCCAGGCAGGCTCCTCCGCTGGGGGGGCGCCGCAGGGCCCCAGTGTGGACCAGGGAGGACACCCTGTGCCTCCTGGGGGTCTGGCAGCGGCCAGACATCATGTCCCGGTTCCGGTCATCACACCGGAACCGGGACATATACGCGGACATCGCCACGGAGATGTCCGCCGCCGGCCACCCCAGGACCCTCAAGCAGGTCCGGAGCAAAATCAAAACGCTCTAGCAGGACCACACTCGGACCCGGGAGGCCCAGGAGCTCCAGGGGGCAGGGAGCAACATCACCTGCCCCTACTTCGACAAGCTCCACGCCTTCCTGGGTCCAGAGCCTAGTGGCCACCCCGCTGAGGCTCTGGACTCAGGAGGGCATCCGAGCCCCTCATCAGGCCCTGAGGCCCAGGGCTCCGACGTGCCAGTTGGGGGGCCTCCAGCCGCGCCACCACCATCTGTGGCAGAGCCCACTGCCAGCAGACTGGAGCTGTTTGCCAGGCCTGAGCCGGAGACCAGCGGGGAGGACCAGGGGCCGACCACCGCCCCAGGGTCGGACACAGAGCCCGGGACATCACGCCGGACAGCCAGATCCCCTGTTGGTAAGTACCCCCCCCCCCACCGAGGCACACAGGGCTGGGCCTGTCCAGCAGGCCCCAGGCAGCGAGGGGCCAGGGCTGGGTACCAGGACAGTTAGGGCACAGGGTTGGTGGGTGCAAAGGCACCCCTGTGGTCACAAGGCCCACGGGGATGGGTGGCACTGGGCGCACAGGGGCCTGTGCGCCTGGGGGCAGTGGACAGGGCCTGGCTGGTGGAGATGCGACTGCATCCCGGGTGGGGTGGGCAGCATGCAGGCCACACCGCTGGCAGGTAGCTGTGAGAGGCCCCCCTAGGGCGAGGTGTGACCAAGTCCAGCCCACCCCTGTGGGCACGACCGGCATGTGTGCCCCCCGGGGAATGGTCCCCAGGTGGCAGGCAGGAGGAGGACACGGTCCCCTTCATGCCGTCCTGTGCCCCTGTCCAGACTCTGAGTCCTGGTCCGGCAGGCTGTGTAAGCTACAGGGGTCTGCCAGGCATCGGACCGGAGGGGCGGAAGGGGCCTGCACTGACATAGACTACTGATCTGTACAGGCAGGTGGTCCAGGGCCCCCAGGCCCCGACGACTACCCCAGCCGGACAGCGTCGCTGCCCGGTGTCCCCCAATGTCCCCTGCCCGGTACCGCCCTGGCCTCATTCCTGAGGCCTTGGGGACTGGGAACCCCACCTCTGGGCACTCCCCCAAGGGATCCTGGGGCCCTCTGGCAGTCGGGGCAGGGGTGTATGCAGCGGACAGGCGCAAACAAACAGGGCCAACAGGTGGCAGTGGCTGACTGTGTCTTGTGCTTCCCTCTGACAGGTCGCAGGGCGGCTCCTCACCAGATGCCACCACCACCGGCAGCCGGACGTCCAAGCCCCCGGGCACGCCAGCGGCGGAGGAGGGCCCCACACACCTGCCTGGAGCTCCTCAAGGCCCTGGAGGACCTGGGCGAGTGGATGGAGGCCTCCACCCAGGCCTGGCGACAAGAGCAGCGCCAGCGCCTGGACCGGCTGATTGAGGTGGAGACTGATCTGGCCGCCACCCTGGGTCGCCTCGACGACCAGCTGCCAGCTGCCATTCGGGAGCTTGCCCAGCAGCTGCCACCACCACAGCCCGCAGGGAGCCCACCGCCCGGACCTCCCCAGAGGCAACACCGGCTGGATGGCGGCCGTGGGCGCAGCCGGGGTGCGCCCCCCCCGAGCCTCCCCCCGGGTCTTGCCTGACCTCCCCCTTTCCCCCTGGACTTTCACATCCCCTTCCCCTCCCAAGTTGCTGCCCCTTCCCTGACACCCCTGGAACCCCCTTCCCCCCCGCCCCGACACCCACTGTTAATAAACCCCTGTTGCACCGTCTTTTTGTGTGTCAGTCTTTTTATTGGGGTTGGTGAACAGTGCGGGTGGACGGGTGGGGGCTGGCTGTGGGTGGACAGGGGAGAGGGTGGTGCAGGGCAGGGCGGGCCTGGCCCTCACAGGTCCCCCTCCGTGAATGCGACCCAGAGGGCATCGCGCACGGCGAGGGCCCGTTGGGAGGGCTGTTCCCTTGTGGGCACGGGTCCAGGCTCCCTGAGGTCCGCATTGAGGTGTTGGGCCTCAGCCTCCCATGCTGGCTGGATGGGCTCTCCCCGCAGGTCACAGTAATTGTTGAGGACCACACATGCCCCGATGATGTGAGGCAGGGTCCTCTCCGCAAGGTGGAGCCGGGTAAGCACGCACCTCCAGCGGGCCTTCAGGCAGCCGAATGCCCGCTCCACAACCTGGCGGCAGCTGGTCAGGCATTGGTTGAAAAGCCACCGGCTCGGGTCCAGGGGCCCTGCGTATGGCCGCATGAGCCAGGGCCACAAGGGGTAGGCCACGTCAGCCACGACGAGGACAGGCACCACTACGCCCCTGAGATGGATGTCGTGCCGGGGGAAGAAGGTGCCTGCCTCCATGTCCCGGTGGAGGGAAGAGTTCCGGAGCACCAGGGCATCATGGGCCCTCCCTGGCCATCCGACGTAGATGTTCTGAAAGTGGCCCCGGTGGTCAACGAGGGCCTGCAGGAGCATGGAGTGGTACCCTCGCCGGTTGTGGTACTCCGCTGCCCTGTGCTCCGGGGCCCTCACAGGGATGTGGGTGGCATCAAGGACCCCCGCACAGTTGGGGAAACTGAGGGCAGCCATCCCGGGGATAATGTCCTGGAGCTGCCCTGCGCCCACCAGGCGCCGCATCAGGACCCGGTTGATCACCCTGGCGACCTCACGCAGGATGGCACAGATGGTGGATCGGCCGACTCCGAAGAGGTGTGCCACTGCCCGGTGGGACTCCGGAGTGGCCATCTTCCATAGGGTGATGGCCACTCTTTTGTCCACCGGGATGGCACACCTCATCGGGGTGTCCCTGTGGTGCAGGTATGGGGCGAGCTCCGTGACCAGGGCAGTGAAGCTGGCCCTGGTCATGCAGAGGTTGCGCCACCAGTCCTTGTCACCCCAGGTGCGCATGGCGACCCGGTCCCACCAGTCTGGGCTGGTTTCCCGAACCCAGAGCTGGCGGGGCACAGGGGAGGGCAGGTGCATGAGGTCTGCCCTGAATATGAGGTGGATGAGGGCCTGGTGTGGGGGCTGGGTGCCCTCTGCGTCCACGAACAGGGTGTGCCACATTACAGGACACTCTGCGGGCGGGCAGGGGGTCCCTGGGTGGCACGGCGCCATCTGGGCTGCCAGGCACTGTCCATGGCTTGCAGTGCGCTGCTAGCCTGGGTGGACAGGGAACTGAGGTCAGGGCCGGCTTTTATGGGATTGGCTAGCAACATGGCCACCGATATGGCCCAGTGAGGCGGCCATGTTGCCACACCTCCCATGGTGCCCTGCCCCTGGGGCGGAATAGCATGTCCACTGTGTGGACATGTTATTTCGATTCCTGCTTTTTTTCTTATTTCGAAATAACATTTTGTTAATTCGAAATAAGTTGTTTTGGAATAAGCGTTATTTCGATATACGGTTGTTGCGAAACAACCGTATCGAAATAACTGGCTGTGTGAGAACACAGCCAATTATATACATTACTCATTCCATTAGGGATCCAGGATTGGAAGCATAGTCCTTCAACTCCCAAAATATGTCTCTGCCAATTGATATAAGTTTGTTCAGCCTGCAGTCATAGCGCACCGCTTATTCTTTCCATACACAAACACTAGAGGGCATGGGCAAGTTTGTTCAATTGTTCATAAACACAAAGATAGGACATAAAACAATCTCTAAACAGGAGAGGGTGGTTTGTTGTTTATGTTCATTCAATTTTTGGCATGTCTATTGAGATTGCCAATAAGTATGCAGTTTTTTAGGGGGTCATTTCCCCCTTGATATCCATAGCAAGTTGAAATGTGTATTCAGATTTGGCAATAGGCAGAGCAGGCAGTATACCAGTAGTCTAAGGATAAAAGGTTCCAAAAACCATTATTTCCAGTTACAGGAGCCATTAATCTCCCACTTAGATTTTTACAAATACTTGTAATTTCAGACCGAGTCTGGCTGGAACTGAACACTGAAAAATCTCTTGCTGATTTAAGTTAGTGCAACATCAAGTCCATGAGCAAAACAGACTCCATTCTTTTGTATCTTTGGTATCTAAATCCTGGTTTTTATTATCCAGATGAAGAGTCAGTGAATATTGCACTCAGACTAGAAACCTGTAAACATAGTGGATATGAACTGGCAATCAAGAAGTTTAGATTTGAAATTAGATGCAGGTTTCTAACCATCAGAGAGTGAAGTTTCAAACAGCCTTCCAAGAGGTGCTGTGGGGGCAAAACACCTAGTTGGCTTTGAAACTGAGCTTGGAGGGGATGGTATGATGGGACAGCCTAGTTTGCCAATTCACCATTCTTCATTGAATGTACCAGTGACTTGAGATGGGACATTAGATGAGCTGGGTTCTGAGTTATTACAGCAAATTCTTTCTGGGGTGTAGGGCTGGTGGGTCTTGCCCACATGTTTAGGCTTTAACTGATCACCATATTTGGGGTCAGGAAGGAATTTTCCCCCAGAGTAGATTGGCAAAGGGTCTGGTGATTTTTCATCTTCCCTGTAGCACTGGGGATGGCTCACTAGCTGGTGGATTCTCTGTACCTAAAGTCATTTAAGCATGATGTGAGGAGTTTAATAATTCAGTCATAGATAGAGGTTTATTACGTGAGTGGGTGGGTGAGCTTCTGTGACCTACGTTGTTCCAGAGGTTAGACTAGAAGATCATTTTGGTCCCTTCTGATCTTAGCATCTGTAAGAAATTACTAGGCTAGTGTATAGACTTTCTCAGTGTCCAGTCCCTACTATCTAATCCCAAAGCAGTTTAAAATTGTATGCCAGAAGTGAGAGCCATGGTGGTACTGATGGTCTCTATGTCTGGTTGGAGGTAACAGTCAAGTTCTACTTCTGCTAAATTTTTCAGTGAACTTTGGACAAAATCTCTTTGGGTATATCTACACTGGAGGCTCTGTTGACTTAACAAGGTCAACTTTAAATCAACTTAAAGTCAATCTTCTTAAGTCAACTTAGAGGGTCCATGCTGAAAACTCCTGTCAAGTGCCTGTTTCCACACTGGCAGGTGCTAGGTCAACCCTTTCTTGTTGTCAGAAACTCTGGGAGTGGGTCTGGAGGCCAATTAGGTCAACTTAAGGGCTGTTCCCCATCTACACTGGCTTAAGTTGACTTAGTGAGGCTGACTTAAGCCTTAAGTCAACCTTAAAAGGTGGTGGTATTAAGTCAACTAAAGGAAGCACTTAAGTCAAATTCATAAAAGACCAGTGTAGCCATGGGTGTCTGTAGGTTGAGTTAACCTTCTTTAAGTCAACCTAAGGCTCCAGTGTAGACATACCCTTTAAGTCTACCACTAACCTCACCAATGTCTGCTGGGTTCTCCTTCTGACAACAATATTTTATATTTTAAAAGCTGCAAGAGTCTATAAGGAAAAACCTTATTTCTTGCAAAAGCAACTCAAACTGTCATGCAGCACCAGAAACCAAAAGCACCCTGTGGATATTTTAAATGTTTTCTCATTACAAATCTCCTCTATATCACCTTATCAAAATTATAAATTTCAAGTCCCTTGCTTGCTACAGTGAAATATTCCCTGGTCAGAAGGGCATCCAGCCTGATTGCTGATATTATCCCATTACCAACCCCCTTAAAAGACAAAGAAACCAAAAACAATGCTCAAAGATCTCTCTGACATCTTGTCCTTTCTGTGTTTCACCTTTTTTGTTTAAATTGTAAGCTCCATGAAACAAGAATGCTGGGAGAAGCTCTGGAGAAAAAATATAAATGTGTTTGCTTTTCTCAAGCTAAGTTTAGAACCCAGCACTCTCTATTTTTCTTTTTTAGACCAGTTACCCTACAAATTTTTTCCAGTAGAATTATGTTGATTAGGGATGTGAGTTCTTTGCAACATTTCTATATCCAAAACAACTCAAGTGTGGACAAAGTTATGTTGATAAAAAAGTGTTTTTGCCAGCATAGCTTATTTTGTTCATAGAACTGGTATAAGTAATACCAGCAAAAGCTTTCTTTTCCTCAGAGAACTCTATGTATACCTGAAGGATATGCTGATATAGCTATACTGTCAAATTTGTTCTAATGTAGACTAGATCATAGACTAGACCAAAATAGCATCAGATATACTGTAAAAATTCAACAAACATAAATAATTATATTTCCCTTTTAACATGAGCAATTAGACAATGCTCTGGGCTTTGAAGGTTTGTTTCTATTAGGAGGAAAAATCAGTTATATGCATCAGATATTTCTCTGATTCAATTCCTTTTATTTACAAAGCATGTACATAAAGTTCTACTCCCCTGAGCCCAGTAGGAACAAACAATAGCAACCAGTTTCCTTGCTCACAATATCTAACTCTGCCCATCTAGCTGCTCCTGCAATCCAAATATTCTTTCTCCTTGCTCCCATTCAAGGCCATACTCACAACCACTTCACTCCCTATCTGTTAGCTTTCTTTAGAACATGCATATGATTTGGTAAACAGTCCCCAAACCCAAGCTTTCTATTTGCACCCACTCCCATGGAAGACCCTCAGACCACAGGGCTTAGTCCTCCCAAAAGTTACCATGGGACATAGGCTATGGCTACACTAGAGAGCTTAAATTGGCACAGCTGCACTGATGAAGCTTGCAGATTGTGTAAACTGATGGGAGAGCATTGGCTTAATAACTCCAGCCCCCAGGCAGCTAACTCAGTTGGAGAAGCTCTCCCACTGACACAGCACTGTCCATACCAGCACTTAGGTTGGTGTAACTTATGTTGCTCAGGGGAGTGGCTTATTTACACCCCTGAGCATCATATGCTATACCAATGTAAGTTGTAGTGGGGACATAGCCTTAGTGACTTATGTGGTAGCCTCCTATGGTTACCAGCTCTCAGAACTTATAGGGAGTTTAATCACTCCTTCTATTTAGCTTGACAAATAAGTGCTTAGCACACACATCTGTTTTACCCAAGTTAAAAATTATTAGGTCAAAGTCAAGCTTGGTGGAAGCCAACACCTTTTATCATAACAATAATATAAAAAATAAGTAAAGGATAGGGCTACATTTTCACCAAACATATCTGAGTTGGTTCTGTGTCAAAGTCAAAAACTTTATTTTGATTTTGCTCCAACTCCATAATATTTTTTTTCTGTAGTATGCAGAAAACAGATTAATCATATTTAAGGACTGACTGCAGCTGGGTTGTAATCCTGCTATGTTATACACAGGGTTAGAAAGGGCCTGTGAATGGCAGCCAATGGGCTGCTGGGAACAGGAAGCCAATCAGGTTTAGCAGCCAGTATAAAATGGGGCTGTACAACCACATAGTTCAGTCTGGGATCAGGGATTATGTTGCTCTTTGGCAGACTGGCTGAGGGAGCCAAGACTCTGGACAGCTCACAGGCTATCTCTACACCTAAAATCTTAATTCAGACTTGGTTAGTCCAAACTGAGCAGTTCGAAAGTTAGTTCAAACACAGTGCATTTTTTTTAGGTTTGAATGAACTTTTAGTTCAAACTAGCCATGCTTTTTTCAGTTCGAACTAATTTCTTAGTTTGAACTAAAACACACACAAAAAAAAAACACGCTGTGTTCAAACAAACCACTAGTTCAAACCTATTTAGTTTAAACTAGCATGTCTACATTGTGTTAGTTCAAACAAAATAAGCAAATGAGTTTGAACTAAGCAGTTATTTCAAACTAAAAAAAAAAAATGTAGGTTGAGCTAGGCAAAGCCTCGTGTAGACAGAGTTCAAATTAGTTTGAATTAAGGCTTCTTAATTTGAACTAATTTGCTAGCATAGACATAGCCCCAGTGCACCACTGGGAGCTGATCAGCAGCTGGGGTCCTGGAGATGCAGAGGGTGATAGTGGGTGGAGCAGCAGTCCAGAGGTGAGGGGGCCAGGAGCAGATTGCAGGAGTAGTTCTAGAGCATCAGGCCAGGACCAGACTGCAGAGGCACAGCCTAAGAAGCAGGTTGGTGTGAGACAGGAGGCTGTGGGGAAAGCAGCCCAGGGAAAACTGACTTGAGGAGAGATGAGAGGGAGGTAGTAGGGGTGTCAGAGTTGTGGCAACTAGGGTACCTGGGATGAGGCCTGGAGAAGTGTATGGGCCCAAGTCCCTCCCTGCTCCACCAGAGTGCCAGGGAAGGCATTGGACTTTGGGTCATGACACAGTTTGAGCCCGAACATAAGTGGGACTTGTACCCTGGAATGGGCGAACTTAGAGGGACTCGCCTGGAGGGCTGAGGACCTGGCAGCAGACTCAGGAGGTGAATTTGGCTCAGAAAAGATGGAGCACCAACCACCAGGCTGGGACCACTTGAGCCATTTCCCCTTAACATCACCAGAAGGTGCCCATCATGTGGGTCCCAAGCTGCTAACAGATCTGCACTGGACTAGACTTTTCATTGCTTACATCAGTCGATTTAGTTAGGGATTGTTTAGTTGGGGTAATCCTGCCCTGAGCACATGGCAGGACTAGATAACTTCCTGAGTTTTCTTCCAGCCCTAACATTCTATGACTTGGGGGCAAAGTGCTCCAAACTTTTACTCCTGAGTAAGTCAGTGACTTACTGTGTGGTTTTTGGGAGTTATTTACTGTTTCTGGATCTCAGTTTACCCATCTCTGAAATGGCTATGCTTACAGTACTACAGGAATCCATCATAGTGTTAAGGTTTAATTCACATTATTAAAGCACTTTGCAATACACAGATGAAAGTTGGGAATTATGTCCCATAAGTGTGATACATATTGTGGGTGGATATTGGCCTTGACTTCCTGTTTACCTAGCATACTGTGATTTAGTGGGAAAAAATGAACAGTTTTGGTTTAATATTAAAGCTGTTTTGTGCAGACACACAGGCTGAAAATCACTGTTTTAGTGCAAAAAATATTAGATATGATATATCTTAGATACTTCCAGAACAAAGGAATTGTATCTGCTCTTTCCAAATCTTCTGGGAGAGAGTTTCAGAATCCTCCTTTACTTGTCATTCTTCCAGGTCCCCAGTTTTGGGGAGGGGCGTTGTTTTTGTTTTTGTTTTTTTTGTTTTTGTTTTAAATGATCTTATCTTGATGAAATAGAAAGCATCAAAATCCAAGAAAACCAAAAGCAATATGTTTTTATACCCATAAAGGACTCTTGAGCAAAAGTGCATAACACACACACAGCTAGCAGCATCTAGTGATGTGATAAACTATCCTTAATTGATTCCAAGCCAGTCCATAGACTAGACTTCAATACTGCTGTTTATGACAGATGATATCCATTTTTTTAGGTCTAAATGATCTATGGAGAAATGGCACTGGTCTTGTTCCATAACAATTATTTCTGTGTATGATACTAATTGCTTACAAATCTTACAGATATTTCCTCAGAGAATGTTCAAACATTTATAGGCTCTTTAATTCATAAAGATGTTATGCTATGAATGCAGGGTTGTTCCCCCCCCCCCTGCAGTTTACAAATAATAAGATCTAAAGTCTCCACCTCATTCTCATGCAGTGTAAGCAGGGGGAAAGAAACCTAATTTCCTGAAAGACACATATTCTGATCTATATTGTAATCTATGTAATTTTAAAACAACTCCAGCTAAAGAACAAATGTTATCTAAATCTACATAGTAGGTGCTCATCTTCCTTCTACATACCTGGTGTTGTAAAACTGTGTGAAAAAATTTTATTGAATGTTTAATACAGAGCATTATTACCCAAGTCATCATGCTGTGCAGTTCATACAGTTCTGCTTTTGTGTTGATTCTGTTGAACTTTTCTAAAGGATAAATCCCCCAATGTGCAATGAGAAATGTCTGCGATATTTAACCACTCTTTCAACAGGAAAAATGTATTCTATTGAAATGACTGTTTACCAAATTTTTAATGTTCATTTTTATCTTTTGTCAAAGACTGAGTTTGATGATTAGGCAAAGATCAAGGAAGAGCAGAGGTAGGACATGTGGTTGGAAGTTGAGGTGTTGAGCACAACTTCTCTCCCCGCCCCCCAGTAGTAAATTGTAACGGGCTGGAATGGGTTACGGGCTACCTGCCTGTCACATGGCCTAGCAGAAGATTTAACAGAAGACTGCATCCATCCTTCTTCCAGCTAAAGAGAAGCAAAGGAAAAGGCTCCGTAGTTAGCAGCCACTAAAGTTGTAGAATGGAATTGCTTTGTTTTGGTGTTACTCATGACTTTCCTTTTTAACTAATAAATTGTGCCATGAAGCATGGGTAACAGACTTGGTTATTGCACTGGTCCCTTCCTGGGCAGTTTGAAGCCCCATTTATAAGACATACACACTGGCTAAGTCTACACTGGGGTTGCCCCTGGAAGTGGACTTCGGAGTATGTCTGTGTAGACAGTGACCAGACATACCCAGGGCACCCCTCCTCCTACCCTATCCCTTAGTCTGGATTGGGTACCCTCAGCCCAATGAGCTACAGGGGCACATCTGGACTGGGGCTGATCTGGCTCCTACCCTCTAAGGAGGAGCTGGGAGTTCAGTCCTGCTCCCAGCCCCTCTCTGCCTGGGCCAGCAAAAAGGGGCTAACAGCCTGACCTGGCTCCCACCCCCTCTTTACTGGCAGTGGGGGCTTAGAGCTGGCTACTCCCAGCCCTGACAAGTGACCAGGGCCAAACTTGCCCCCTGTCACTTATCAGGGCAAGAGGCTCCACATCCTGGTCAATTTCACAGGCATGAAATTGAGCAGGCTGTGGAATGGCTGGACACTGCAGCCTGGCCAATTACACTCGTGAGTGTCCAGGGGCTGGGGGAGCTGGCATCACTCCTGGCTGCTCACAGTTGGCTAGGGGTGGGCAGGAGCTGGCATCACCCCTGGCCGCTTGCAGGCAGCCAAGGGAGATGCTGGTTCCCGCGACCCCTGAGAGTTATGCTGGCTCCCCCACCGCTGGCTGCCTGCAAGCAACGGGGGTGATCTCAGCTCATCCAACCTCTGGGTAAAATGCCTGCTCCTGCAGCCCTCAGCTCTTTGCCAGAGGGCAAGAGCCAGATTGGGCTCCTAGTGGGATCCCATCATCTCAGGGGCAGGGAAGGAGGTGGGCCCTGCAATGAGAAGTCAACTTAAATGCTTAAGTTGATTTCCAGGGCAGGAGTTATTAAGTCAACTTAAGCAACATAGTGTAGACATAGACATTAAGTTGACCTAAGCCCATAGTGTAGACATAGACACTGTGAGAACAGACAGTCGTATGTGAAGTGGAGAAGGAAGAAAAGTGTGCAGATTGTGGCTGAGCAACCAGGGGGAGCTTGCGAACAGGGGACAGCAAACAGGGGAGTTTGAGAGGGAGTTTGGGGAGGAGTTTGGTGAGGCCACGATGGTGAAGAGGAGCCGCACTGCTGCCAGTGCCCCTTCTGTTTCCTCTACCTGTGCCTGTAGCCAGACAGACATCCTGACCATAGATATCTCTACCCAGATCCTGGTGTGGACTTGCAGGGACTGTGGCCTGCATTTCCCTGTCACTGACGATCAGGCTGGGGAGGTGAATCAATGTGACAGGTGCCTGCTGGTGGAATCTCTCAGGAGGCAGGTGGGAGAGTTACAGGAGGAGGTGTCTCGGCTCAGGAGTATCCACACCCTGGAGAAGTTCCTCGATGACATCCACGAGGACACGACAACATCCACAAGTAGAAGTGAATGGCAACCTGGGTAGCAGTGACCATGAGATGGTTGAGTTCAAGATGCTGATTAAAGGGAAGAAGGAAAGAAGCAAAACACATGCCCTGAACTTCAGAAAAGCAGATGTTGGCTCCCTCAGGGAACTGATGGGCAGGATCCCTTGGGAGGCTGATCTGAAGGGGAAATGTGTCCAAGAGAGTTGGCTGCATTTAAAGAAACCCTGCTAAGGGCAGAGGAATATACCATTTCAATAAAGAGAAAGTACAGCAAATGTGGAAGACGCCCAGAGTGGCTTAACAGAGAGCTGTGCACTGAGCTGAAGCATAAAAAGGAAGCTTACAGGAAGTGGAAGCTAGGCCAGATGACTCAGGAGGCATATAAAGACATTGCTTAGGACTGCAGGGATAAAATCAGAAAGGCCAAAGGATAAATGGAGTTGCGGCTAGCGAGGGATGTAAAGGATAATAAGAAGGCGTTCTACAAGTATGTTAATAACAAGAAGAGGATCAGGGATGGTGTAGGTCCCTTACTGAATGGGGCAGGTGTCCTCATGACAGAGAATGAGGAGAAAGCTGAAGTACTCAATGCTTTTTTTACATCAGTTTTCACAGGCAGGGTCAGCTCCCAGCCCACTACACTAGGTACAGTAGATTGGAGAGAAGAAGAGAGGCCCTTGGTGACAGAAGGTCAGGTTAGGGACTACTTAAAGAAGTTGGGTGTGCACAAGTCCATGGGGCTGGATGAACTGCATCCGAGGGTGCTGAGGGAGCTGGCTGATAAGATAGCAGTACCATTGGCCATTATCTTTGAAAACTCATGGTGAATGGGGGAGGTGCCAGAGGACTGGAAAAAAGCAAATATAGTGCCTATCTTCAAGAAAGGCAAAAAGCAGGATCCAGGGAATTGCAGACCTGTCAGGCCTCACCTCAATCCCTGGAAAAAACATGGAGCAGCTTCTCAAAGAATCCACCCTGAAACACTTGGAGGAAAATAGAGGGATCAGGAACAGTCAGCATGGATTCACCAAGGATAAATCATGCCTGACCAACCTCATTGCCTTCTATGATGAGAAGACTGGATTTGTGGATGCGGGAAGAGATGTTGATGTGATATACCTCGACTTTATCAAGGCTTTTGATACAGTTTCCCACAACATTCTCATTGGCAAATTAAGGAAGTATGGGTTGGATGCATGGACTGTAAAGTGGATAGAAAAGTAGCTAGATCAATGGTTTCAGCATGTAGGAATCAATGGCTCCACGTCAGGTTGACAACCAGTAATGAGTGGTGTGCCCTAGGGGTTGGTCCTGGGGACAGTTCTGTTCAACATTTTTATTAATGATCTGGATGATGGGATAGATTGCACACTTAGTAAGTTTGCGGGTGACTCCAAGCTAGGGGGAACGGTAGACACACTGGAGGGCAGGGACAGGATTCAGGGAGATGTAGACAAATTGAAGCAGTGGGTCAAGGGAAATCTCATGAGGTTCAGCAAGGACAAGTGCAAAATCCTGCACTTAGGACAGAAAAATCTCATGTACTGCTACAGGCTGGAGAGTGATCAGCTAAGTAGCAGCTCTGGAGAAAAGGACCTGGGAGTCCTGGTGGATGGGAAGCTGGATATTAGTCAGCAGTGTGTGTTTGCTGCCAAAAAGGCCAATGGCATACTGGGCTGCATCAGAAGAAGTGTTGCCAACAGATCGAGGGATGTGATCATTCCCCTCTATTCAGCACTGGTGAGGCCACATCTGGAATACTGTGTCCAGTTTTGGGCTCCCCATTACAAAAAAGACATGGACAAATTAGAGAGAGTCCAACAGAGGGCAACAAAAATGATCAAAGGGCTGGAGCACAAGCCCTGTGAAAAAGACTGAAGGAACTAGGCTTATTTAGCCTGCAGAAGAGAAGACTGAGGGGGGATTTGATAGCAACCTTCAACTACTTGAAGGGTTGCTCCAAGGATGATGGAACTTGACTGTTGTCAGTAGTAACAGAGGACAGAACGAGGAGCAATGGTTTCAAGTTACAGCTGGGGAGGTCCAGACTCGATATTAGGAAAAAATTTCTTACTAGACTAGTGGTGAAGCATTGGAATAAGCTACCAAGGGAGGTGGTGGAATCTCCATCTTTGGAGGTGTTTAAGGCCCAGCTGGACAAAACTCTGGCTGGGATAATCTAGTGGGAGTGGTCCTGCTTTTTTTGGCAGGGGGTTGGACTAGATGACCTCATGGGGTCCCTTCCAACCCTATGATTCTATGATTGTTCATCTTTATTCTTCAAACACAATAACTTGTATTTTAGCCTTCTCTGCACTAGAATGGGTTTGTAGGTCTAGATAGACTGGTGTTGCAATACTGGGAGATCCTGCTGTTGTACATACAGCTCATATCAACAATAGTTCTTTGACTGGTATAGATCATAGCTGGTGCATGTATGAAATAAGGTGTAACACCAAATATCCTTTTTTGTCAGTATAACTGTGTCAGTTCTCAGGCTTTTGCTACTGCAGAAATGTCAATAAAAAAAACATCACAGCTCAAGTGCCATTGGTATGCTAGCAAAAGTATCTAGTAGAGACGCAAGACTTTCATTTTCTTTTTTTTACAGTACTCAGAGCACTGGATGAGACTTTTATGAACTACAAATAAATATTTGTTTTACAAAAACATTTTTTCATTTCAAAAGTTAGCACTGAAGACGAAGAAAGATGCTTTAGGAGTAATTTGTTCAGTTGCTTAACATTTCTGAACTGTACTACTGAACTGCATTGATCGGGGTGGGTTTCAATGCATAAACTCCCTCTGTCTTTCTCACTGGATTGAGTATTCTGTTCATTTCTGGTGGGCATCATCTCCATTGCTGCAGATGCTGTAGATATTGCTTATATATGTACTCTTGTGTTAACAGAACCATTAAGCTCTTTTGTGTGCTTTTGTTAAGGACCTTCTGGCTGCACATTCTTTCGTATGACAGACAGCAGAGCTGTCCTAGTGAGGGGGAGAGAGGGGCGACTGCCCCAAGCCCCAGAGTTCTCTGGACCCCACATTGTCTTGCTGCGAACAGGGCAGAGTGGGCCTCGGACCACTGCTCCCCCCCCCACTGCTGTGCTGTCCTCTACCCCCGCTCTGCCACCTTTAGTGGAAAGCCAAAGGCAGCAGGGTGGGGGCAGAAGTGCAGAAGGAACCCAGTCTCTAGATTGTCCCTCCCTGCCCCCAGGGCAGAACATCTGTCCCAGGGGCAGGGTAGACTGGCCCTGAGAACTACCTCTGCTCTCCCACCTCGCCTCTGGGGCTGGCCGTTCCTGTCCCCAGGATGAAACAGCTGGCCCAGTGGAGGGTGGGAGCCTATGGCCTGGCCTCTGGGCCAGCTCACCCCACCTTCCCCAGCATAGGAGGGGAGCAGAGGGCTCACACCAGGCTGATTGGCCCTGGGTCTTCACGCCCCGCCCCCCCTTGCCAGAGTTGGGCCTCGTACTAGGCTATTATAATTTCTGCAAAGTTTCAATTACCTGTTAGAACTTCCTTTGGCCTTGAAAATGAATTCATTTGTGCTGTTTTACAGACTTTGGGAAACTTTGCCAGGAAGCAGGCTTAGTGTATTTATTTATTTATTTATTTATTTGTGGTGCTTCAGTTGGTCATTTTATTTAGTTTGCTTAGTGTTTTAATACTGCATACTTGAAATGTTTCATATATTTAATTTCCCCCATGTATATGGTCCTGCTGCTTCTATATTGATTCTGTGACGGGTCAGAACTAGATGTGGCCCCATTGGAACTTGTAGCTTTTCCCTTAACCTCAATTTTACACTAATCTACTCTGACATACAGTTCATTTTTCTTTCACTGAAGTGTTTTGCATCAGCAATATAATATCAGATAGTTCTGATATACATCAGAAACATATATAGATCAATTTATGTCCAGCAAGACAACATGAATGTTTCATTCCTTCCAAAACGAACACTTAAATCAGCAGCTATAACAAACCTTGAAAAGAACATAGCCAACTTCTTGGCTGTTAGACTGGAAATCAGCAACTGGGAGGACTTGGAAACATCTATCAAAGGAATATAATTTTTCAGACTTCTTCTACAGCAAAATCACCTTTATTAATAACTCCATCATTCAATCCATAATTTTCCAATTTATGTTCAATATGTTGTTTAGCAAAATTTTTCAAAAGTGAAAAGATAGGCCCCAAAATTTGGCACTGCTGAGCACCAAATGGAAAAGTCCTTGTTTTATATGCCACCACTAGATGAGGTGTTCTAGCAACACCATGTTGTCCTCAACACATAAAATGTCACAGCACAATCCAGCTCCAGTTCAAGCCAAGAGAACTCTTTAGCTTTTTGAATCATCCACTTCCAGCAGCTCTCAATGGGTATGTCTACGCTGGAGGCTTAAGATGATTTATCCAGGCTTAAGTCGACTTAAGCAACTCCAGGGCCACATTTGAGTTCATTAAGTCAGCTTAAGCACTTGCTTAAGTCAACTTAATAATTCTCATTGTTAAATCCAACTTTAAAGATTAAGTTGACTATATTAAGTGGACTTAACAAAATGTGGCCATTAAAGTCAACTTTATAAAGTCAACATTAGCCAGGGGACCCATTTAAAATTGACTTGCTTAAGTCAACTTAATTACTCTCACACTTAAAGTCGACTTTAAAGGTTAAGTTGACTTTATTAAGTGAACTTAACAAATTGTGGTCATTAGAGTTGACTTAATAAAGTTGACTTAAGGCAGGAGAGCCAGGGGACCCATTTAAAATCAACTTTATTAAGTCAACTCTAAGTGGGTCCCCCAGCTTGAGTCGACTTTATAAAGTTGACTTGAACAATGGGGACTCTCTAAGTCGACTTAATAAAGTTATCTTTAAGTTGACCTTATGAAGTCGACTTACCTGAGCTCTCTAGTATAGACATAGGCAATGCTATTACATACATCACTTTTAGAAGACTAATAAATTTGGTGGAATGTATGCCTTGTGAAGTGTCATTTTAAATGTCATAATCTGCTGTACATTATTGTTCTGATGAACTATGTGTATCAACTTTGTTTGTGATGTTGAAAGATTCTACTATATATTGCCTCAGGTTTAAATATGGATTGCAGAATTTTTTCTTATTACAAAAGGTGATTTGACCTCATCTTCCTCTATATGCTGCTCCCCAGTTTTTGAATCTAAACAACTGCATTGATTTGCTGTAACGGTCTGATCAGATTCTGTGATTTACACTTCCCTGAATTTATTTTCCTCCCAACTGTAAGTACCCCATCTCTAAAGCATCTGATGAAGTACGGTTTTCTTCCATGAAAGCTCATGCAATAAATAAATTGTTTAGTCCTTAAAAGTGCCAGAGGACTCTTTTTTCTTTTTTTTATTCTTTCCCCTGGACTAGACTAGGACAGCTACCTCTTTGGTACTATATGTCTGTGACATTCCCTTCCCAGACCCTGGTCCACTGTGCTGCTGTGCCTTCCTTATTGCCATTCTTTGGATATTGACTGGCCCCACTTTGCTAGGTGGCCACTCACTAATGGTCAGTCCAATACTATCTTTCTGCATGTAATCAGTCCTAGGCCATGGTTGTGCACTCTACAGCCACTCAGGGGATGGTCCCCCAGTGAGCACCCTCAGCCCCCAGATACCACATCAAGAACATCCATCCTACAGGGATTGGGACCCTTCTCCGATCACCACAGGCTCATAGACACTGATCCTTCCTTTTTTTTTTTTGATAAATGGGCAAATGCCACAGCCTACATATTCACCCTCTGCAAAGTTCATACATCTTTCAATAAAAAAATGCTAGTTTCATGATTAGAACATGATTTTAAGCAAGTATATGGCAAATCAATGCCCAATCATTCATTAAAGCAGTCAGGAGGTAGCACAAGCAAATAAAAATATAATACACATTTTAATCTAAAACTACTACTAGAAATATGATCAGCTCACCACTCAATTTTGACCAGTCTCTGTCTCTCCATAGGCACGGCCGAATCCTTCTTGGAGATGTTTAAAGATGGAGATTCTCCAGCAAAAAAGCTTCTAACAGTTCAGAGTATCTATTTGTTTCCAATCCTTCTTCTCTCAGGTGATTATCTTTGTTCAAAAGGGTGGGAGATCTTCCCTTCTCCCTTGCTCATGTATGATTCTCTTTCTACTACATGAGCCCCGGAGCTCAGTTTGCCTTGTTTTTGTCATGGTCCTCTTTAGCTGCCATCAGGGCCAGCTCTACTGTGAGGCAAGAGACAGACATGGCGACAGTTCTTAGGGTCGCCTAGCCCCCCTGAAGATCAGGCTGTCTCCCACCTCTTCAACTCTTTGCTAGCAGATCAGGCACTATTAGTCAATCTGCAGCTTAAGTTATGTAGGCAGAGTGCAATTTAAATCCCTCTGCAGGTAGATGCTGGAGAATTATGCACTTTGGAAAACCATTTTCAACCTCCATGAATGAGCTGTGGGGGGCGCCAAATCAAAATTTGGCTTGGGATTCCACAAACCCATAAATCAGCCCTGGCTGCCATGCTGAGAGGCAGTACTGATTGTTGGACATCTGCCTGAACTGTGTGAAATAATGTTCCCTGTAAGCTGTGCTGGTGTACTGCAGCGCAGCCTGCCGCAGCCGCCAGCACAGGGAAGGCTGCCGACAGTGCACTGCTGGATGCCAGAGTCCTTCAAGGGAGCTCCTGTGGAGCAGGGAGTTTTGAAAACTCCTGCCCAGAAAAGCTCTAATGGAGCATGCCCAGAAAATCTGAGCATGCTCCGTAGAGCTTCTCTGGCCCAGGAGTTAGGGCTGGGCCCTGCCCCTCCAGTCCAGCTCGGAGGTAAGTTTGTGGGGGCTGGGGGGGCGAGCAGGAGCAGGGGGGGCGAGTGAGAGCGGGGGGGGGCTAGCAGGAGCGGGGGGGCGATGCTGCGAGTGGGGGGGGGCAAAGCCAGGACTGGGGGGGGGGGCTAGCAGGAGGGGGGGGTGAGCTGGGACCCGGGGGGGGGGCTAGCAGGAGCGGGGGGGTGATGCCAGGGCCGGGGGGGCAATGCCGGGAGCAGGGGGGTGAGCGGGAGCGGGGGGGGCTGTGCAGCAGGCCCCGTGGGGGGGGGGCGTAGCAAGCAACAGGATTTGCTCAGCTGCTCTCTCCCCTTAGAGGGAACATTGCCTGGGAACATGCTTCACATCCATTCATGATGCTGAAGGAAACATGATACCATATCAATAATACAGAACATGTTCTGAACCCTGCATGGCATATTTTGCATCAAATCAGACAATTACATGGCAAGACTGAACAGAAAAGCTACACAGATCATAGCCCAACATGCATCATGTGACAGTATCATTGCTTAATATGCTTTCATTTAATGAAAAGCAGTCCCAAATTGGTTTCTCAGGAGCAAAGGACAGAACAACACCCAGACAGTTATGAAAAGACTATAACCTGCTTAAGCAGCTATTTTCTGGTAGAGGGAAGATGTGAATAAGAAATTTACATTTAATCACAGGAATGGTTCAGAATTTATGTCAACAAGAGATTACTTTTTGCCTGGACTACAGCTGAAAGTAATCCTGGAATAGGGGAGACTTGTATAAGAATGAAAATAGTGGCCTCCAAAACACCTCTCTCTCTTCCATTTCCCCCACATACTTACTCACAGCAGATACAACACTCAAATGACAAAGAAAGAGTTGGAACTGGGAGAGGGCTGAAACTGGTAGGAGGGATTTTCAGCCAACATATACTACTTTAAACATATGGTGAGACAAAACCTTTTTGCTTGTTAAATAGGCATTAGTTTGTGTTTTACTTTTTTCTTTTGTAACCAATACTAACTTTTTGTGTCACTATTTCTAAACACTTTAAAACTATCTTTCTGTAGCTAGGAAATTTATTTTATTGTTTTATCTTAACCAGTGTGTTTTTATTAAAGTGTGTGGAGAAACTCCATTTGGGTTAACAAGGCTCATGCACATCACTTTCCATTGATGAAATGACAGACTTTATATGAGCTTGCATTGTCCGTCAGCTACACAAGACACACATCTCTGGGGGAAAGTCTAGCACTAGAAATCTACGGATTTTTTTTTTCTGCAGTGTCATTCGTAAATGGCTATTATTACTCAATACTGTTCAATTGGGAGCAATTTACATGTCCCAAGCTGTGTGTTAATTAGCCAGGAATGACTTTTCACCAGTAAAGCAGTATGAAAGGCATTCCAAGTTGAAGAACTGAGGAGACATATCTATTCAATAGTCCACATTGTAGCCTGGGGAATGTCACAACTGACCACTGTCAGAAGACAGGATACGGGGCTAGATGGACCATTGGTCTGACCCCGTAAGGCTGTTCTTATGAAATATGGGAGGGAATAATGGAAAAAAAAATACCAACTAACTATTTAGGTCAAGATCACTGGTTTTTAGCCTCGCTTGGTGTAAGGAGCAATGTATTCCTTTATTGCCCTTGAAGCAGTCTGCTGGGAAGATTGTGACTTGAGTAGTCACAGCCAACCTCCCTCCATACTGCCAGCTACTCCAGGGAGGTAGTAAATGATGACAGGTCTATACCAGGACAGTACAGACTCATTGGTATGCCAGTTTACTTATGGTGTAGGGAACTATGATGGGTGGAGCCAAAGTTCTGCTGAGCTCCACTCATTTCAGGATTTTCTTATCGACCTGCACAACATGGGATCTAATGGATCTAGGGTCTGCTTCTCCCTCTCCCCCACACACAGGACATGGTGTTATACAGAACAGAGGAGAGGGATGACTTATTCATCCTCAGGTCCCTTGCATTGGTATGCAAAACAGACCAGGGTTTGGACAATAGAAATCTATTGTCTTCCCAAAAGTTTAAGGTCACTAGGGGAAATAATGTCTTCATTCCCATACAGCAGGTAAAAAATAATGACATTGATTATGGATTAAAGTGACATCACACGGACAGTTATGTTCAAATGGAAGTATCCCATAGCAAGGGCAGGTTCTTCGTTTTTCTTTGCCATTCTCCAGCTGGTTTGCCTAAGTATTCCAGTCTTAATGAAAACAAATGAGCAAAATAAATTGTTGTCCTCTTCAGCCTACAAAAAAAAAAGTGTTTAATTAATGGCAGCACTGATCAGATGCAAGTACTGCTTTTCAGCTGGCAATCTTTCTCTCTGTGATTAATTTAATATCTTAGACTAGACCAAAGCCCATGTTACTGCCTACCACTCACTGTCTAACAAAACCAGAAATGTTATCTTGAGCAAGTTACCAAGGAGTAGTCGCATTAGTCTGTGTACAGCAAAAACAACAAGAGTTCTGTGGCACCTTAAAGACTAACAAATTTCTTCGGACATAACCTTTTGTGGGCTCCAACCCATTTCATCAGATGTTGCATCTGACAAAGTGGGTTGGAGCCAATGAAAGCTTGTGCTCAAAGAAATTTGTTAGTCTTTAAGGTACCACAGGACTCTTGTTGTTTTATTTTAAGGGAGGTTTACATTATCAAAGTTGGGCTGAAAGGAGAGCTTTTTAAGGAGAGGGCATTGTGGAGTATAAAATTAAAAGGGTAGCAAATTCAAGATTGATAAAAGGAACAGCATTTTCACATAATACGTGATTAGACAAAGACACTGACTGCCAAATGTCACAGGGTGTCAGTAAAGCCAGAATAATGAAGGTGACTAAGAATTCTGCATGGAAAAAAATGTCAGGAACCACATTCATCATCTGTGCTCTTGTATTGGCATCCATCATGATAGCGTCAAAATGTCTGCCATGTTAAATTTCACTGGAGATATTGAAATTTTCAGTGAGCTTCCTAGGGGGTCTTCCTAGCTCTTCTTTCTGAGTTATAAAAAGCTGTGTTTAGGGTCTCTTTGTGAGGAGAGAGGCCAAGAATGCAGAAGGGAGAAAATGAGATATTTAGGTTGAATGCTGTATGTTGTAATATATATGCTCCCTGAAACCAAATGTTACCTTATTGGTTATAAAACACTTAAGTAGCAAATATTTAAATACCTCCATTTTTATAAAGTGCCTGAAATACTAATCCTGATTAAAACCATACTTTTACCAAATAAAAAAAAACAAAAGCATTTTTAGTTGAGCCATTGATCTATCTTCCAATTATGCTAGACAGATAGGAAACAAAAATGTATGTATGTTATATTTAGAAGCCATCTGGTGTTTTAGTATAAAAATTTGAAGCAATTCACACAACTATGAAATGTAGAAAGTCTACAAGCATTTGTAGCCATTGGATGATGCTGCCCAAAGCATTTTAACTGCTTTGTTCGAAGAGAATTCTATCATCTCTGGAACCAGATTGAACTAAAAAAGTGGTTCTTTAATGTTAGTAATAACAACAAGAGTCCTGTGGCACCTTTAATGTTAGTAACATTATACTGCATTATGCTTGGAGGGTGTCTTGAGGTAGTCATTTAGGACCGATGGTCACTTAATAAAGATAGTCTTTAACAAAGAGTGCATTTTTTCTGTAATTATTGGCTTTTTCCCTTAATTTGAATACAGCTCATTACAAATGTATTGGGATGAATAATCAGACTATCTATGGCCAGTCCTTTGCTGGTAACACCAATTTTTAGGCTATTAATAGCATAGCAAATGTTATTAGAATAATTGGCTGTTCATCATGAATAGTAAATTAACAGAACAATTTGGTGCTCACAAGTCTTTTATTAAATGTACAGGACGTTGCCTGTTTTCATATAATGCTTATCACATTATTATGATGCCACTAGGGCTGTGTTCACACACACAGGGTTATTTCGAAACAAGTTGTGTCAAAACAACTTGTTTCGAAACAACACCTT